>BLSH010523676.1:1014978-1060528 GCA_018402905.1 Glandirana rugosa
CGATAATAAACGTTCGTGTTCTGGAGGTTTCCCATATTTCTTGACAGTTCCATGCCTGGAAAACTTCTTAATAACATTACGCACCGTTGAAACAGGGATGCCAAGGTCTTTGGAGATGGCCTTATACCCTTTGGAGGTCTTGTGCTTGCAAATAATAGCATTTCTGGTGTCGTCAGACAGCTCCTTTGTCTTTACCATTGTCACACATGAAGAGGGAATAACAGGTGGCTTTTTATAAAACCAAAATGTTCATTTATTGGCTAATTTGGGTCACATGGGTGGAGGCAATTCATCACAGGTGATCCTCATTTGAGATCTGCAACAGGTGAGCCAAATTGGGTTTCCATACTGATTTGCAGCAAAGGGTGCCAATACCACTGACAAGGCAAGCATTATGGTTTTCTCTGTTTTCCTCATAATGTTTATCTTTTTAAATGTTATTTATCATTTACAGTTTTTTGTCAAACACAAGCTATCTGTAGTAATATGTTGGTTAATTTGATTCATTTCCTTCAGTAGATATTCCACAATATGTACATAAACTTCATGGGTGCCAATAATGGTGAGCAGGACTGTATATCTGGATGTTTACATTTCCAGTGTGGCACTTTAATCTCAGATTCTGTCAGTTACAAACCAAGGAAAGAGTGGACATCCTTTGGCATGGAGAAGTTCCCAGGCCTTAATCCAGATACCAAATCCAAAAACCATTATAACCCTTATAATAATAGGATAACCCTATGGTTCCAGTGCTTCCATTTAATTTCCTCCAATAATAAGACACTTGACATACTTGTGGCTAACTCCTTGATCGAACAGAACGTGTATGAAAGATTGGACCATAAATAGTACAAACCTTTTATGCTGGAAAAATGTTCACAAAATAAACACAAACATGCCAGATAATATTGGAACCATGTATCCAGGTATGGGAAAGATACATGCATGATGTGCGCAAACTTTTTATTATCTTAAAGCAGATCTACTGTGAATGTATAAAGTGGCCTTAGAGTTTGACCGTTCCTGCCTGACTGCTTCTTCTGCCTATAAGTCTCTGCTGAGGGTGGGCACTTTGGGAGGCAGAGGTAGTCATTGGCTGTACAGGTGAAGGCAGCCAATCAGCAACTCTGTCTCATAAGGAACCCGCCACAGCTTAGAGGTAGGAGCAGCAGCGAGGTGAGTATTTAGGAACCCACATAAAAGGCACAGGGTGCTGCTCCAGGCTCCTCTTCAGTCCAAGTCCGGTAACAGCTGCTGGGAGTGAAGGCTAAGAAAAAGCTTGTCTCAGCTCAATAAGTGTAAGCAGGGGGAAATTGTTCCAATGTCACACATCAAGGAAAACTATAGATAGCAGTAGTAAAAGCAGTCTCAGCCCAGACTCCATCCAGGCCACACCCTCAATGTGTTTCGCCCCACCCCGAGTCTTAGACTTGGAGAAATGCGTCAGTCCATGTTCTGGATGGAGCCAGGGTTGAGGCTACTTTTAGCACTGCTATCTCTGGGTTTTGTCGGATGTGCAGCATTGGATCAATTTCTTCCCCCTGATTACACTTAGTGAGTATTTAGGAGTTGCCAAACCCAAAGTAATTTTTTGGCTTGAGGCCCACATTAAGAAGCCCACTTAGATCTGTATTGAGATTGTTTATTTTCCAAAACCTACCAAAATGTTAAAATCCAGCTCTACATATCTTAGGAAATGTTTGTCTATTGCTAGGCTCCTTCGTCTAAAGTGTGTTGATAGCCAGATCCTTTTTTCTTTTTAGTTTTAGATTCACTAGGGATAGGTAAAATAACACCATCAGTTTACGTTTTTGCTGTCAGTGTCCTGATCGGAAGATTTTCTTTACTTCTTGTACCAGAGATGTAACCAGAAGTGAGGAGAACTTCCTTCTTGTCACTGGACCAGGTGCCCCCATTAGAAGACTCAGCCCTTGTTTTTATGACAGGTCTAAAATTTGGGATTTTCCAACACTTTCTTTCAGTCACAATGGTCACCAGGACAAAGAGATCCACATGTACAAATATGAGCGCCAAACAAAGCGCAATGCTGACTTACTGACCCTGGATGTCTTTTCACACATCAAATAATTAAACCTGATAGCTTTGTGAAGTCATAGGGTAAAGTAGCTGCACTGTTCCAGATCTGTCCATTAATCTACCCATTAATTCCACATGAAGAGGCCCAGGTCTGACTCCCAGCCCTAAATTGTCTGGAAGGAAAAAGTGGATGACCGTACTCAAATATGCAGAAGATCGTAGGAGTTTATAGGAAATAATCCATTCGATTGTAAGCTCCTTGAGGGCAGGGACTGATGCAAATATATAATATACATGAAAAGTGCTGCATAAACTGACGGAGCGATACAAGTACCTGAAATAAATAAATAAAACTGTAAAAAACCAGACACATATGCAGCACCTACAGGATAGGAACAGTTTCACACTCCAAGCTCTTAAGCTGGCCATACATGGCCAGTCGGCAGGGACCGGATGAATTTCAATCCATGTCTGGGAAGCCTGAATATACTAAAGTAGATCCATCGATCGACTTGGGTACAACCAGCCTGTCAGATTTTTGCTATGCGGTTACTGCCGGTGGCTATAGCCACTAGGCATCAAGTGCTTTTCTTTCCTTCCACCCGTAGAAGAAAAGAAAATGGAATCATCTATGGGCTGCCTTAGTTGTTACAGAGAAGGGCAACAAAATTAATAAGGGGACTCGAGGAGCTCAATTACGAGGAACGACTGCAAGCACTAAATTTATTCTGGAGAAGAGACGCTTGAGAGGAGATATGATAGCGATATACAAATATCTCAATAGTGATCCCAGTGTAGGTAAGAAACTATTCAGTCTCAAGGAGTGTAAGAAGACACGGGGCCACACAATGAGAGTGGAGGAGAAGTGGTTTAACCTTAAGCTGCGTTGGGGGTATTTCACTCTCAGGGCAGTAAGTAAGGATGTGGAACTGTCTTCCACAATCGGTGGTGTCAGCAGGAAGCATTGATAGTTTTAAAAGACTCTTGGATGTGCATCTTAGAGAACACAATATACAGGGATATGGGAAATGATTATGAACATGGACACACACACACACAGGTTCAACTGGATGGACTAATACCTTAATTCAACCTTACCAACTATGTAACCAACTACAGTATGTAAGCACTTGGAGCACGAAATGCATCAACACTGTTCCTGTCCTGTAGGTGCTGTATATGTGTCTGTTTTGATGGATTATTTCCAATAGACTTCTGTGATCTTCTGCATATTTAGGTGCGATCATCCACCTTTTCCTTCCAAGTAACATTGTCAAGTCCTCCAACATACACATCTAAACCCTGAAGGACAGAGACCCCAAAATACTTTGGAAGTTTTATGTTTTTTGTGTTTTGTATTAGTATTAAGAACTTCAAGATCAAAGGCCATTAAGGAACTTCAAGGTCCATGTGTAGACTCTGTACACATCTTCAGCTCTTGGAACCCTCCACAAGGGGTATCCCATTTTTGGTTGGGAACAGCCCCACCGGAGCTATTGTCTCGATTTGATTGACCTACTGATAAGTTGAATCCAGTGCCTTGTTTACATTTATTTTGGACCAGGACAAAGCAGGTAAATCTACGTTGTTGAGACACTGACAGCAAAGCAGGCAAAATGGTGGTTCTGATCCACCCCTACTTCGTCCAAAACTAAAAAGAAAAAAAAGTTTTGGCTATACATTTTTGAAAAGACAAAAGAAAAGCACAATTTTACAAGAGAACCATTGTTGACTTAAATTGATACATTTATTACAACTGCCGCCTTATGTCTATAGGAAGGCTAAGTGATTTTTCACACTTTATAAGAGTGGAATTGGGATGAGCGAACGGAGATCAAATGAACTGCAGCCTGGATGTTCTGCACCCCTCCCACTGCTGAGACACAACAAAAAAGCAAAAACCGCAAACCAATCCGATTCCCAACTGTTACAAACAAGAAAGCAAAACAAACTTCTTCAGGGTCTGTGTGACGTTGGCAGCGACCACCCGCCCAGCCTGAAGCCTCTTGGAAAATATGCAACCCTAAGGCACTTTCCAGCCTGGCCTGAACACCAATCCGGGCAGCATCTCAGCCCGCCAATGCTGTTTGGTCGGTTGTGTGACACCTGAAATGGCCTAAACAGGAGTCATCTGGTGCCTTGAAGGAGCTTATCAGTGATGTTGGGTGTCAAAATGGATTTCCGCCGTGCCATAATGGTAAGGGATCCCTGATTGTTAACTTATTTTTTTCACCCGGATACTCAGTGAATTTGAAGCACGCTCAGTCTATATCTGGTGAGAAACATTTTTGTAGCAATCCCAGCGTTTTTTTCTTGGAAGCAGACATCTCAAACACTGCAGGGTTAGCTTCTAGTCCTTGGGAAACTAAGTAGCGGGCGCCCCCATGATATGCCGCCAGTCTGCGACATGAGGCCGGAGTAGTCTCAGTGTTTGGTGGGCAGCGCTGTCATGTGGCCCAAGACATGGCGGCGCTGTGTTCCTTGGCCTTCATCCTGAGTGCCGCGATGCTGGAGCTCTTGCGGTCGGGCTCAGTGTTCAAGTCGTACCCATTTATGCCGGGTGCCATGGCGGCGGCGCTGAAGAGACCGCTCATGTGCGTCTGGCTGACATGAGATCCGGGGCCCGGGACGCTGAGGAACTCTGAGACTCCCCCGGCGGAGTGCGGGTGGGTGTGCGGGGACATGCAGGAAGAGACTGTGTCGCACGGTACCACGCAGGCTGGGACTGGGGAACCTCCGCTGTTGTTTCCAATCCAAGATGGATTCTGAATCTGCAGGGAAAGGAGAGATAACAGATGTTAAAAATACAAAAAAAAACAAAAAAACCCCCTCCTGTTAAAAAAACCCAAAAACTGCCAATCAGCACTTTTCACACTCTAGTGCTGCCCAACATAGTTCAACGTCATTCATTCAGCCCGCTTCATGTGAGCCCAGGGAGCCAAGGACATGCCCCCCCCCGGGTGAGTCATCAAGGCCCTTTACTCACAGGAGGATGCTGCAGAGAATGGTGCCAGGTTATTACAATTCACCATTCACTGAAGCATTCAGGACCTGCCCACCACCAGAGGAAGAAGAGGAGAAAGTGGAGTGCTTCTGGACCATACCTACCAAGTGAAAGAGTTCCTTGGGGGAGTTAACAGGAAGTGCTTTAACTCTGTAATTGGGACACACCTACCAAGTGAAGGAGTTCCTTGGGGAGGGGCGAGAAGTGCTGTAACCCTGGAATTGGGCCTACACCTTCCAAGTGAAGGAGTTCCTTGGGGTTGAGGGCAGGAAGAGCTTTAACTCTGGAATTGGGACACACCTACCAGGTGAAGGAGTTCCATGGGGTTGGGGGCAGGAAGTGCTTTAACTCTGGAAATGGGCCTACACCTACCAAGTGAAGGAGTTTCTTGGGGAGGGGGCGGGGAGTGCTTTAACCCTGGAACACACCTACCAAGTGAGGGAGTTCCTTGTTAGAAGGGGCAGGAAGTGCTTTAATCCTGGAATTGGGCCACACATACCAAGTTATGGAGTTCCTTGGGAGAAGGGGCATGACATGCTTTAATCCTAGAACTGGGCTACACATACCAAGTTATGGAGTTCCTTGTGAGAAGGGGCATGAAGTGCTTTAATCCTGGAATTGGGCCACACATACCAAATAGTGGAGTTCCTTGGGAGAAGGGGCATGAAATGCTTTAATCCTGGAATTGGGCCACACATACCAAATAGTGGTGTTCCTTGGGGGAGGAGTCATGAAATGCTTTAAGCCTGGAATTAGGCCACACTTACCAAGAAATGGAGTTCCTTGGGGCTGGGGGCAGGAAGTGCTTTAATCCTGGAATTGGGACACACCTGCCAAGTGAGTGAATTCCTTGGGGGAGGGCACAGGCAGCTCTTTAAACCTCTCAATTGCTGAGCTTCCATGGTAGAGGAAGGCAGCAAAAAGGTTCTGCATTCCAGGGAGTGCACAAAGGTCAGCAGCAAGGCCACATGATATGCACCCTGTTCATTCTGCGCTTACATAGCAAACAGAGCACTGTAGCAGTCTCCATTATATGTTAAGTGGGCAGACAAAAAAAAACAATTGATTTCGATTCTTTCAATCATGGAGGCTCAGCAACACATGTAGGCGTTACCTAGGACCATCTGCATGTAGATATGTTCTTAGAAACACCCATTGCTCCAGGCTGGCACCCACCCATCAAGGCATTTTGATATTTGCATAACTCCTTCCATGTACCAGCCCATTGCTTGTATCAGAGTTGAGGGCTTGTGAGAGCAGTACTGAGGCACCCTGCTGCCCCCCCCCCCCCGCTAGATCTGCACAGAGACCCAGGACTGTCTTAATGCAGAAGAAAAATGAATTTCAAACAAACCGTAAAACAATAATTAAAAATGTGTTTTCAGTGGAAAGCACCAGCGCCGTACTTCCTCTTTAAGAGGCTTCAGATTTTAAAGTATGACTTATGATGAATGTTTCCTGGCTACTCCCGGCTGTCAAATATCCCTTTCCTCCGAGCCCCTGTACAAATAATTCAGAGTCAGGCGATTTGGAGGCTCCTGTTATAAGCCCAAAGGTAAAGGGCTCATCCATAATGTGCGTAGCGGTGAAGCGCGCGGCTAAGGCAGAGCACGCTACCTCTAGATTTCCGATGTCACTGACGGATTACATAGCGCAGTCCCAGCATTCCACAGGGAGTGCGTCTAGGCAGCCATCATTAATATTCCCCTTCTCTACTGGTGATCCTTCATCTTTTATCATGTGCTGTGAAAGCAGGGGAAAAAAATTGTAATTTTTCATTTATGGATCTAAAGAACTTCAAGTGTATCTAAACCCAAGAACCAGTCCTTAGATGTGGTGGCTGCATTTGCATGTTTTTTTCAGGCTTTTTTTTTTTTATCCTGCCAGTAACACACTTCCTGACCTAGGCTGCTTGCTCCTGATTAGCACTATAGAACACCTCCTCTTCCGCTCATCTCCGTAAAGGGGAACTCCACCCAAATGTGGAGGAAAAATGAAATCATGCTGGATAGCCTTCATCTAGTAAATGAGGCGGGCTCTATCTGACTTCTAATGTAAGAAGCTCACAGTGTACGGTGAAATCAGAAAAGATTGCCAAGACCCTGAATCTGAGCTGCAGCACGGTGGCCAAGACCATAAAGTGGTTTAACAGGAGAGGTTCCACTCAGAACAGCGCCTCACCATGGTCTATCAAAGAAGTTCAGTGCACAAGCATAGCGTCATATCCAGAGGTTGTCTTTGGGAAATAGATGTAGGAGTGCTGCCAGCATTGCTGCACAGGTTGAAGGGGTGGGGGTCAGCCTGTCAGTGCTCAGACCATACACCCCACACTGCATCAAATTGGTCTGCATGGCTGTCGTCCCAGAAGGAAGCCTCTTCTAAAGATGTTGCACAAGAAAGCCTGCAAACAGTTTGCAGAAGACAAGCAGACTAAGGACATGGATTACTGGAACCATGTCCTGTGGTCTGATGAGACCAAGATAAACTTATTTGGTTCAGATGCTGTCAAGCTGAATGGCAGCAACCAGGTGAGGAGTACAAAGACAAGTGTGTCCTGCCTACAGTCAAGCATGGTGGTGGGAGTGTCATGGTCTGGGACTGCATGAGTGCTGCCGGCACTGGGAAGCTACAGTTCATTGAGGGAACCATGAATGCCAACATGTACTGTGACATACTGAAGCAGACCATGATCCCCTCCCTTCGGAGACTGGGCCACGGGGCAGTATTCCAACATGGTAATGACCCCAAAAACACCTCCAAGACGACCACTGCCTTGCTAAAGAAGCTGAGAGTAAAGGTGATGGACTGGCCAAGCATCTCCAGACCTAAACCCTATTGAGCATCTGTGGGGCATCCTCAAATGGAAGGAGGAGAAGCGCAAGGTCTCGAACATCCACCAGCTCTGTGATGTCATCATGGAGGAGGGGAAGAGGACTCCAGTGGCAACCTGTGAAGCTCTGGTGAATTCCATGCCCAAGAGGATTAAGGCAGTGCTGGAAAATAATGGTGGCCACACAAAATATTGACACTAAGTGAGTGAGAGCGATAACACCAAATTTAATACACCTGCTCCCCATTCACACCTGAGACCTTGTAATACTAACGAGTCACATGACACCGGGGAGGGAAAATGACTAATTAGGCCCAATTTGGACATTTTCACTTAGGGGTGTACTCACTTTTGTTGCCAGTGGTTTAGACATTAATGGCTGTGTGTTGAGTTATTTTGAGGGGAAAGCAAATTTACACTGTTATACAAGCTGTACACTCACTACTTTACATTGTAGCAAAGTGTCATTTCTTCAGTGTTGTCACATGAAAAGATAGAATAAAATATTTACAAAAATGTGAGGGGTGTACTCACTTTTGTGAGATACTGCATATTACAAATATTCGTCTAAATTTATGAAGAAAATTTGTTTGGTTTTTTTACATTTTTTTATGGGATATATTTTATAGCAGAAAGTAAAGATAGTGTTTTTTTTTCAATAATTTTCATTTATTTAAAAAATAAAATAAAAAACCCAGAGGTGATCAAATACCACCAACAGAAAGCTCTATTTGTGTGAAAAAAATATTACATAAATTTTGTTTGGGTACAGCATTGCATGACTGTTAAATTACCAGCTAAAGTAGCGCAGTGCTGAATAGGGAAAAATGGACTGGTCATGGAGGGGGTAAAACCTTCCGGAGCTGAAGTGGTTAAGTCCTATGTAACTATTCACATTGCTGCGCTACGTTTTTGGTACCCTTAACAGTTTTTTTCAAGACGCATACCACGTGGAAAGCGTGAAAGGGCCCTAAAGATTGAGGATTAATTCAATGTTCCGTATGTCAGTGACATTTGTGGTGATAGCTGCCTCATCCCTAAATGTGTATATTAGATAAGAGATTGACCCCCTTGGTGGGACTTTATAGGCAGCAATATCACACACTGAAGTCAGATATGTTAAAAAGAATATTATATTTATTCTAAAAAAGGGGGTGCCCAATTCGGCACACCTTGAGTAGCATATATTGGTATCATATGATCAAGCAAATACGTTACATGATATATCACAAATATATATACAAAGCTTTTATATCAAAACGAGCTTTCCCTTGTCCAACCGGGGAGATGGTGATTGGTATCGAAATGATTTGGCAAGACTGAATTTGCTGAAGATTTTGTCAAAGCAGTAACTTACCCATTCAGCTGCTTGATTCAAATATTCTTGAAAGGCAAAAAAAAAGTTCTAGTTTAGTTTATTGAATTTAGGGTAAATTCAGACGTGCGTCCCCCATCTCCCCATTTCCTTTGACGCCCGATGCACGTTCGGCAGGTGGTGAGGAAGACATGTAATGCCTCCTCACAGCCCGTTTTTGCCGACAAATGTGCCACAGCTGCATGCATTGCATACGGTTGCAGGGCGGTTGCAGGGAGGTTGCAGGGCAATTGCAGGGAGGTTGCAGGGCGATTGCAGGGCGGTTGCAGGGACATTGCAGGGCGGTTGCAGGGCAGTTGCAGTGAGGTTGCTGGGCGATTGCAGGGAGGTTGCAGGGCAGTTGCAGGGACGTTGCAGGGCGGTTGCAGGGCGATTGCAGGGCAGTTGCAGGGACGTTGCAGGGCGGTTGCAGGGCGATTGCAGGGCAGTTGCAGGGACATTGCAGGGCGGTTGCAGGACGATTGCAGGGCAGTTGCAGGGACGTTGCAGGGCGGTTGCTGGGCGATTGCAGGGCAGTTGCAGGGAGGTTGCAGGGAGGTTGCTGGGCGACTGCAGGGAGGTTGCAGGGCGATTGCAGGGCGGTTGCAGGGAGGTTGCAGGGCGGATGCGGCGCTTTCCTATTTATTTGACTGTGTAGTGTTCGGCGGGCCACTACACGACGGGTCAGCCTATTGCAGCTTAAGGGGGGGGGGGGAGTTGCGTGGTTTAGCCACGTTTTTGCCACCCCCCAACCACAGTCAAAATGAAGCCTTAGTGCTCTTTGTGTGCCTTTTTTTACCTATATATACAGCAGGTAAAATAAGTATTGAACACTAGGTAAATATATTTCTAAAGGCGCTATTGGCATGAAATTTTACCCACATGTCGGTAACAACCCATGCAATCCAGACATACAAAGACACCAAGACAAATGAGTTCAGAAATGAAGTTATGTGTAATAAAATGGAATGACGGAGGGGGCGGGGGGGGGACCTACTATTTAAGCTTATCAGTTGCTGTATGGGCTATTTTGGTGTCACCAGGACAGGAAATACAGGTAATCTCCTGAACAGAGACAGCAAGAAATACAGTCTCATCTTTCCCCATCTATCCAAATCTAAAAAGAAAATGTGGCCGGAGTTCCACTTTAACTGGTTGTATTTTGTGATATGAGCTCCCCCTCATTATAGAACTCTTTGTACTCTGGATTTCTTTAATATTTACAGGATCCAGAACGGCCGGCAATGTAAATTTATGAGACTATTAAGTCTGCGTTGGCCTTTCTTCTCTGCGTTCGCTGCCACTCAATGTCCCCGGAATTTACATCTTCGTCTGATTGGTGGAATACATTAAGGAGCGTAACTGGAAACCACGAATTTCCCTGAAAACCGCTCCATTATAATAAGACCTGGAATGACCCCAAAGCACCCCGCGGACACCAAGACCACAATAAACGTTTCATGCACTTTGTGGGGTTGCAGGGAAACGATACAAATAAAACCTCGTTACATGTTATGTTTGTTACATTGTTAATATAACAAAGCCGAGGAAGTGCCAAAGGGCCAGTCTACCGAAAAGTGATGATTCACATGGGGGGGGTAAAAGCCCCCTCCAATTATTACATTTTACATAATGGGAGCCCCCCCCCCCCCATCCTACTGACCCCAATATTGGGGTATAAAGATCCCACTGTCAGAGTTCCCAAGAGAAACAACAAGTCTAGTGGAGGGACTGATTAGATAGATAGATAGATAGATAGATAGATAGATAGATAGATAGATAGATAATAGATAGATAGATAGATAGATAGATAGATAGATAGATAGATAGATAATAGATAGATAATAGATAGATAGATACATAGATAGATCGATAGATAGATAGATAGATAGATAGATAGATAGATACATAGATAGATCGATAGACAGATAGATAGATAGATAGATAGATAGATAGATAGATAGATAGATAATAGATAGATAATAGATAGATAGATACATAGATAGATCGATAGATAGATAGATAGATAGATAGATAAATAGATAGATAGATAATGGATAGATAGATAGATAGATAGATGATAGATAGATAGATAGATAGATAGATAGATAGATAGATAGATAGATAGATAGATAGATAGATATAGAGAGATAGATAGATATAGATAGATAGATAGATAGATAGATAGATAGATAGATAGATAATAGATAGATAGATAGATAGATAGATAGATAGATAGATAATAGATAGATAATAGATAGATAGATACATAGATAGATCGATAGATAGATAGATAGATAGATAGATAAATAGATAGATAGATAATGGATAGATAGATAGATAGATAGATGATAGATAGATAGATAGATAGATAGATAGATAGATAGATAGATAGATAGATAGATAGATAGACATAGAGAGATAGATAGATAATAGATAGATAGATAGATAGATAGATAGATAGATAGATAGATAGATAGATAGATAGATAGATAGATAATGGATCGATAGACAGATAGATAGATAGATAGATAGATCATAGATAGATAGATAGATAATGGATAGATAATAGATAGATAGATACATAGATAGATCGATAGATAGATAGATAGATAGATAGATAGATAGATAGATAGATAGATAATAGATAGATAGATAGATAGATAGATAGATAGATAGATAGATAGAAAGATAGATAGATAGATAGATAGATAGATAGATAGATATAGAGAGATAGATAGATAATAGATAGATAGATAGATAGATAGATAGATAGAGCTAAGGCTGGCCATACATTATACAATTTTCCTTCAGATTTACCAAAACCATATAATATGAGATCACACCTAAAGACTTTCCATTTGTATGCAATCAGGCTGGCCGTTGCACTACATGGTTATTATTTTTATTTATTTCAGGTACTTATATAGCGCCGTCAATTTACGCAGTGCTTTACATATACATTGTACATTCACATCAATCCCTACCCTCAAGGAGCTTACAAGGTTGAAAGTAAATCTAAAGGAAATTGAATAAGAAAATTGTATGGTGTATGGCCAGCTTTAAAAATACATAGATGGATCTATAGATAGATAGAACTAAAGCTGGCCACACATTATACAATTTTCTTATTCAATTCCCTTTAGATTTACCTTCAACTATGTAGTACAAGGGCCGGTCTGATTGCATACAAATTGAAAGTGTTTAGGTTTGACGTCATATTATACAGTTTTGGTAAATGTAAAGGAAATCTATAGAAGAAAATTGTATGGTGTATGGCCAGCCTCTGGGCCAGTTCACATCGTAGAAACTCAGTCCGGATGCGTTCTAGATACTTTTCTGCAAGAGCGTTTTTGACTCGTTTTTGATGAAGTCCAGTGCATTCCCCCCCCCCCCCTTTTTTCTTAACCTTAAATAAGGAAATGTGCGTTCCGGTGCATTTTTGGTGCATGTAGGTGCGTCCCGGTGCATTTTTGGTGCATGTAGGTGCGTCCCGGTGCATTTTTGGTGCATGTAGGTGCGTCCCGGTGCATTTTTGATGCCTTTTACAGCGTTCCAATACAGTCCAGTGCAGGAAAAATGCAGCATGTTCTACTTTTTTTTTCTGGAACTGGAACTCACTGCACTGGTGTGAACTATGCCATTAAAAACCATATAACCTACATATAACCTGCGTTTTTAATGCACACTGGACTGCATGTGGTGTGAACTGCCCATAAGAGATAAATGTGTTATTAATAGATCGATGAGATGAATAAAGTGATGAGCGTATGTTGTCCCCTCTGGAAGGTAGGTGTGCCCCCCGGTGGCTCCTGTCTGTGCCCACCTTTGATGGGGGGGGGGGGGGGCTCGGTGACATCTCCCCGTCCAGTCTGTCTGGGGTTCATATTTCACAGATGGCCCCCCATCCCTGAGGAGTGAGTGGAGGGGAGTGTGCGGAATGCAGGAGGACCAGGCTCCAGATGTGGATGGAAGAACAGAGCTCTCCTGCTCATCAAACATCTGACCTCCCCTCCCGCTGTTCCAGCTCATTCTTCTCCCCTGACTCCTCTGACTGCCTGGTGATGAAATGAAGAAATGGTCGGGATGTCAGGAGTTGGGGAAATGTCATCCTGACTCATCAACTGCTCTCAGTGTGCCAGCCCTTCTTAAAGCGCACCTACATCAAAGAGGAGGCTTCCATGATTTAAAACATAATTCACGTCCTAATCCAACCATCTGTTTATTTTATTTATTTATTTCAGGTACTTATATAGCGCTGTCAATTAACACAGCACTTTACATATCCATTGTACATTCACATCAGTCCCTACCCTCAAGGAGCTTACAATCTAACGTCCCTAACTCACATACATACACATACTAGGACCAATTTAGACAGGGGCCAATTAACCTACCATCATTGGGATTCGACTCAGCGACCCTTTTGCTGCCAGGCGAAAGTACTATCCACTACCCCACTGTGCCGCCCGTCTGTTATACAAAGTTGTTTGTGATTTATTTACAGCTTTTGCTTGTATTATGTCATAATAATATTTATTTCATAGATCTGCCTATAATCACATGACTGAAGTTTTGGCGTAGGTCACATGTCTACCTTGTCTGTGCCAAGGTAGGCTTTTTGACATTTCCTAAGGTTTGGCATTACCTTTGCTATGTTACACCACTTGGTGGGAATGAGATTATCAATGGGTGCTGGTTACATGCTGCCTCTATATCTGACCCAGTAGATGGAAGACAGTTACTTGTTGTATCTCTATTTGACTCGCTCTGTATCTGGCTCAGTAGATAGGCCCTGGTACAAGTTGCTTCTCTAGGTACCACTTTCTCATTGAAGGCCCACATGGTTCACAAAATAGGTCCTGGTTTCCTACTGTGTCTGTAACTAACTCGGTAGATTTGGTTGGGTTGGTTGGTTGGATAGGTGGTTCTGGTTACATGCTGACTCTCTGTCTGACATGTTGCTTGTCTATCTAGCTTAGTAGAATAGGTCCTGATACATGCTACCTCTATCTAGTTCATTAGATAGGTCCTGGTTACCTGCTGCCTCTCTGGCACGTTGCCTCTGTATCTGGCTCATTAGATACATCCTGGTTACATGATGTCTATGTATCTGAATCAGTTGGTCCAGGTTACCTGCTGACTTTATCTGGCTCAGTAGATAGACCCAACCCAAGACACATGCTGTCTCTGTACCTGGCTCAGTAGATAGACCCAACCCAAGACACATGCTGTCTCTGTACCTGGCTCGGTAGATAGACCCAACCCAAGTCACATGCTGTCTCTGTATCTGGCTCAGTAGGTTGGTCCTGGTTACAAGTTATCTCTCTAGGGGGCCCAGTAGATGGGTGTCACTTTCTTGTTGCATTCCAACATGGCTCACTAGATAGGACCTGGTTACCTGCTGTTTTTTCTACATGTATCTGGCTCAGTAGATAGTTTACCTACTCTCTGGCGTGTTGTTTCTCTATCTGGCTCAGTAGACAGCCCCAGGTTACCTGCTGTCTCTGTATCTGGATCAGTATATTGGTCCAGGTCACCTGCTGACTCTCTGGCTCAGTAGATAGGTCCAGGTTACAAGTTGCCTCTCTAGGTGGCCCAGTAAATGGGTGTCACTTTCTTGTTACAACCCTAAGTGGCTTACTAGATAGGTCCTGGTTACCTGCTGTCTCTGTATCTAACGCGGTAGAGTGGTTCTGGTTTCCTGCTGACTCTCTGTCTGGCATGTTGCTTGTTTACCTGGCTCAGGAGATAGACCCAGGGTACACGCTGCTTATGGCTCAGGAGAATAGGCCCTGTTACATGCCACCTCTCTATCTAGCTCATTAGATAGGTCCTGGTTACCTGCTGACTCTCTGTCTGGTATGTTGCCTCTGTATCTGGCTCAGAAGACAAATCCTTGTTACATGCTGTCTCTGTATCTACTTCAGTAGATTGGTCCTGGGGGGTATATGGTGTGCCCGTATCTGGCTCAGTAGATAGGTTACTTGCTGACTCTCTGGCATGTTGCTTCTCTCTCTGGTTCAGTAGGTAGACCCAGGTTATAAGTAAACAAAGTCATTGGAGGCCACTATCTGCTGGTGGAGGGGGGTTTTGGGATTGTGAAGAGGGTTAGGTTATTCAGCATTCTCCGGGATGCTGGAGTGGGGGATGGGCCCTTTTGGGTGGGGGGGTTGCTTGGATGAGATGGGGGATTTGCGGGTGGGGGGCCGGCTGGGTTTGGGGTTAGCCCTCCTTGGGCAACTGACACACTTGGTCTATGGCTTTTGTATGCCATATTTTTGATGTCCAATACATTATATTTTTATACCGCTATTTAAAGCCTTTGAGATGCTCTATTCTGGTGGAGTTCTTTTTCTACTAGACCCAGGTTACATGCTGTCTCTGTATCTAGCTCAGTAGATTGGTCCTGGTCATATGCTGTGCCTGTATCTGGCTCAGTAGATAGGTTACCTGCTGACTATCTGGCATGTTGCTTCTTTCTCTGGCTCAGAAGGTAGACCCAGGTTACATGCTGTCTCTGTATCTGGATCAGTACATCTGTCCTAGTTACAAGCTGCCTCACTATCTGGCCTAGCAAATGGGTGCCAGTTTCTTGTTGCAACCCTACCTAGCTCACTAGATGTGTCTCAATAGATAGGTGCTGGTTACATGTTGCATCTCAATATAGATCCATAATTATTTAATACATTATACAGGCGGTCCCCGGGTTACAAACAAGATAGGGACTGTAGGTTTGTTCATAAGTCAAATTTGTTTGTAAGTCAGAACAGGTACATTTTTTAAGTGTAGCTTCAGCCAAAACAAATATTTTTAACCTTTTTGGATAGCACAGGGAAGGGGTAACACCCCTGTAATGTTTGTTTTGCTGTTTATGTTTCTGTTCAGAAGATTTCACCTCGCTTCCTGTCCCAATGATAATTGGATTTTGAAAATTTTGGGTTGTTGTGGAAACAAACCTTGGTAATAAAGCTTCAGTGGAGACCCCTTTTTCCCATAATAACTCTTACAGGAGAGAATTTCCCTTCCTAGGGGGAGATTTCCTCTCACTTCCTGTTGTCTCCCTCAGTTTGTAAGTAGGAGTCGTTCATAAGTCGGATGTTCATAACTAGGGGACCGTCTGTACCTAGATATCTACTTTATAATTTAAGTGCTATATGCTGCCTTATTGTTCAGCTCAGTTATAAGCTATTGGGTATATGTTGCATCTATATCGGGTTCAGAAATTAGATGTCAGACGTGCTGCTATTAAATCTGGTTCAGTAGCTAAGTATGCGTTGGTTATGCTCTTTACTCTTGTGGTCATTTCGAAGAATTACCACCTTACAGATTGCTAAAAAGTCCAATGATGTCAGTGGGAATTTATCTGAGATGCAGAAATTGCTCATTGCTCAAGGAACCCCTAGCAACCTGTGGAAGAACCCTAGGGTCACATGGAACACTGGTTGGGAAACCCTGATCTAGGTGTTGAATACCTCTGTTGGTAAATGTTGTTTTCATGTACAAAATACAGTAGTATAGAAAGAAATATGAATTACCTGGGCATAGTTTTCAGCTCGGGTCAGTAGTGGCAGCTCATAGGCAGAAGAGAAGTGAGTTCGTACTTGTTGCATTTGCCCAAACCTCTCTCTTTTCCTCCACTTTGCCCTTCGATTCTGGAACCACACCTAGGAGACACAACAAAGACACATAGGTCAGTTCTATGACTGTTGGAGATGCTTTTCACCAAGAACTTGTCCTTAGGTTTTGTGTGGGCAAGGATGTTGAGACTTTTAAATCTTAAAGCCCCATAGACTTTTATAAGGCTGTGTCTTGGGACTGGATTTGAATGGAAATCTATGGGACTGTGTCCCAAAGCTGGAGATGATCCCATAGAGGTCTATGAGGATGTATCCTGAGCTCAGTGACTATCCCAAAGAAGTCTACGGGACTGTAATGCCCAGTCACGTCCAAGACAGTTAAGGCTCGATCCAATTGAAATAAAAAAACATTGGAGATTGAAGGGTCATTAGATGGAGGTAAGTATGTATCTATGGAATGGGAGGGTGGGTTAGGTTAATTCAGAGAAGGGGCAAAAAAGAAACGTGAACTGTATTTATGGTGTACTTATCATTTAAGGCAGCCATTAGTTGCTCCAGAGGTTGCTAGGGGTTTCTTAAACAGTGAATGAGTGACCTGCCATTTGATGATCTTTGCATATTTCCAAGGCCAAGGCCACTTGGCAGAGCCAGTAGCATGACACTAATGATCTTTTTAGCTGTCTGTTAGAGGGAAATGTGACCATCATTGTAAGGTGGGGCGGGGTAGGGCATTTTCCCACTAACCCCCAATGAACCGGTTTTAACAAGGGTCCCCCAGACAACTGTAAATTATTCAAGGGCTCCTCTGGAGAAAAAAAAGGTTGAGAAAGGCTGGTTTAAGGGGTGGATTCAGCAGACAAAGTTGGCACAGGTTATGTAGACCATAATTTCTCAACCTTTTTACCCGTGAAAAAAATCCTAAAATTATTTTCAGATCTTGGGGGAAACCTAATAACACTAATTTATTAGCTATCATGGGCAAACATACCCCTACACAGGTGATCAGAGTGCCACCCTTACAGACAGCTAAAAAGATAATTGGTGCCACCCTGCTTGCTTTGGCCCTGCAACTATTGCAGGCACCATGAAATGGGAGGCCAATCAGCCACAGCTCAAATAAACCCAAGCAGGATCTAAAGGAATCCTGGTTGAGAATAGCTAATGTAGATGGTACCCTCAAGCTGCAATGATATGCTTGGATTGATATTGGTAGAAATAAAGTTGACAGCTTAGATCTGAAGTAAAGTTTTGGAAAAGATAAATGTGTTGAAATAGTAAACATACCATATCGCAGTCTTAGAAAAAAAGCTTACTGATATTTCAGACCCAACAAAAACAGTGG
Source organism: Glandirana rugosa (assembly GCA_018402905.1). Lineage (NCBI taxonomy): Eukaryota > Metazoa > Chordata > Amphibia > Anura > Ranidae > Glandirana > Glandirana rugosa. The sequence continues at coordinate 1,033,126 of BLSH010523676.1, forward strand.
ATCACCTCGGCTGTGGAGAGTATTTTCCAGCACTGTAGTGATTCATTTATCACCTATTGCAGGCTTCAAGCACGTTCATGGAGAAATCTGCAGAAGGGGAGAGGGCTCTTGTATGACCCATTCACCATATCACAGGAAAAGCCATCCATCATACCCTGTGCATGAGGGAGCCTTCCATGCCAAGTAGACAAAGAGGCCCCCACAGTCTCTGCTTTCCATTTGACATGGAGGATGAATGGTGATTAGCAGAGGCCACCAATGTCAGTTCAGTGACCATCATCACACCCAGAATTTAACAGGTGATGGAAAGCATTGGTGGGTTCTGAGGGACCCTCGCTGAATCCATCAGCCACCAAATCCCTGTTACTAATTAATTTTCTGCATCACGGAGGAAGACATGCCTGACACCAAATTCCAATTCACGCTGGAGAAGTCAGCAAGAGGATGTCAGTGTTCAGATGTCTTCAGAATATTTTTATCAAATGTAGCGCAGACTGTCTGTCCCTCTATCTTATCCCAGTTTTTCTTTCCCACCAGTGTAATGGCAGCTAGGCACATAGTAGTATCCACACTTCTGGATCAAAGTTTATTGCTGGATAACTTAGATATGGCACAGGGAGTTGTGGGATACTCCAGAATGTTAAACAGTCATAAGAAGACACCCTTTCTTCTTAAACAACTCCTTAGAAAAGTCCCTTTAGCAATAGCTCTGGGAATGAACAGCCCTGGGACACCATAAGCAATGTTCCAGATCAGGCAAGCCTTAGTCTTAAGTGCATTAGGGGCTTAACAGCAGCAAAAGTCACCCAGATCCTGCCTTCAGGTCACTAGTACTTGGGTAATTAGATGCCTCCCTTGGAGCCAGGTAGACACTTCCATAGTGGATTCCTTGCATTAAGGTAATAAAAAAGTTTAGGCATCAGCATCCCCCCTCGTCCCCCCTTTTTTAATTTACCTGAGCCCTCTTTCGATCCAGCGCCTCTGCAGCTCTTCTCTCCCTTCACTTCCGGGTCTCGCTGGGGCACCGGAAGTCATTGGCTCCCCGTGCTGTCAATCAAAGCCAGTGAAGAGGAACCGGGGGCAGGGCCGAGTCCTGCTGTCTGTGTTAATGGACGCAGCATTGGGGCTCAGCAGTGAGAATGCACGAGTGCCCGCATAGGAAGCAGCTTCCCATGGGGCACTGGACAGAGAGGAGGGGCCAGGAGTGCTGGCGGCAGACCATTGCACAGAGCAGGTAAGTATAGACATGTTTGTTTGTTTTTTGTTTTTTTAAATGTTACTTTTACAATTGCTTTAAGCATAGCTGTGACCTTGTTGAGCTCCTGATAGAGGTGCTGGGATGCCTGAGAGGGTAACAGCCCTCCAGAGACTGCCCCAGCCTATTTATGTCACCTGCAACCACCTACTGGACACGTCTCCCCAGGGATTGGCTGTAAATTGCATAAATATACAGGATGCTCATTGACTTGCTCCACTCCTATCTTCTGAAGCTTTCCAGAAAGTAGGGAGAAGCAAACAAGCCTGCAGCCTGTGAGACCCTGATCAGTCCAAAGGAATCAGCAACAGCTCCACTGATTACAGAAAAAAATAACTAGATTTACCTAACAGCATAGCACCTAACTAGGAGGGTGCTGCACAAAACAATATGTTTTCTTTCAAAGAACCATTTAGCACATATGGAAAAATGTATGTGGACACCCTCCAATTGATTGAGTTCATGTGTTTCCAGTGAAGGTACTGTTAGTGCTACAGTTTCTCCAACCTTGATGCAATATTTTGGGGGAAGACCCTTTACTGTTCCAGCATGGCTGTGCCCCTATGCACACAGTTAGCTCCAAATAGATATGGTTTGATGAGTTTTGCAAGGAAGAGGTTGAGTGGCCTGCACAGAGCCCTTACCTGAACCCTACTGAACACCTTTGGGATGATATGGAAATTTGTTTACAAGCCAGATTTTCTTATCCAATATCACTATCTAACCCCACAAAGCTCCTTTGGCAAAATCTTGTGGAAGGTCTGTCCAGAAGAGAGGAGACTGCTATAGACACAAAGGGTGGGGGCAATTCTATATTATTGCCCATGGTTTTGCAATGAGATGCTGGTGTGTCCAACAAGTTCACATAGGCGTGATGGTCAGGTGTCCACAAACATTTGGCCATACAGTGTACATTAGATAAATAATTTATAGATAGACAAATAAAAAGATATGTTTATTCTTTGATAGAGTAGGATTAGAGCCCTTGTCAGATTTGCATTGCTGTCTATGAACCCATTGGGGAGATTCACCCTCTAACCAAGCAAGGGGAAATTTCTTCTTCTTCTGATGACACTCTCACTTCCTTTCACTTCATGTTGAGTCTCCAAGATAGGAAGTGAAAGGAAATCTCTCATAGCGAGAGAAAGAAAATTGCTAGAACCAGCTGAATGCTGATGGATGCTGTGCAGAGCTGCACCCAAAAGGTTTTTTTACCATAATGCAGACAATGCATTAAGGTAAAAAAATAAACGCCAGCCTTTAGAACCACTTTAAAGTAGACCTAATGCAAGAGTTCACAATGGCAAGCACTCTCTGATGCCATGCAATATCTATAGTGCTCCTACCTCCGTCAAGATCCATGAAAATCCCAAACTTCCAGGTAGGGGGTAAATGTGCCCGTTCCTTCCCCTCTCCCACAATGCATTGCTCTCTGCCTGTTACAAGAGGACAGGGGAAAAAGAGGAGTGTTCCTCGCCATAAGACAATATGGACTGTTGGCAAAGTAGGTATGTGCATAGAATAGTTGGGGGCTTCCGTTATGAAACTGGAAGGGCGTTAGTGCTAAAGGTACTAAATGTCCTTGTTGCTGAGAAAAGCCCACGATGCTCATGCCCTTGGAGTGGCAGTCCATGGGTGCCAGAAAACTTCAATGTTGGATAACCCACTGAGTTTTTAGTATGGCACCTTGGTCACAGCACCCCTGCACACTTTTTTTCATACCTGCCTCCTGGGCTGGGCCTTTTGGGTGGGACTGGAGGAATTTTTATACCGTCCAGAAGGACAGCCATTGTCTTACGCTTTGGCACCATTTATTTTGCACTTTTTTGCACAGCACAAGGTACTTTACTCACTCCTGATTAGTTGGGTATAGGTCCTCGGACTTGCCCTGAAAGTCTTGGAGGGGTGGGCATGTGGCCTTATGGTTGGGTTCTCCCCCTCCCATGGGGTCTCCCTTTGGGGGAGCCCCACCAAGTACTTGAGTGGAACTTGCTTCAGTAGGTTATATGAAGAATGGTTTTGGTTGGACGGCACAAAAGTAGCCCAGTCCCCATCAGGAGTCTTGCACCCAGGGGGATCAGGGCCAGGGTCCGTTCTCTTTAGAGGAGCACCATGTATACACCCAGTCCTTGGAGCAATCATAGGCTGATAATCACAGGATTTAAACTGTGATATGTATCTAGTGCTAATACTCCAGATGACACCCCAGTCCAGGCTCATAGCTCACCGACAGAACCCTATCCTGGGAAAACAGCCTGAGATGACAGGCTGAGATAACTTCTGCTTGTTTTCATTACATCTTTAATTTCCTGCGGCCTGTGGATCTCCGCAATGCAACCCCCCATGGTCTGTATGGGGGATGGATGGGGGAATACAGCATACACAGAACAGACAGAAGTCAGTAAAGACGTAGATGCGTCGTCATAATTCTTCTCTGTTTTCCATGACTAAATCTGCCAAAAATGACTTTAACTGCCAGGCATGCAGAGTGCAGCTCGCAGCAACCTTAAGCTAGAAAAAAATGACAGATAGGGAAGCCTAAGCATCCCTTTTCTATTGTCATCTCCAGCCTATACTGTATAACGCCACGATCAGAAAGAGATTGTAGATATAGAATCACATGGTGGGAAATTTCTACAACCCACATCACAGACTCTCATCACACAAGAACGCTTATTCTTAAAATTGTGTATTTAGTGTAATTGTTGACATGGCAGGGCGGCTTCGTAAGTTTGTGCAAAGGTATGCAACAAAGACCTCTGTTTTTGATTAACATAAATATTGAAACAATTTAATTAATGTATTTTTGTGGTCTGACTAACCGGATCAAGTGCTGGAGAATGTTCATGGAACTGCCCCATCCATGTGCATCTTTCCTTCTGCTGGTTACGCTAGCTACACATGCATAGATTGCTTTCGTTCCTCAGCGTGGATGGAGGAATCTCCCTGCTATTGTAATCTCCATTATGTACAACGGGTAAAATAAGTATTAAACAGGTCACCATTTTTCTAGGTAAATATATTGTAAAGGTGCTATAGACATGCAATTCTCACCACATGTCGGTAGCAATCCATGCAATCCATACATACAGACACCAAAAAAAAATAAGTTCAGAAATGAAGTTATGTGTAAGAAAATGGAATGACGCTGGGAAAACATATTGAGCACATGAAGAAAGGGAGGTGCAAAAAGGCATGGAAAACCAAGGCACCATCTGAAATCTATCAGTAACTAGAAAGCTATCCTGTCCCTTGTAAGTGCAAATTAATATCAGCTGGTTCAGTCTCAACTGATGGCCTATAAAAAGGTGTCTCATTACCAAGGTGTCACACAAGAAACATCTCACGATGGGTAAAATCAAAGAGCTCTCTCAAGACCTTTGCAACCTTATTATTGCAAAACATACTGATTGCATTGGTTACAGAATGATTTCTAAACATAAAATGTTCCAGTGAGCACTGTTAGGGCCATAATCTGGAAGTGGAAAGAACATCATTTCACCATAACCCGGCCACAACCAGGTGCTCCTCACAAGATTTCTGACAGAGGAGTGAAAAGAATTATCAGAAGATTTGTCCAGGAGCCAAGGACCACTTATAGAGAGCTTCAGAAAGACCTGGAATTAAAGGTACAATTGTTTCAAAGACAACAATAAGTAATGCACTCACCCGCCATGGCCTGTATGCACGCTCACCATGCAAGACTCCATTGCTGAAGAAAAAGCATGTTGAAGCTCGTTTGCTGCACAACATTTAGACAAGCCTGTGAAATACTGGGAGAATATAGTCTGGTCAGATGAGACCAAAATTGAACTCTTTGGATGCAATAATACACCCCATGTTTGGAGGTCAAATGGCACTGCACATCACCCCAAAAACACCCCCCCCCCATACCAACAGTGAGATTTGGAGGTGGGAACATCATGGTGTGCTGCTGTTTTTCAGCATACGGTGCTGGCAAACTTCATCTTTTGAAGGAAGGATGAATGGAAAAAAGTACCAAGACATTCTTGGTTCAAATCTGCTGCCATCTATCAGGATGATGAAGATGAAATGAGGGTGGACATTTGAGCAAGACATCGATCCCAAACACAAAGCCAAGGAAACTCTCAATTGGTTTCCAAGAAAGAAAATAAAGCTACTAGAATGGCCAAGCCAATCACCTGACTTCAATCCAACAGACAATCTATGGAAAGAACTAAAGATCAGAGTTCATAGAAGAGGTCCATGGGACCTTCAAGGTTTGAAGACTGTTTATGTGGAAGAATGGGCCAAAATCACACCTAAGCAACGCATGCGACTCGTTTCTCCATACCGGAGGCATCTTGAAGCTGTCATTACCAACAAAGGACTTTGTACCAAGTATTAAATACATTTCACTTAGCGTGTTCAATACTTTTTCCCTGTGTCATTCCATTTTATTACACACAACTTCATTTCTTGACTTATTTGTATTTGTGCCTTATATGTATGGATTGCATGGGTTGTTATCGACATGTGGTGAACATTTCATGTCAATAGCACCTTTAGAAATATATTTACCTAGAAAAATGGTGATGTGTTCAATACTTATTTTACCAGTTGTATATACACTGTTTTGCGCTAAAATACATAAATTCTATAAAATGTGAAGCAACCACACATGAACAAAAATAACAGTCCAATCCACTGATGAAAGAGTCCACACCATGAATACGTGTCATAAACCTTTGGATTATTATTATTATTATACAGGATTTATATAGCGCCAACAGTTTGCACAGTGCTTTACAATATAAAGAGAGACAATACAGCAACAATACAATTCAATACACGAGAGTTAGGAGGGTCCTGCTCCTGCAAGCTTACAATCTAATAGGAAGGAGCTGGTGGAACAAAAGCTAATAACTGTGAGGGATGAACTGATAGGAAAGAGAGAAGATTTGATTATTAGCCGAAGGATTCCCTGAAGAAATGAGTTTTCAGGGATTGACTAAAAGTAGACAGAGTAGGAGATAGTTGGACAGATTGGGGTAGTGAGTTCCAGAGAATGAGAGAGGCTCTGGAGAAGTCCTGGAGACGAGCATGGGAGGAGGAGACAAGGGAGGAGGAGGTCTTTGGAGGAGCGTAGAGGATGGTTTAGATGATATTTGGAGAGAAGATTGGTGATGTAGCTCAGGCCAGAGCTGTAAATGGCTTTGCATTTTATTGTTAGTGTTTTGAATGTTATTTGTTGGGCAATGGGAAGCCAGTGGAGGGATTGGCAGAGAGGGGTGTCGGACACTGAAAGGTTGGTAAGGTGGATAGGATTGTGTACCCAACACAAGGGAAGATCTAAACCACCATATAGCCATAACTGAAGATATATGACTCTCACAATTTAGAGAAGTCATATACAGCATGTGATGATATTGGTTAGCCAAAGGTAAGGCTTCTGGTTCTCCTCGGCAAAATCCACAGCTAGCAAGAAGCAAAATTGCCCACAGGTATCCTCTGTCAACCTCCACCATGTATACAAAAGAGGAGTCACTGCGCAGTAATAATAACAAATCGGACCTCTTCTGAGAACTTCTGAGAACGTGATGACGTCATCATGTAGCTCCACTGACGCGTTTCATCACAGATGACACCTTCCAGAACAACATACCCAAAGAGGCGCTGGGAAATTTTAAGGTGGCAATAGATGGATTGAAAATGAGGCGGTACAGTAGGGACCATCTGAATTTCAATCTATGTGTAGCCACTGAAGTTAAACATAAGTCGATCCACCGATCAACTTCTGTTCAACCGCCCTATTGGATAAAAGCTGCAGGATCGGTGCTGCAGGCAACAGGCTGAAGTCCTGATCTGTGTATTCCGACCATAGGTGTGCGCAGCCTATTGCATTAGGGTGTGCACCCCAAATTTATAAAAACATAGACGGTGTCAGTAGAGCAGTGGACTTGTCAGCAGGGCAGAGATTGGTGTCAGTAGGACAATGGATGGTGTCAGTAGTTTTTTATTTTTATTATTTTACTAATTTATTATTTTTTTTACATTTTTTTAGGAGCCCCATTGGGGGGTTTGGTGAAATATCAGCAGGAAAATCTGTGCTGCACAGGGTGATTAAGGAGTGCCCAGGCACACCTGGCACACCCCCTGCGCACGCCTATGATTCTGACTGAATACAGTTCAGTACAACTCTATACAATTCTGGCTTAACTAAAAAACTGAACCATGTATGTGTCACACTTTCCCCTAACACAAGTGGTCAGGCACTATAGCTGGCTTCTGTGTTCTTCATATATAGCAGCCATTTTTTCCAAAAGGCAAGCAGGCCTACTGGTATTCGGTTGCCTCCAGGACTTATGCACAATGCTATAGTGCCTGGCTACCACACCGGGGCAGGCACAAACTGAGCACAGCAAACAGGTACTTGGGGTTGTCAGACAGGCAGAGTGATTCAATGACAGTCCAGATACAAGGCAGGCAAGGTTCAGAATAGTCAAGGTCAAATTCATAGTCTAGTCACTAGGCAGGCAGAGTTTACAGATTAGTAGATATCCGATCAGAGGTCATAAACAGGGAAATTTAAATAGCAGAGCAGACAAACAGGGAGCTTGGAGCACATGTTACAAATGCAATATCACAAGCCTAAGACTGCAGGCTTGGCTGGCTTAAATCAGGTTTGGTCTCCACTTGGAGACTGGCCACATCAACCACCTCGAAAGTGGACAGACAGACAAGGAGAATGCATCATAGCCAAAACCAGGATGCTGGAATGAGACCATCAGCTAACAAGGATCAGGAGCGCAACACGCTCCTGATAGCATGGAGTTCTTTAGACTTGCACATGTAGTCAGATCATGAAGGAAGACTTCAAAGAAGCTAAATAGGTCTGGCAAGGCGGCTCCCACACAGCAATGGCTTCTCTCGATGGGTACTCAACAATAGCTCAAACCATAGACATAGGAGTGCTAGGCCAAAATCAGATAAAAGAGCCCAAGATAATTTAATTGTTGATAAAAAAAAGTCATGTAAAAAACCCAACATGTTTTGGGGGCAACATCACTCCACCTTCATTAGGCTTAACACAGAATAAAACTTGGATGACTCAGAGAAAACCCTGACTTCACAGACCTATATTAGAACCAGACCAGTATTGAACTCTCCTTATGGACAAACAACATGACAATTTAATACTGGTTCTAATATACAGTAGATCTGTGAAATCACTGGTTTCTCTGAGTCCATCCAAGTTTTATGCTGTGTTGAGTGGTGTTGTCCCCGAAACGTGTTGGAAAACCAGAGGAAACCCATGCAAGCAAAGGGATGTAGCGCTCAGGTAGAATTTTAGCTGGGCTGCCTAGAAGGGCAGCAGCCCTTCAGGCTGGGAACTTCTCCTCCTTGACAAGAACAAGGCTCCAAACTATTTATGCACTCCCCCAGCCACCTTCTGGGCACCCTTCCCCAGGGATTGGCTGAAGCTATTTAAATATTCAGGTTGCTGATCTGCCTCCTCCTACCCACTATATTCTGCTATATTCTCCAGAATACAGGGAGAAGCAACCTGCAAAGCCCAGAACAGACCAAAGCAATCACAATCCGCTCCACTGATTGCAGGGGAACCAAGAAGAAACACTAAATGTACCTAGCCTATCTAGCAGCTTATCTAGGAGGGTGCTACAGGGGGGAATATGCAAACTCCATGCAGATAGTGTCCTGCAAGGCAGATATGCGAGCCACTGTGCTGTCCATTATTCATAAACAAGTATTACATGGCAATGTTTTAGAAACATCTCTGCAAATGATTTTCCAAATTGTTCTAAAATCATTTTCTAAAGGCGATCCTTTTCAAGAAATGTTATCAGTGCAATTTTTAGCACATGGGACAGTTAGAGTCTGCCAAAAAAAAGAAAAAAAAAGATGTTCAAATTAAAAAAAAAAAGCATAAAATAATGGTAAATTCTTCTTTCAAAAACAATGTTTTTCAATAAATCATAAAAAATTCATTTCCATAAATAATGTTTTCCGATAAATCATACAAAAATAATTTTCATAAATAATATTTTTCCAATAAATCATAAAAAAAATCCATAAATAATATTTTCCAATAAATCATAAAAAAAATTTCCATAAATAATTCTCTCCAATAAATTATAAAAAATGATTTCCATAAATAACATTTTCCAATAAATCAAAAAAATGTCCATAAATAATATTTGTTGAATATTTAAAGAGTACTGGTGAAAGATTTATTAATGCATTATAACGATGGGTCTAATCTTCCCAACAATCATCCTGTCTATGGACAGTCCTGGCACAGCTGCAACGTTCTGCGTATCTGCCTATCTATCTCTATCTATGCAGACATATAGAAAGGAAAGTTCTGTTTTCATTAGCCGATTACTTTGGGAAGAATAAAATTAAGCCAAGACTATGTCAACGCCAATTTCAGGGCGAGATGTCACCTAGAACTAATCGCTATGAATGGCTTTATTTATATTTCTACTACAGAAAAAGACGCTGGTTTATATAACTCCATCCGTCAGATATTTTAATTAGAGAATCATTTTTAAATTCATCTCTCCTTTGAGACTTCTTTTTGGCAGGAAATCAATGTTATGTTTTTTTTTTGCTTGCATCGTTGGACAGGAAGTAAACTTTTTCCATGTTAACCATTTAGGCCCCTTACACATGGGTGGCAGTCTCAACGACCCTCTGAAATGAGATCCATGGTGGATCACTTTTCATAGGGGGTAGGGCAGTGTTATCCTGCCGTTCAGCAAGCGATATTACTGCCTTCTGTGTTTTGTTTTTTTTTGTCATCCCAAGGGCAATTTTGTATTGAAATACCATGCCACATTCATGAGTGTTTGGCTCATAGTTGCAGCACAGTTCCATTGGCCTTCAATAGGCGAGTTTGACAGGCAGGGCCACCTGTCAAACTTGGCAAGCTGAGCGAAATTTGCTGCAGCCACGGCATGGGTACTACTCCCTTCAGCTGCCATGGTAGGCTTTAGATGGGCATTTGTTGGGGGTGGGGGGAGTAGGTAAAATGGGGATCAACCACCTGCTTTTACCACCCCATCGCTGTCCATGTGAAGGGGGGCCTTAAAATGTATCTATTGGCCAAGCCTTTCTTTTTTAATTTTGGATAGAGTGTGGATTTTCTGTGGGTCAGTCAGGCTAGCACTGGGTACATGGTTCCGGCTCCGGGTTCAGTAGCACACCAATAAAATGGGGGCATCCTTTAGGAAAGGGGATGATTGAGAATTCTTTCTTTTATTATTTTATTATAGAAATTATTTCAATAGTAATTATTATTATTTTATCATATATATACAGTTGTATGCAAAAGTTTAGGAACCCCTGACAATTTCCATGATTGCCATTTATAAATATTTGGGTGTTTGGATCAGCAATTTCATTTTGATCTATCAAATAACTGAAGGGCACAGTAATATTTCAGTAGTGAAATGGATTAACAGAAAATGTGCAATATGCATCAAAACGAAAATTAGACAGGTGCATAAATTTGGGCACCCTTGTCATTTTGGTGATTTGAATAGCTGTAACTACTTAGCACCGATTAATTGGAACACACAATTGGTTTGGTGAGCTCATTAAGCCTTGAACTTCATAGACAGGCGCATCCAAGCATGAGAAAAGTTATTTAAGGTGGCCAATTCCAAGTTGTTGTTCTCTTTGACTCTCCTCTGAAGACATGGGGGCCTCAAAACAACTCTCAAATGACCTGGTCTGGGGCTCACTGCAAGGTCTCCCCTCGTGGAGTTTCAATGATCATGAGAATGGTGAGGAATCAGCCCAGAACTACGCGGGAGAATCTTGTCAATGATCTCAAGGCAGCTGGGACCATGGTCACCAAGAAAACAATTGGTAACACTACACCGTGAAGGACTGAATCCTGCAGTGCCCACAAGATCCCCCTGCTCAAGAAAGCACATGTACAGCCCCTCTGAAGACTGCTAATGAACATCTGAATGATTCAGAGGAGAACTGGGTGAAAGTGCTGTGGTCAGATGAGACCAAAATCAAACTCTTTGGCATCAACTGAACTCACCGTGTTTGGAGGAGGAGGAATGCTGCCTGTGACCCCAAGAACACCATCCCCACCATCAAACATGGAGGTGGAAACATTATAATTTAGGCGTGTTTTTCTGCAAAGGGGACAGGACAACTTCACCGCATCAAAGGGACGATGGGCGTGGCCATGTACCATCCAAATTTAGGTGAGAGCCTCCTTCTCTTAGCCAGGGCATTGAAAATGGCTCATGGATGGGTATTCCCACATGATAATGGCCCAAAAACCATGGCCAAGGCAACAGAGGAGTGGCTCAAGAAGAAGTGCATTAAGATCCTGGAGTGGCCTAGCCATTCTCCAGACCTTAATCCCATAGAAACTATGTGGAGGGAGCTGAAGGTTCGAGTTACCAAACGTTAACCTCAAAACCTTCATGACTTGGAGAGGATCTGCAAAGAGGAGTGGGACAAAATCCCCCCTGAGATGTGCAAACCTGGTGGCCAACTACAAGAGATGTCTGACCTCTGTGATTGCCAACAAGGGTTTTGCCACCAAGTACTAAGTCATGTTTTACGAAGGGGTCAAATATTTATTTCACTCATTAAAATGCAAATCAACTTATAACTTTTTGAAATGCGTTTTTCAGGATATTTTTGTTGGTATTCTGTCTCTCACTGGTAAAATAAACCGACCATTAAAATTATAGACTGATCATTTCTTTGTCAGTGGGCAAACGTACAAAATCAGCAGGGGGTCAAATACTTTTTTTTCTCATTGTACATAAAATATAATAAATGACTCTAAATACAACACCCCCCCCCCCCCCCTAAAAAAAACCCCCTAAATTAACAGTAGAACATTTTTTTGCAAATTTGAAACAAATTGTTTCAAGTAAATTAAGGCTGGGTTCACACGAGTGCGAATAGGATGTGGGTTTTACCTGCATCCAATCCGTATGACAGAAGACTGTGCCTGGCTCTCAATGGAGCCGGTTCACACATCTCCGTGGCGGCTGCGGAGCGGATTGCACATGGGCCCTGTGCGTCTTTGGCTCAGATTCAGGCAAAAATTTGGGCCTATTTCGTCCCTGAAACTGAGAACAAGGGAGCACCGGACCCCTGCTGTGAGCCGCATCCGATTTAAGTTTGAATCCAGCCTTAAAGTTTACTTTTTTGCCAAAATTTTGTGATTCATTTTTTTTGTCCTTATCACATATTTTCTTTAGATCTTTACAGCTCCAACATGCCCATGCACAAGAGGAAGGAAAAGTATCCATGTGATCAGCATTGGAAGCCATAAAAAGGGCAATTTATTCACAGAATTGAGGTCCTAAAATTAGACAGTAACATGGTTACTTTATGTAGCTTAGCAGGGCCCTTTCTAAATAAATATTAATGATATCCATCCCTATTTTAGAACCAGCGGCGGGGCCTTTGTCTGGATTTTGCTCATATCTTCCGCCAATAAATCACGTTACCTGCACTCTGGCCTCTGTGAGGTCAGTCCTCATCGCCAGCTGTTCCCGGGCATAAACATCTGGGTAGTGTGTCTTCTGGAAGACTTTCTCCAGCTCCTCCAGCTGGTAGCTGGTAAACGTAGTTCTGTTCCGCCTTTTCTTCCCTTTGTTGCTCTCGGACTCGGTCTTATCCATGGGAAGATCGCTGCTCCCCCTGTCCTGGGAGCCCTTGGCTGGGGCCTCTTTGCTGGTCAGGTAGCCGCTGTCCATTCCTGGGGCGTCGCTGTTTGGCGTCAGGGAACTTTCTTTGGCTGGGGGGGGGAAGAAAAATATTTCCTAATTACAATAAAATTATGTAATACGTGCTTTTATGTATATAAATGAAATAATAATGTAGCCATGTCCCCCCATAGGGGTGGCTGAGTGTTGTGGTTCACCTACTCACACTGCCCTCAATCACATCCATACAGTCGCAGAACAGTCTGGTAATTTGTTTTGTTTTATTAGGGGATTGAACTTGGATGGGGATTAGGGATGTTATGGGATGCCCAAGGAATTGATGATCATTTACACGGGACCACTATATACAGCTCAGCATATATTTATTTATTTCAGGTACTTATATAGCGCCATCAATTTACGCAGCGTTTTACATATACATTGCACATTCACATCAGTCCCTACCCTCAAGAAGCTTACAATCTAAGGTCCCTAACTCTCATTCATACACATACTAGGGCCAATTTAGAGAGGATCCAATTAACCTACCAGCATGTCTTTGGAGAGTGGGAGGAAACCAGAGACCCCGGAGGAAACCCACACAGGAACAGGGAGAACATGCAAACACCAGGCAGGTAGTGTCGTGGTTGGGATTTGAACCAGCGACCCTTTTGCTGCTAGGCGAAAGTGCTAACCACTAGACCACAGTGCGATATATACACCACTTCTTGTCCTCTAGCACTTCACTTGCTCCAGTAAAACTTCTTCCTCCAGCACATCACTTGCGTCTTTAACTCCTGGTTCCTCTCTCCTGCACAGTGCTTCTTTCAGGCCCAGAAGGAAATTTACTAGGCCTTCTCTGATCCTCCAGCCTGACTAGCACATGATGAGGCCTACCATGCTGTGCGCAGGGCCTCAGAACCACCCATTACAGGTAGGGACAGTTGGTCCCCATGTGTGAAGATACACTGCTGTGCTAGCCAGCCTGATGGACTACTACGCCCAGCCCATCCTCTTTCTCCAGGCTCTGTCAGCCACTCCAGCTGCGTTGGCCTTCTTCACTGCCTTCATGGCACCACAGTCCCTTACTGACTTCTGCATCCTTCCCAGATTGTCTCTCACCCCAATTCCCTCTGGCATGCCTCTACAGCTTCCTAGGGTGTGTGCCACTCACCGACCACCCGGTGGACTCCTTGCTAAGCTTCTCCAGTAGCGCTGTCTGTTACTCTCCTGCTCCCTTGTGCTGCTCCAGGATCTCCCTCTCCTATTGCCAGGCCTCAACGTCACCCCCCCCAGACTTGGGGCTCCCTCCCGGGTGAGGCTTCCACAACCCCAGTTACATTCCAGCACTTCCACCGAAACTCCTCCCCGATTGGGCTGAGTATTTAAGGAGGCCTGCTCCAGCCAATCCAGATTGGGGATTGGTCAGGTCTCCTTAGAATACTCCAGAGGGCTACACCTCCCTCCCAGCTCTCTGACCAGAAACCTTCCACCCGTTTCTGGAAAGAAGTGGCAGTTCCTGGGGACCTCATCTGCGAATCACCCAATCCTACCTGAGATACTCCCAGCCCAGAAACAAAAACTATCAAGCCTGCACACCAGTCAGGCCTGATTAATTTTTCCCCACCTACCAAAAATCTATGCACACTAGCTCCCACTTACCAGGGGGCGCTACAATAATAATAATAATATATTTACATTATCTAATAATAATTATACATGCATCACTATATTACATAATATTTTTGAGTTTATCGTGTTGTGATTAGAGATGAGCCAATGGTTCGGTTGGAACCTAGGTTCATACCCCTGTTTGGTGGGACCTGAGCATCATATATACAGTAGAAGCAGTATTTTCCATCTGTCACTGGTTCCCAAAGACCATGGGTGTTTGCACCTACCATGCCCCTAGGAACCACTGACGTCACCAGGAATCCCCGCCACTTAAGCAAACTTTAGCAACGACACCACTGCCCAAATATTGACACTGCCCATATTTAGTCAATGATGTCACTGGGATTTTATGTGATAGACCAACACAAAGTGGCACATAATTGTGAAGTGGAAGGAAAATGATAAATGGTTTTCACATTTTTTTTACAAATGAATATGTGAGGGGGACATTTGTATTCAGCCCCCTTTACTCTGATACCCCTAACTAAAATCTAGTGGAACCAATTGTTTTCAGAAGTTACCTAATTAGTAAATAGAGTCCACCTGTGTGTAATTTAATCTCAGTATAAATACAGCTGTTCTGTGAAGCCCTCAGAGGTTTGTTAGGGAACCTTGGTGATCTAACAGCATCATGAAGGCCAAGGAACACACCATACAGGTCAGGGATAAAGTTATTGAGACGTTTAAAGCAGGGTTAGGCTAGGTTTCCACTATTACGACCCCAAAGTCGCTCGATTTAGAGTGCGACTTTGCAGTGTGACTTTGAGTTCAGCTTTGGTCCAACTTTACACTCTCTGGATCAAAGTTGCAGCAAAAGTTGGAACATAGTAGTGCAAAAATCTTTTTTGGGGTTGCTGCGACTTGAGTCGCACCAATTAGAACGGGGACCATTGAAATACACAGATTTTGACTTGTCATGTGAGGTCACATGTGTCAAATCGCACCACAACTAGCAGTAGTGGAATAACCTTAGATTATAAAAAAAATATCCCAAGCTTTGAAGATCTCATGGAGCTCTGTTCAATCCATCATCCGAAAATGGAAAGAGCATGGCACAACTACGAACCTACCAAGACATGGCCCTCCACCTAAACTGACCATCCCAGCAAGCAGAGGATTAATCAGAGAAGCAGCCAAGAGGCCCATGGTAACTCTGGAGGAGCTGCAGAGATCCACAGCTCAGGTAGGAGAATCTGTCCACAGGACAACTATTAGTCGTGCTCTCCACAAATCTGCCCTTTATGGAAGAGTGGCAAGAAGAAAGCCATTGCTGAAAGAAAGCCATAAGAAGTCCCATTTGCAGTTTGTGAGAAGCCATGTGGGGGACACAGCAAACATGTGGAAGAAGGTGCTCTGGTCAGATGAGGCCAAAATTTAACTTTTTGGCCTAAAAGCAAAACGCTATGTGTGGTAGAAAACTAACACTGCACATCACCCTGAACACACCATCCCCACTGTGAAACATGGTGGTGGCAGCATCGTGTTGTGGGGATGTTTTTCTTCAGCAGGGAAGCTGGTCAGAGTTAATGGGGAGATGGATGGAGCCAAATACAGGGCAATCTTAGAAGAAAACTGTTAAAGAGTCTGCAAAAGACTTGAGACTGGGAGGGAAGTTCACTTTCCTGCAGGACAACGACCCTAAACATACAACCAGAGCTACAATGGAATGGTTTAGATCAAAGCATATTCATGTGTTCGAATGGCTCAGTTAAAGTCCAGACCTAAATCCAATTGAGAATCTGTGGCAAGACTTGAAAATTGCTGTTCACAGATGCTCTCCATCCAATCTGACAGAGCTTGGGGTATTTTGCAAAGAAGAATGGGCAGAAATGTCCTCTCTAGATGGGCAAAGCTGGCAGAGACTTCCCCAAAAAGACTTGCGGCTGTAATTGCAGTGAAAGGCGGTTCTGCAAAGTATTGACTCAGGGGGGTGCCATACAAATGCCCCCCACACTTTTCACAGATTTATTTGTAAAAATTGTTGAAAACCATTTAACATTTTCCTTCCACTTCACAATTATGGGCCACTTTGTGTTGGTCCATCATATAAAATCCCAATAAAAGACATTTACGTTTTTGGTTGTAACATGACACAGTGTGGAGAATTTCAAGGGGTATAAATACTTTTTCAAGGCACTGTATCTGTAATTTTTACTATAGTTCCTATATATTCCTATAGTTTCCGATATGCTACTGGGACATGCTGAACATGGCTCTATGACGTAGTTTATGGTGTCATTTAATGGTTAAAGCAGAACTTCATCCAAAAATAACAAGATAAAAATGAATAGCTGATATGCAATATTCAACTTCAAGCCGAGATTTCCCCCCTTTTTGTTCCCTCTAAATATCCTCAATAGGATGGTCAGCATAATTTAACTCACTTCCTCTGAGCCCAGGTTGTCCTAGACCTGCCCCGAGCTGTGATTGGACAGTGAAAGGAGAAGACTCGGATCTCTCCTCCTATCAGCATTGTGCTTGTCAGTACGTGAACTTATTGGCTCTTTGTGCTGCTTCTTCCTCTCACACTCCAGCCCTGCTGCACATAGCCTGCAAGAAGCTGATACCAGGTCACATTCAGCTAATTATACAGCTTGCATGTAAGAAATACATATAATGATGTATTCATGATTACAGAGCTGCATTCATTTTTGTCTTTTATATCTGCCTGGAGTTCAGTTTTATGTAAGATGTAAGGAGGGCTTCCTCCGTCCTGCCGGTGTCGCAGTAGTGAGACCCATTCCTTTGAAAACCATAGCTAACCATAACCTCAAAATAATAGTATTATCTACATTTTTTTTAATAATATTGATTTGCAGAGTTTTTGTTGAGCCCTCTCTTATTACTCTTTGCAAGGTTAAATCCATGGTTAAATTAAATATTTTTCTATCTGCCCGGAGTTCTTCTTTAATAAATCCCAAGTGTTTCATCACACAAATCCCTGGCTTTGGGCTATGTGTGTTTCCATCACCGGCATGTCAAGCAATTCTTAGCTTCAGACTTGTCAGTAAGCCCCCTTCCCCACTTCCCCCTCTTTGCTGTATGTGCAGGGGGCCAAAGTTCAACGAAATCAAACGCTCCCTGGGCTCTGGGATTTGGAAAGGAGATTTCACAACTCAACTTTGTGTGACCCCCTTGGAGTCATTTTATCTCGCTGAGCCCCACAGCGGCACATTAGATTGTCAGCTCATGTGGTGGCTCTGATTCATTGCCACCATTCAGATCACAATAAAGGGAAATGGATGAGCTCTTAGATCCAGCAAAGATTTGGCTAATCCTGTAAGTGCCGAGGGGACCTGCTTAGAGCTATCTCTCCGAGTTTATGATGGTGGGGCGAGAGGCGAGGTCTGCGGCGGACGCAATGGAGGAAAGAAATGTTACAGGATGATGCTTTTTTGGTTTCTGGTATTTTTTACGGGCAGTGGCTTTCAACGTAGCAAAATTTATCATACCTAAAAAAAATGGTCAGGGTTGAAAAGACTAACCCTAAAGAAACCTTCAAACGGAGACATCACCCTACCGACAAAGTGCCGTATAGTCAAAGCTATGGTATTCCCAGTAGTAACCCATGGGTGCGAAAGTTGGACCATAAGGAAGGCCGAACGCAGAAGAATTGATGCTTTTAAACTATGGCAGTGGTTCTCAACTCCGGTCCTTGGGACCCCACAACAGGCCAGGTTTGCAGGATAACTGAAATACATCACAGGTGATATAATTTGCTGCTCAGTGATAGCAGTGCTCTAGTCTGCATCTCCCCAAGGTAATACTTAAAATCTGGCCTGTTGGTGGGTCCCAAGGACCGGAGTTGAGAACCACTGAACTATGGTGTTGGAGACTCTTGAATATCCCTTGGACGGCAAGAAGGTTAAACCAGTCAATCTTGAAGGAAATCAACCCTGAATATTCACTGGAAGGACAGATCCTGAAGCTGAAACTCAAATACTTTGGCCACCTAACGCAAAGAGAGGACTCATTGGAAAAGACCCTGATGCTGGGAAACATGGAAGGAAAAAGGACGACAGAAAACAAGATGGATAGAGAGCATCATCGAAACAACGAACATGAAGTTAAGCAAGCTCCGGGAGGCAGTGGAGGAGAGAAAAGCCCGGCATGCTATGGTCCATGAGTAGTGCTCCATATTTCCATCGCAAACGTTGGATAAGCTCTAAAGATTTGGATGTTGCAGCAACAACGAGCTGGGAACTGGTTCAGAAAGTCACATGGAGATTCTTGCCAGCACACCATGGACTGACAAGGTAGCGTCCAAACAGATTATATTACATGATCACAACACAAAGCAGTGCAACGTTTCGGAGCCACACAAGGTCCCTTCATCAGGCATGTGACTCAGCCCTCACATGCCTGACGAAGGGGCCCTGCGTGGCTCTGAAACGTTGCACTGCTTTGTGTTGTGATCATGTAATAAAATCTGTTTGGACGCTATCTTGTCGATCCATGGTGTGCTGGTAAATATCTCCACCATGGTCCATGAGGTCATGAAGGGTCGGACACGACTAAACAGCTGAACAACAAAGAAACCCTGTGGTTGGGGAAGCAAAAATATGGCTCAGCCTCTTGGTTTTACCAACCCTCAGAAGCTAGTGCTTTAGCCATCATCAAAATCCTTACCTTTAAAATTAACTCCAAGCAAGCAGCTACATACACTTCCAACAGATTTGTGCAGCCTCAGTCTTGTAAGGTGGAGCACAACCCTTTCTGTGACCTCACTTTTCTCTACTGTCTGTGATTGGACAATGAAGAAGTGGCAGGATGCTGATGACATGGTCATCACTCTTCTCTCTCCTCCCCTAAGCATATTTGAACCACTGACAGTATTGTGCAAAGCAAAAGACCACTGGCTCGCCATATCGCCGTTAAATCAGCAGCGGATGGAAATGAAGACTTTAGGCTGAAATCTCAATAAGCAAAGAAGTGACTTTGCTCTGCATGCAGTTTTAGATGACTCCATATGGCCACTTCTGTAGTGGTTGTAAAGGCTCAAGGTTTGTTACCTTCATGCATTCTATGCATGAAGGTAAGACCTCTGTCTGTGCAGTAGCCCCACCAAATACTTACCTCGATCCAGCCATGTGCACGAGAGCAGCTGCTCTCCCGGGTCTCTTCCTCCATATTGGCAGAGACAGCAGTGGGAGCCATTGGCTTCCGTTACTGTCAATCACAACCAGTGAACCAATGAGCACAGAGAGGGTGTGGGGCCAAGCCACGCTTCGTGTGTGAATGGACACACAGAGGAGCGGCTTGGGAGCCCCCATAGCAAGCTGCTTGCTGAGGGGGAACTCAACAGGAGGGGGGGGGGGGCAGTAGCACCGGTGGGGGACCCAGAAAGAGGAAGATCGGGACTCCTCTGTGCAAAATGCACACAGCAGGTAAGTATAACATGCTTGTTACTAACCACTTGCAGAAAAACATCATCCTGCTTCAAGTGGCTGTACCGGGGTGATGCCTGCAGCTGCAGTTTTTTTAGAGCGGACGTTCAGCTTTCTTATAATAGCAACCGATGCGACTAAGCAGCCGCTCGATCGTTATCACAAGCAGCAGGAGGGGACCCCCCCTCCCGCCACCTTCCGCCGCTCTGCCCGGGCCCTCCCCTCCCACTGGGAGGCCCGAGCAACCAGCCGGCAGGTCTGACTGGCTGGCTGGGCAGAGACCCGAACAAAGCCGGAACTGGCTTTGAACGGATCTTGGATCTAGAAACCCGGAAGCGACGCCACTTCTGGATTACTGGAGCCAATTGTCAGTTAAAGCTACGCAGTGCCGTATCGCAAAAAATGGCCTGGTCAGGAAGTGGGTAAATCCTTCCGGTCCTTAAGTGGTTAAAGTGTATTTTTTCCCAAAAATTTGGTTTGAAAAAACGCTGCGGAAATATCGTGCAACATAAAAAAAAATTGCACCAGCCATTTTATTCTCTAGGGCTTCTGCTAAAATATATATATATATAATGTTTAGCGGTTTCAAAGTAATTTTCTAGCCAAAAATCGCATTACATTCACCTTTGTCACAACAGAAATCGCTTCAGATTTGCACCGCATCAGTGTGAACCGGCACTTAAATGTTTCCCATTGCCATGAAATATGCAGCCAATAAATCATTTAATAAGAACCACCTGAAAAAAAATCAGCAAATGAATAGATCATTCAAAGCATCCCCTATTGATCTTTGTACGCCCTTTAAAGAAAACAAGCAATCTATCAAGCCCCCAATAACTAGACAACATGAAGAACACAGTGTGTCACAGTCATGTCCTCTGCCCTCCTACACAGTAACCCCCCCCCCCCCCACAGTACTCTACCCCCCACAGTAGTGTCCCCTGCCATTCAGTAGTGTAATACCCCCCCCCATATCAGTGTCCTCTGTCCCCCACAGCAGTGTCCTCTTCCTCCTTTTCACATCACCCCCATAGAAGTGTCCTGCGCCCTCCTTCACATCAGTGCTAGGGACAATAAAGGCTGGTGCCAATTGTGCAAAAATGACAAGGAACAAGACCATCCGTTTCAAAAACAATACAAAATAATAAAATATTTCAGGAAAAAAATGTGTGAATCTTCTTATACTGCTAGAGTTCTTCCATAATAATCCCTCGAATGTGATAAATTGTGCAAGTGACAATGATAGAAAAAAGTGCTTGTGCTGAATTGTGCAAAAGTTGATAACAAAGAACAACGCGTCCAAGGAATAGGAAAGGATGAGTCTTCTTATAGGGTTATGCCCCTCATAGTGGTGCCCTCTGCCCCTCATAGTGGTGTCCTCTGCCCCCCATAGTGGTGTCCTCTGTCCCTCTGCCCCCCATAGTGGTGTCCTCTGTCCCTCTGCCCCCCATAGTGGTGTCCTCTGTCCCTCTGCCCCCCATAGTGGTGTCCTCTGTCCCTCTGCCCCCCATAGTGGTGTCCTCTGCCCCCCCGTAGTGGTGTCCTCTGCCCCTCATAGTGGTGTCCTCTGCCCCCCATAGTGGTGTCCTCTGCCCCCCATAGTGGTGTCCTCTGTCCCTCTTCCCCCCATAGTGGTGTCCTCTGCCCATCTGCCCCCCCATAGTGGTGTCCTCTGCCCCCCATAGTGGTGTCCTCTGCCCCTCTGCCCCCTCTCACACACAGTAGTGTTGATAGTTAACCCCGGCAGCTCCTGCTCCCACTCTCCATCCAGTACTGTGCTGCCTCCCGCTCCCTGCTCTGCAGTGCAGGGAAGATGAGAGCAACTGAGGCTGGGTGAAAGGACCGGCAAAGCAGGGACATGTTTGCTATATACCCGTCGGCTTGTCGACCCCCCAGTATAAATGTATGGTCAGTCTTAGTTTTTTAAGCACCAAATAAAAAGAGTTTATGTTGGGGAGGGTTGGGGGCACGCATTTTGGTATCCTCACCATGGGTTCCAGTGGACCTTCTCCTGGCTCCGCATATATGCATCTCAATAAAAGTGATTGGATCCATTTATGGACGGTCTGTTAAAATAGTCATTTATTACAATAAAAAAAAATGATAGGTTCCATATATGGGCGGTCATCTTAAAATAGTAGTTTTTATTTATATATATAAAAGTTACATTCCCAAATATCTATGTAGAAGTTCTCAGAACTACATGGAACTTGAGATATTGGAAACACATGCCTTGGCAGGGCCAGGCCTTTATAAAGGGAATTCTTCCTTCCCCCAAAAACATGCTGTGCCTGTCAAAACGTAAAAAAAAAAAGAAAAAAAATCTTTATATTTACAAGGTAATCGTACATTTGTTGTGTACATGGCCATTCTGAATTATTATAAGCTGGGGTCACCATATAGTCTTCTATTGAATAGACTGTCTCAATCATCATGAACTATTTCTAATCCTTATACTGCTAGCATTAGTAAATAGACACAAAGGTGTATTATATTTGCTTTAAACTTTCTTCTTTTTTTTTTTTCTGATGGGCACAGTGAGACTGCATTGTTGGGCACAGTGAGGCTGCATTTTATGGACACTGGTGAGTCTGCATTTGATGGGCACAGTGAGTCTGCATTTGATGAGCACAGTGAGGCTGCATTGATAGGCACAGTGAGTCTGCATTTGTTGGGCACAATGACGCCGCATTTATGGGCACAGTAAGGCTGCATTGATGGGCACAGTGAGGCTGCATTTGATAGGCACAGTGAGGTAGTATTGATGATCACAGTGAGGCTGCATTGATGGGCACAGTGAGGCTGCATTTGTTGGGCACAATGACGCCGCATTTATGGGCACAGTAAGGCTGCATTGATGGGCACAGTGAGGCTGCATTTGATAGGCACAATGAGGTAGTATTGATGATCACAGTGAGGCTGCATTGATGGGCACAGTGAGGCTGCATTTGATGGGCACAGTGAGGCTGCATTTAAAGTGCACTGATAAGGCTGCATTTGGTGGGCACTAATGGGGCTGCATTTGATGGGAACTGATGGGGCTGCATTTGATGGGCACTGGTAGGCTGCATTGGTGGGCACTGGTAGGCTACATTTGATGGGCACTGGTAGGCTGCATTTCATGAGCACCTGATTTGATGGAAGCACCTGAACAAATGTGCATAAAGTGTTTTTTGGGTGTTTTTGTGCCTAACAACCAATCACATCCTAATTCCTGCTTTCCACTGGCCTAAACAAAAAAGGCTTACTCCTGAAAACGTGCAAAAAATAAACCATGTGCATTGGAATCGCCTAAAAAATGCCCGAAGAAGCCAACACTCAACCTAGCCTTACACTCACCTCTTCCTAATGTCACTGCTTTGTCCTGTAATGAAGCAGGGATCAGAGAAAGAGGCCACAGTGCCCGGCGGGGTCCAAAGACATCTGACACTCCAAGGAGTGATAAATATCAAAGATGTCTTCTGGAGTCTGCAGTGTTGGAACAGAATAAGGTAAGAGACACGGCTTGCAAATTTATTAAAAATAAAAAAATGAAAAAATGTACATAAGCATTCACAGCCTTTGCCATGACACTCAAAATTGAGCTCAGGTGCATCCGGTTTCCACCGAACATCTTTACGATGTTTCCACAACTTGATGAAGTCCACCTGTGGTAAATTCAGTTGATTGGACATGATTTGGAAAGGCACACACCTGACCTGTCTATATAAGGTCCCACAGTTAACAGTGCATGTCAGAGCACAAACCAAGCCATGAAGTCCAAGCAATTGTCTGTAGACCTCCAAGACAGGATTGCATGGAGGCACCGAGCTGGGGAAGGGTACAGAAAAATGTCTGCAGCATTGAAGGTCCCAATGAGCACAGTGGCCTCCATCATCTGTAAATGGAAGAAGTTTGGAACCACCAGGGCTCTTCCTAGAGCAGGCCGCCCGGCCAAACTGAGCGATCCAGGGAGAAGGGCCTTAGTCAGGGAGGTGACCAAGAACCCGGTGGTCACTCTGACAGAGGTCCAGCATTTCTCGGTGGAGAGAGGAGAACCTTCCAGAAGAACAACCATCTCTGCAGCATTCCACCAATCAGGCCTGTATGGTAGAGTGGCCAGACGGAAGACACTCATCAGTATTAGGCACATGACAGCCCGTCCGGTGTTTGCCAAAAGGTACCTGAAGGACTCTCAGACCATGAAAAACAAAATTCTCTGGTCTGACGAAACAAAGATTGAACTCTTTGGCCTGAATGGCAAGCGTCATGTCTGGAGGAAACCAGGCACCGCTCATCACCTGGCCAATACAGTGAAGCATGGTGGTGGCAGCATCATGCTGTGGGGATGTTTTTCAGTGGCAGGAACTGGGAGACTTGTTAGGATTGAGGGAAAGATAAATGCAGCAATGTACAAACATCCTTAATGAAAACCTGCTCCAGAGCACTCTGGACCTCAGACTGGGGCGAAGGTTCATCTTCCAACAGGTCAATGACCCTAAGCACACAGCCAATATAACAAAGGAGTGGTTACAGGACAACTCTGTGAAAGTCCTTGAGTGGCTCAGCTCCTCCCTAAGGCCCTTCTCCCTCAATGGTTCAGTTTGGCTGGGGGGCCTGCTCTAGGAAGAGTCCTGGTGGTTTCCAAACTTCTTCCATTTACAGATGATTACAGATCTGTGCCTCCATACAATCCTGTCTGGGAGGTTAACACACCTAACACTAACAACAGATGACACCAGGCAGGGAAAATGGCTAATTGGGGCCAATTTGGACATTTTCACTTAGGGGTGTACTCACTTTTGTTGCCAGCGGTTTAGACATTAATGGCTGTGTGTTGAGTTATTTTGAGGGGACAGCAAATTTACACTGTTATACAAGCTGTACACTCACTACTTTACATTGTAGCAAAGTGTCATTTCTTCAGTGTTGTCACATGAAAAGATAGAATAAAATATTTACAAAAATGTGAGGGGTGTACTCACTTTTGTGAGATACTGTATATAAGGTCCCACCATTAACAGTGCATGTCAGAGCACAAACCAAGCTATGAAGTCCAAGGAATTGTCTGTAGACCTCCCAGACAGGATTGTATGGAGGCACAGATCTGGGGAAGGGTACAGACAAATATCTGCAGCCTTGAAGGTCCCAATGAGCACAGTGGCCTCCATCATCTGAGATACTGTATGTACATGGGTTTTTATTTTTTTTTATTTTTTTTTAACAAATTTGCAAAGATTTCAAACAAACTTCTTTTAAGTTGTCATTATGGGGTATTGCTTGTAAAATTTTGAGGAAAACAATGCTTGAGGTGATTGTAGCCATATTAGTGCAATTGTGCCAGAGAAAATTGAGTTCTGTCCGTGATACTTTTTTTATTTGCACTAACATAATTTTTTTCAGGACAAGCTTTCGGGGTATCTCCCCTTCTTCAAGGTGGTCCAAGCAGTACTGCTTGGACCTTGAAGAAGGGGAGATGCCCCGAAAGCTTGTCCTGAAAAATATTATGTTAGTGCAAATAAAAAAAGTATCACGGACAGCACTCAATTTTCTCGAGGAAAATAATGAATTTAATCAGTTTTGGAATGAGGCTGTAACATAACAAAATGTGGAAAGAGTGAAGTGCTGTGAATAACTAAATAAAATAAAATATAAATAAATAAACTAATAAATCAATAGGTAAATAAATACATAAATAAAAAGCAAATAAAAAAAAAATTAAATGAAATAAATACATAAAAACTAAATAAATGTCATAAATAAATACAACTAAATAAATAGATAAAAGTAAATAACGACAAAGCAATAAATAAACAAAAATAAAATAAAAAGATATATCAATAGATAAAACAAAATAAATGCCAACATTAAAACAGCAGTAAAAAAGATAAACAGGGGTGATTTTTTTCCCCGCCATAGTTCCCTGGTACACGCTGTGCAGCTTTCCAGCAGCTGTAAATAAGAATTTGAGAAGGCAGCATTAACCTCAAAGGATAGAGTGACAGTGCTGAGCCGGAGCAGAGTCAGCTCGCTGTGATAACCTGTTAACTAGGCCATAATTCTGCCCTTTGAGGCCTTTCCTGTCGATAGCAAAGACTTTGAATTTTACTGAGAGACAGACAGGCGGCTGGGGCCCCGAGGGCCGTCACCGGCTCCTCTCACAGCCAATAAATGAACCCAGTAAAAAGGTATCTCATGGGAGATAAGGTGGAGGTGCTGATATATCCTCACCTAGCCGGCAAGGCCAGGAGATGACTTTTTACCGTACAATAGACCAAGGCCAAGACTGACAATGCTCATAGTAATATTTTCTAGATACAACTTGGATGGCGCCAACGCAATTTTAAATGCTAGAATTTTCAGGTTACATCTCCTATAAATTTCTATATCTGTAAAGCACGGAGCTCTGAAAATGGTGTGAAAATGTATCCCCCCCCCCTTTAATAATTTTTATTACTTCCCCTTAGCAATTGTTTAAAATAATCGTATCCTTAAAGCGGAGTTCCACCCAAAAGTGGAACTTCTGCTTTAAGGGAAGGTGACCCCCTAACATGGCACAATTGGCATGTCCTTTTTTGAAGGGGGTCAGGGTCCCTGTTTTCACAGGGTCCCAGGTCCACTTCCTCTCCTAGAGCCGGGGCTCCAGGAGGAAGTTCACTTTCCCCCCTCCCCTCTCGGCGATCTTCTGGGACAAGTCACAGGTCCCAGAAGATGCGCCGGCCATTCACAAGGCGCAGCGCGACTCGCGCATGTGCATTACGCACCCGGCTTTGAAGCCAAAGCCGGGTGCCCACACTTGTGATGCCGGCGCCGCCGAGGGGAGGGGGAGAAGAGCGAGCCCTCGGGCGACCGCATCGCTGGAGCGAGGGACAGGTGAGTGGCCGATTGTTAAAAGTCAGCAGCTACACTTTTTGTAGCTGTTGATTTTTAATAGGGTGGAACTCCGCTTTAACCTAATGCCCCCCATGTTACTTACCACCCCCCCCCCCCTATTCCAATGCCCCTGCACTGCGCAGCCTTTTTTCAGAAAAAACAACTCCGCACTAATAAATGCTGTTTTGTGTGAAAAGGAAATGCAAAATAATAATAATAAGATATATTATTATTTTTAAATAATATATTTGAAATATAATTTTTAAAGAATATGTATGTTACCCCAACATTACCCTATGTTACCCCAACACATTCCTGATGTGTGCCTGCTGTATCATGTACATGTATAGAAAAGTATCCAGTTCTCTTTGTATTGCTTCCTTTGTGCGAAATCCCTGGTGTTCCTGCCAGTCCCTCTCCTTTCCTTTTAAAAAGTGACCACGATAGGCAGGAGAGCACAGTGTGGTCAGTTTTACAGCTGTGCTAGGAAATCAGCCTGCTCTCCTCCAATGATTATACTTGTCCTGACAAACTCCCCCCCCCCCCCACACACACAC
>BLSH010523676.1:1060538-1081878 GCA_018402905.1 Glandirana rugosa
TTGGGAAGACCACCTGACACCCGCTCCCCACACACACACAGCCATTCACTGGGAAGACCAGTGTGCTGCTGTTTCTCCTCCCCAAGGTCTCTGAGCTCCATGTACAGCTGAGAACAGAGGAAATGTGGTAAAAAAAAAAAAAGGGGGAAGGGGTCTTTACAATGTTACACAAATGTTTTGCCTTTCATTTATGTTTTAAACTGAATGGGTTGTTTTACAAGGTGAGGGTTCACATATACTTTAATGCAAATAGTATACCTACTTGATCAGAGTGACTTGCATTCCCCTGTGCAGCAGCACTCAGACTGGCAAAGAGGGGCAGCACTAGGGGTCAATCAGGGGTGCTGCATTGACATATGCTGACCAGAGAAGAAAGCAAAGGGGTGACCTCATTAGTCTGCTTCTGCTCTGTCACTGCCCACTCATAGGCTGGAGGTGGAAAGGTGACCAAATTGGTTTGCCTAAGGTCAGTCCCCTTTGTGGAAGACGTGCAGCAGTGCCCCAACAACTAACGTGATTGTCAGCTTCCACCTCAGATATGGGATATGCATACTTTCACCGTTGAGCTGAGCCACTACAGATTTTACCTGAGTAGGTAAAAGAGTAGTAGTCAGCGCTACTAGAGTGATAGCTGCGATCTTCCAGGTCCTGTACCAAACAGCTGCCCAACTGCACAATGGCCATAGCTCAGCATTGCCGCCATTCATAAAACGCCTTGCATTTTTTAAATGGATACAAAATATTCTCTGATTGGATCTTCACCTCATCCAATCAGAGAATGGCTTGTATTAACTAAAAAAATAAAAGAGGGTTGATTTACTAAAGGTAAATAGATTGCACACTTTGCAAAGTGCAGTGGCTCCAGAGCTTAGTAAATGAGGTAAAGCTTCAGTTTGCAAAGAATACCCAATCACATGCAAGGGAAATTAAAAAAAAAACCTTCAGCATTTTTGCGTGCACGTGATTGGATGATGGAAGTCAGCAGAGCGTCTCCTCATTTACTAAGCTCTGGAGCAACTGCACAACTTATTACGTTTAGTAAATCAACCCCAATGTGTTCTGTGAATGGTGAATGGTGGCACCCCACTGTGGTCAATGTGCAGTGGGGCAGCAGCTTACTCGCACTACTGCGCCCACTCTGGTGGGAGATGGACGGGAAGGCGGCGATCAATAGCCTTACCTTAGACTGCTCCTTGCTCCAGCTTGTCATGGGAAATGCTGGGCCATTGCTTCTCCTCTCGGCTGAACAGGAAGTGGATCCTGAGACCCGATTGGCCGGGAGTCCTAAGACTCCCTGGCCAATCGGGTCTCAGGGCCCACTTCCTGATAGGCCGGGGGGGGAGAAGCAGGAAGAGATTATCAAATAATGAAGCGGCAACCACTGGCTCAAAGCAAAACCCAGAAGATTGCAGCTATCACTGTAGTAGTACTGACTACAGTAATTGTCAGCTTTGCCAGTGGCCCCTCAGGTATCAGATATGCATATTTACATTGTGCCAAGCCAGGCTAATGCAACTATGCAATAAAGATCGGGGATGTAGCTCAGCTTCATAAAAAAGGCAGTTAGGGTATAATCATCCCTATTTTGTAGCTCCTAAACTTATTTTAGACCCTGCACCCTGTGTGTCTATAGGTGCCTTGTATTTATTTAGGCTCTGCATCATGGGTGCTCAACCTGTGGCCCTCCAGCTGTTGCGAAACTACAAGTCCCATCATGTTTCTTTGGGAGTCATGCTTGTAACTGTCAGCGGCTTGCAATGCCTCCTGGGACTTCCGTAACAGTTGGAGGGCCACAGGTTCATCACATACACTCTATACCAGGGTTTATCAACCAGGGTTCCTCCAGAGGTTGCTAGGGGTTCCTTGAGCAATGAGCAATTTCTAGCTCTCAGATAAATCCCCAATGACACCATTGATCTTCTTAGCTATCTGTAAGGGGGGAATTCTTCCCAATGATCACAAGTGTAAGGAGCATTCTTCCCATTGACCATCACACGAATGTACCATGAGTTGTAGATTTTTAATTTTTAGCAGGGGTTCCCCGAGACCGGAGAATTATTTCAAGGGTTCCTCGGTGTTGAAAGGCTGCCCTATACAGTCTACATGACGTCATCACGGGTCCCCCTCTGCACGGCATCACCATATAAGCCGTAACCATATAGGAATAAGAGCAGCTGCCTTGTCCGCACACCCCGGCCCTGGCTCCGCTTATGTCTGTATTGCTATCATTAAGCACATCTGGAATACACAGAGCAAGAGAAACTGGAAAAACAAATTATGTCAGTAGTCTCTCATTAATAGTGATGTCAAATTACTTCCCAGATCGGCTACGACAGTCACGTCCGAACAATGAAATGCTTACTAAATAACATCCAAAACGGCTGCTTAGCGTTTACTTGGCGGAAAATTCCTCTCTGCGTGCGGATTGGTCCTAAAGGGAGATACTTTTGTCTTTTTTTTTTTAAAAACATGTGCAAAAGAGAATAGCATTGTGTAAATAAAGGTATCAGTGTGTATTGATGTTTTTGGGGGGCATATTGGCCGATTACATAGGCAGCCTTGCTTAGTAGGGCTGCACAATGGTTGTGCTTCACTGCCGATCTCTCTCATTACATGTCTACCCTTATAGTGGAGGTTTTATCCCAGCAGTCAGGGGCGTAACGATAGGAGTTGCAATTGCAACCGGGCCCCATGCTCCAGGGGGGCCGTGTGTCTCCCTTGTACACCTGAATAGGAGGGATGGTGACGGCGGCATTTAGAGCACCCAATCTCCCCCATTTTCCTCCTAATGGAGGAGATTGGTTCCTCTATATGCTGCCCCCGCCGCCCCTCCTATCCAGTTTACTTGTCTTCTGCTGTTGCCAGGGTCCCTGTCATAGGCGTGCGCAGTGGGTGTGCCAGGTGTGCCTGGGCACATCCTAATCACCCCATGCAGCACAGATTTTCCTTGCTGATATTTGACCAAAGCCCCCTAATTTGGCCCCTAACATAATAGTGAAAAAGAATACAAAACTAAAATAATAAAAATAAAAAACTACTGACACATCCACAGTCCTACTAATACCATCCATGTTTGAATACATTGTAAAATGTGTGTGTGTATATATTACACATACATTCACACACATGCGTGTTTGAGCTTTGGGGTGCACACTCTAATGCAATAGGCTGCGCACACCTATGGTCCCTGTGTGCTTCTCTGGTCCCCGCCACAGAGCTGCTGTCTTCCCCCCCTCCTCTCTCCTGCCAGCTGCTGTAGAAGATGAGTCATGATGGAGAGAGGGGAACGGGTCAGTAAATTTGTCATTTACCAACTCCTTCCTTTTCTGAATGGACAGAGTCAGTGATTGGTACCAATTGGTTCATTCATAACTGAAGCATAGAAAACTGTTTTTACTATACTTCCATTTCTGAATGAATGGGAGGCTCGGTACACAGCTATTCCTGTCCATTCATTCTGTGCAGATGGAGATTGAGGGCTGAGGTTTGTTTAGACCCCCGATATCTCATCAAAGCCCCCCAACAGAACTCCTAAAATAAATTGTAAAAAATTATAAAAATAAAATTCTAAAAAAAATAAAATGAAATCATAAAAAAATAATACAGTTAAAATAAAAATTAAAAACTACTGACACCAGTGAGGGAACTATCAGGATTGCAAAGGTTGCTATTGTGACCAGGCCCTGGCATTTCAGCACCATGGGGAGGCCCAAATATGGCAAAAAGGGGGCCCGCTGCAGAACTTGTGAAAGGGCCCCACTGAGGTATGGTAATAAAGGGACCTGCGATGGAAGTAAAGGGCCCCAGGATCAGTGGGAAGAGGGAAGGGCCAGGGGTCAGGGGGGCCCTTCATAATTTCTTGCACCGGGGCCCTGAAGGTTCTTGGTACGCCTCTGCCAGCAGTGGTGGTTGAATGACTGCAGTGATATACAGATCAATAAACATCAAGGTAAAAACAATACTGAAAATAAATATTGTTCAGCAAGAATGTAAGGCTGGGTTCACACCTGTGCAAATTAGATGAGGGCTTCCCCGCATCCAATTCGCATAGCAGGAGATTGTGACCGACTCTCTATGGAGCCGGCTCACACAGCTCCGCAGCGGGTCCGGTACGGTTTGCACAAAGTCTTTTGGTCCGTTTCAGGTTAGAATTCAACCCAAAATTCGGGCTGAAATTGGACCTGAAACCGTGAACCAGCACACACCGGACCCCTGCTGGAAACCGCCGAGGATTCTAGTGTGAACCCAGCCTAAAATTCCCTCTTTCAGGTGCTTGCAGTGCCTTGAAAAAGTATTCATACCCCTTGACATTCCCCACATTTTGTCATGTTACAACCAAAAACATAAATGTATTTTAATGGGATTTTATGTGATAGACCGACACAAAGTGGCTCATAATTATGAAGTGGAAGGAAAATAATAAATGGTTTTCAACATTTTTTTACAAACAAATAAGTGAAAAGTGTGGGGGGACATTTGTATTCAGCCCCCTTTACTCTGATACCCCTAACTAAAATCTAGTGGAACCAATTGCCTTCAGAAGTCACCTAATTAGTAAATAGAATCCACCTGTGTGTAATTTAATCTCAGTATAAATACAGCTGTTCTGTGAAGCCCTCTGAGGTTTGTTAGAGAGCCTTAGTGAACAAACAGCATCATGAAGGCCAAGGAACACACCAGACAGGTCAGAGATAAAGTTGTGGAGACGTTTAAAGCAGAGTTAGGTTATCAAAAAATCTCCCAAGCTTTGAGCATCTCATGGAGCTCTGTTCAATCCATCATCTGAAAATGGAAAGAGTATGGAGCTACTGCAAACCTACCAAGACATGGCCGTCCACCTAAACTGACCAGCCGGGCAAGGAGAGCATTCATCAGAGAAGCAGCCAAGAGGCCCATGGTAACTCTGGAGGAGCTGCAGAGATCCACAGCTCAGGTGGGAGAATCTGTCCACAGGACAACTATTAGTCATGCACTCCACAAATCTGCCCTTTATGGAGGAGTGGCAAGAAGAAAGCCATTGTTGAAAGAAAGCCATAATAAGTCCCATTTGCAGTTTGTGAGAAGCCATGTTGGGGACACAGCAAACATGGAAGAAGGTGCTCTGGTCAGATGAGACCAAAATTTAACTTTTTGGCCCAAAAGCAAAATGCTTTGTGTGGCGGAAAACTAACACTGCACATCACCCTGAACACACCATCCCCACCGTGAAACATGGTGGTGGCCGCATTGTGTTGTGGGGATGCTTTTCTTCAGCAGGGACAGGGAAGCTGGTCAGAGTTGATGGGAAGACGGAGGGAGCCAAATACAGAGCAGTCTTAGAAGAAAACCTGTTAGATTCTGCAAAAGACTTGAGACCGGGGCGGAGGTTCGCCTTCCAGCAGGACAACGACCCTAAACATACAGCCAGAGCTACAATGGAATGGTTTAGATCAAAGCATATTCATGTGTTAGAATGGCCCAGTCACAGTCCAGACCTAAATCCAATTGAGAATCTGTGGCAAGACTTGAAAATTGCTGATCACAGACGCTCTCCATCCAATCTGACAGCTTGAGATATTTTGCAAAGAAGAATGGGCAAAAATGTCCTGACTCAGGGCGGCGCCATAAAAATGCCCCCCACACTTTTCAGATATTTATTTGTAAAAAAATGTTGAAAACCATTTATCATTTTCTTTCCACTTCACAATTATGAGCCACTTTGTGTCGGTCTATCACATAAAATCCCAATAAAATATATTTATGTTTTTGGTTGTAACATGACAAAATGTGGAGAATTTCAAGGGGTATGAATACTTTCTCACAGCACTGTACATGCGGCAGCAGCAAACGTAAGCCTAAAGCCGGCCATAGCCTGAAATTCAGCAGGAAGCGGTCAAATTTCAATCCACCTATGGGCAGGCTGGCTGTACTGAAGTTGATCTATTGATTGACTTCAATACAACCAGGCTGTTGTTTTTTTATTTTCTGTGAACGATTACTGCCGGCGGCAATCTAACAGCAGGGGTGCAGCAGAAGGGATCCCACAGTCAATGTCGATGGGGGAATTTAGCGATTTTCATTCCTTCAACCTCTGGTTGAATAAATAAAAATTGCATAATCTACGACCAGTCTTACAGTTGAATTCCAGCCTAAGGGGTGGTTCACACCAGTGTGCATCTGAATCGCACAGGAATGCGCTTTCCTGTGCGATTCACCTGCTGTTCTGTGAGGTGCGATTTCAGGGCCAGTTCACACCACATGCAGTGCAGTGCATTTTTTTTTTTCTGCATCAAAAACACATGGAAAGTAGGTTATATGGTTTCCAATGGCATTGTTCACACCAGTGCATTCAGTTCCAGGACATTCCAGTTCCAGAAAAAAAATAGTACATGCTGCATTTTTCCTGCACTAGATTGTACTGGAATGTAAAATGCATAAAAAACCAAACTGCACGGGAACGCATCAAAAAAGCACCGAAAATCCACCAAAAACGCACCGGAGCCCAGCACAGTGAAAAAAAAAAGAAAGGAAAAAAGAAGAAAAAAAGCATCTGGAATGCATCCGGGAAACGCATTAAAAAACGCAACAAAATGCATCAAAAACAAGTGAAAAACATCTGGAGCGGTTATGGAGTGCGTTTTTGTGGTGTGAATGGGCTGAAATCACACTGCACCACACCAAAAGTAGTGCAGTGCATGCACTACTTTTTTTAAACGCACTGTAACCGGATCGCATGCTACTATGCAATCAGGTGCAGGCAAACGCACTGCGCTTGCGTCCTGCGTTTGGGATGTCGCAAATGCAGTGCGTTTTGCATGCGGTTTGAATGGCACAGGTTGCTGTGATAAAGATGCGGGCATTGTGTGAACCGGCCCTTACACTAACTATCCTTGAAAATGTTCCCTCCCCCCTCCTGCTACCTATCATGCCTACTCTATGTAAAAAGAGATCTGTATACTTACTGCTTTTAGTCCACTCCGGTCCAGTCATGTGATCCCACAGCTCTGGCTCCCCTGTGTCAGTGAGCAGCAGCTGCAGGGGAGAGGAGGGAGAATCGACAATGGCTGGCATATGGAAGCCTATGGGTGATGTCATGGCTCCTGGAATTCCCAGCCGTTGTCGAGCGCTTCCTCCTCTCCCCTGCAGCTGCCGCTCACTGACACAGAGGATCACATCACTGAACCGAAGCAGGCAAAAAAAAGGATAGGTAGCAGGAGGGGGAGAGGTTTAACCATCATTTCACTTTAGATTTAGTCATTATGTGTCCGCAGCGCTCTGAGGCTGTTGCTCGCTGCACGCTCCCAGCACACTGACTGCGCTGTCTTCTGATAGGGGACCAGTGGGACAGGCACCCAATCACGTGACCGCTTTGATAACCAATCACTGTGGCCATATGATCAGGAAACTGCTCCACCTCCAAGTATTAAAGCCCAGTTAAAGGAGCCGCCAGGAGGTGGCGTGAAGGAGTTATAGGGCATCCAAAGCAAAAGCTCCTCTAGCTGTGGATAGGATGGAAAACAGGTTGCAATCCTGTCATGTTTTCATTGCTGATGAGTATATTTAGAATTGAACTGCCACACCATAATATTTCCTTGTTTATTTCCTTGATAGATTGTTTGCAAAGCCAATGCGTTTCAAGCACCGTGTTTCTGCCCCCTTCATCAGGGCTTGTGAAAATGAAACAATGACACAGAATGGTGTTTTACTAAAACTGGAGAGTGCAAAATCTGGTGCAGCTGTGCATGGCAGCCAATCAGCTTCTAACTTCTGCTTATTCAATTAAGCGTTGACAATAAAACCTGGAAGCTGATTGGTTTCTATGCTGAGCTGCACCAGATTTTGCACTCTCCAGTTTTAGTAAATCTCCCCCATTGTGTGTGGGCTTGATGATTAATTCAGCTACCGATGGACGCTGTGCAAACTCACAAGATTTCAACAACACCCAACTATAGAATGAATATTGACTCCATATACACTGGTTCATACTTTTCCATTCCCCCCTCTCCTGAAACATGTTGGCTTTGCAAACCATCTATCTCTGGAATAAATGGGCATTGGGGCTTGAATATTATGCTGTGGTGCTTTAATTCTAAATTCACTCATCCCTGCCAAAAGGTGGTCGTTTAATCCCTACAGTGTGCCGATGCTGCCAGCCCAACATTCACATTCTCTACATTAACGCTATTGACATTTTATTGGATAGTAACAATATAATAATAATAATAATAGATATACAGTGTCTCACAAAAGTGAGTACACCCCTCACATTTTTGTAAATATTTGATTCTATCTTTTCATGTGACAACACTGAAGAAATGACACTTTGCTACAATGTAAAGTAGTGAGTGTACAGCTTGTATAACAGTGTAAATTTGCTGTCCCCTCAAAATAAC
Source organism: Glandirana rugosa (assembly GCA_018402905.1). NCBI lineage: Eukaryota > Metazoa > Chordata > Amphibia > Anura > Ranidae > Glandirana > Glandirana rugosa. Next base: position 1,068,911 of record BLSH010523676.1, read on the forward strand.
TCAACACACAGCCATTAATGTCTAAACTGTTGGCAACAAAAGTGAGTACACTCCTAAGTGAAAATGTCCAAATTGGGCCTAATTAGCCATTTTCCGGTGTCATGTGACTCGTTAATGTTCCAAGGTCTCAGGTGTGAATGGGGAGCAGGTGTGTTAAATTTGGTATTATCGCTCTCACTCTCTCATACTGGTCACTGGAAGTTCAACATGGCACCTCTTGGCAAAGAACTCTCTGAGGCTGGGCTCACACCAATGCAAATTGGGTGCAGCTTACATCGCATCCAATTCGCATGACACTTGAAAACACATTGTTTTCAATCTGTCAGGTTCACATATGTGCATTTTCTGTGCAATGCGGTGCGAATTCCCAGCCTATTAAGTTAAATGGGAACGCATCTAACACGGAGATGAGTTCTGCACTTAACAGGGATCTTCCCCCCCCACCCCCCCCCCCCCCGCAGCAAACAGACTGTAATTCGCACCACAATGGTGTGAATCCAGCCTTAGGATCTGAAAAAAAGAATTGTTGCTCTACATAAAGTTGGCCTAGGCTATAAGAAGACTGCCAAGACCCCAAAACTGAGCTGCAGCACGGTGGCCAAGACCATACAGCAGTTTAACAGGACAGGTTCCACTCAGAACAGCGCCTCACCATGGTCGACCAAAGAAGTTGAGTGCAGTGCTCAGCGTCATATCCAGAGGTTGTCTTTGGGAAATAGACGTATGAGTGCTGCCAGCATTGCTGCAGAGGTTGAAGGGGTGGGGGGTCAGCCTGTTAGTGCTCAGACCATACGCCACACACTGCATCAAATTGGTCTGCATGGCTGTCATCCCAGAAGGAAGTCTCTTCTAAAGATGATGCACAAGAAAGCCTGCAAATAGTTTGCTGAAGACAAGCAGACTAAGGACATGGATTACTGGAACCATGTCCTGTGGTCTAATGAGACCAAGATAAACTTATTTGCCACTACGCATTGCCAACTACACCACTGTTCATGGCTCTGCTTGTCCTATAGCAGTGGTCTCCAAACTGCGGCCCAGGGGCTGGATGCGTGCCTTTATCCGGCCCTTGTGGCACTATTCCTTCCAATGACACCAACGAATGGGCACTATTCCTCCCACTGACACCAACAATGGGGCACGATTCCTTCCATTGACACCAACAATGGGGCACGATTCCTCCCACGGATACCAATGATGGGGCACTATTCCTTCCAATGACAGAAACAATGGGGCACTATTCCTCCCACTGACACCAATAATGGGGCACTATTCCTCCCACTGGCACCAATGATGGGGCATTATTTCTCCCACTGGCACCTATGATGGGGCACTATTCCTTCCACTGGCACTAATGATGGGGCACTATTTCTCCCACTGACACTAATGATGGGGCACAATTTCTCCCACTGACAGCAATGATGGGGCACTATTCCTTACACTTATACCAATGATGGGGCACAATTCCTTCCAATGACAGAAACAATGGGGCACTATTCCTTCCACTGATACCAACGATGGGGCACTATTCCTCCCACTGACACCAATGATGGAGCACTATTCCTCCCACTGATACCAATGATGGGGCACTTTACCTTCCACTGATACCAATGATGGGGCACTATTCTTTCCACTGATACCAATGATGGGGCACTTTTCCTCCCAATGATACCAATGATGGGGCACTATTTCTCTTACTAATAGCAATGATGGGGCACTATTCCTCGCACTGACACCAACAATGAGACACTATTCCTCCCACTGCTACCAACAATGGGGCACTATTCCTCCCAATGATACCAATGATGGGGCATTATTCCTCCCGCTGACACTAATGATGGGGCACTATTCCTCCCACTGGCACCAATGATGGGGCACTATTCCTCCCACTGGCACCAATGATGGGGCACTATTCCTCCCAATGATACCAATGATGGGGCACTATTTCTCTTACTAATAGCAATGATGGGGCACTATTCCTTGCACTGACACCAACAATGAGACACTATTCCTCCCACTGCCACCAACGATGGGGCACTATTCCTCCCAATGATACCAATGATGGGGCATTATTCCTCCCACTGACACTAATTATGGGGCACTATTCCCCCCATTGACACCAATGATGGGGCACTATTCCTTCCAAGGATGCCAATGATGGGGCACTATTCCTCCCACTGATACCAATGATGGGGCACTATTCCTCCTACTCACACCAATGATGGGGACTATTCCTCCCAATGATACCAATGATGGGACACTATTCCTCCCACTGACACCAATGATGGGACACTATTCCTCCCACTGATACCAATGATGGGGCACTATTCCTCCCACTGATACCAATGATGGAGCACTATTCCTCCCACTGATACCAATGATGGGGCATTATTCCTCCCACTGACACCAATGATGGGGCACTATTCCTCCCACTGACACCAATGATGGGGCACTATTCCTCCCACTGATACCCGTGATGGGGCACTATTCTTTCCACTGATACCAATGATGGGGCACTTTTCCTTCCACTGATATCAATGATGGGGCACTATTCTTTCCACTGATACCAATGATGGGGCACTATTCCTCCCACTGATGATGGGACATTTTCTACTCCCACAGACCACAGTCTGGCCCCTAAGATCTGAATGGTACCCAAGTGGAAGGAGATATGACAACTGCCATTAGGGTTGCCACATCATCCCTTTAAACCTGAACACATATGAATCACACAGGTTGTTCTGAGGCTAATTTAATGCAGATAAGGCACCAAGTGAGTTTAATTACCACCTTAATCAGCCACAGAACCTGTGTAATTCATATGTGTTCGGATTTAAAGGGATGAGGTGGCTGCCATGCCATCCTTATCCATCCTCCACTACCCTTTAAGTCCCTCACCCGGAACACCCATGATCAGGGGTAGGCAACCTGCGGCCCTCCAGCTGTTGTAGAACTACATTTCCCATGAGGCTTTGCAAGGCTGACGGGTACAATTACTCCCAGAGGCATGATGGGACTTGTAGTTTTGCAATAGCTGGAGGGCCGCAGGTTGCCTACCCCTGCCCATGATAGTCACCGTGATATTTCACTGGCCACATGCTTGCCTCAGGTTGGTTAGCCAGTTCATCACTTAGCAAAGCATTTGCTTTCCTTCACATATCAAACCTTTCCAGTGTGCAGCATTCAGGCCACCCTGAGGGTCCATGGAGTAACACCATTCCTCTTGGCTAACCCAGAAATTGTCTGGAAATCCTTCAGCAGCCTTCATGGTGTCTGCAGAGCCAAAGCCAGGGGAACGATGGGGTTAACAGGAGTCTTGTTTGTCCAATTAGGAGAATTACTCCACAGCATTTCCCTGTGTGAGAAGGTGATGATGTGGCTACTGTGTGTACAATGTGTGGGCAGGATAAAGGCCGCTCCGCCGCGTATTGGAAGTGACAAGGAAATCCCTTTTATCTCCAGCAATATAAAAATTCATGATATTTTCTTTGGCATGGCCGTGCGGTTTGGGGGTAACAGAGCAGCCCTGCTTTTATGCACTTTCACAGCGTTTGAGTTTTCGATCTCTACAATGGGATTGGAGGCATATAAGAACGGTCTGTGGCGGTAAATGCGTGCTGCCCAATCCATGCCATGGCTTCCTTACCAGTTAGAGCCCGATGAGTCCATTCTGTCTATGACCAAAAACTGAACTCTAGGCAGATATAAAAAAAAAAACACCAACCATTATTCTCCATTAATACCCGCGCATCATGAAAACATGCGCAAATTTGCATGTTTTTGCACGCGTTTACAAAACGCACAAAATATGCATGTCACCTTTGCAGTGCCCCTTATTATTAATGGCACGCCGTACGCGGCAAGCAGAAGCACATTTTTTCAGCACGGAAGAGCGTGCAACAAATGCGGCAAAGCACGTAGTAAAAATGCGCAAGGCTCAGGGCAGCAAAAAGCTACATGAGCTGCTTTGCTATATTTGTGGCATGTAGGGCAGCCCACTGAAATGACCAGGCTGCTGTATGCACATAGCACAAAAAATGCGCACAAAGTCCCTAACTCACATTCATACATACGCAAAAGTAACGCAGTGCTTGCTTCTTTTTCCAACTTGTATGTAATTCTTATGCTCCGCTGAGCACATCGGAATGCACTATACTACTTTTATCAGTTGCAGTCGTGTGAGCTGAAGCCATAGGACACATGGTCATGTGGTGATTATTTTCTATACCCACTGTATATATACACAGGTATATACTTTATATTTACAGTATCTCACAAAAGTGAGTACACCCCTCACATTTTTGTAAATATTTTATTCTATCTTTTCATGTGACAACACTGAAGAAATGAAACTTTGCTACAATGTAAAGTAGTGAGTGTACAGCTTGTATAACAGTGTAAAGTTGCTGTCCCCTCAAAATAACTCAACACACAGCCATTAATGTCTAAACCGCTGGCAACAAAAGTGAGTACACCCTTAAGTGAAAATGTCCAAATTGGGCCCAATTAGCCATTTTCCCTCCCTGGTGTCATGTGATTCGTTAGTGTTACAAGGTCTCAGGTGTGAATGGGGAGCAGGTGTGTTAAATTTGGTGTTATCGCTCTCACTCTCTCATACTGGTCACTGGAAGTTTAACATGGCACCTCATGGCAAAGAACTCTCTGGGGATCTGAAAAAAGAATTGTTGCTCTACATAAAGGTGGCCTAGGCTATAAGAAGATTTCTAAGACCCTGAAACTGAGTTGCAGCACGGTGGCCAAGACCTTACAGCGGTTTAAGCGATCCACTCAGAACAGACCTTGCCATGGTCGACCAAAGAAGTTGAGTGCACGTGCCCAGCGTCATATCCAGAGGTTGTCTTTGGGAAATAGACGAATGAGTGCTGCCAGCATTGCTGCAGAGGTTGAAGGGGTCAGCCTGTCAGTGCTCAGACCATACACCGCACACTGCATCAAATTGGTCTGCATGGCTGTCGTCCCAGAAGGAAGCCTCTTCTAAAGGTGATGCACAAGAAAGCCTGCAAACAATTTGCTGAAGACAAGCAGACTAAGAACATGGATTACTGGAACCATGTCCTGTGGTCTGATGAGACCAAGATAAACTTATTTGGTTCAGATGGTGTCAAGCGTGTGTGGTGGCAACCAGGTGAGTACAACGTCAAGTGTGTCTTGCCTACAGTCAAGCATGGTGGTGGGAGTGTCATGGTCTGGGGCTGCATGAGTGCTGCCGGCACTGGGGAGCTACAGTTCATTGAGGGAACCATGAATGCCAACATGTATTGTGGCATACTCATACCTCACAACTTTTTGAGATGGGAGCGAGGGACATCTATTAGCAAATGTATGTAGGCATAGGACACACACCCTGCCACACCCCTTAAAGGAGAATTATACACAAAAAATATTAGTGAAACCCACAAGTGCTTAATTTTTACCACTACTATTCCTTTATATTAGCTTTTGAGGTTTACAAATGCAGCAATTTAGTAATTGGGTGGAAGATTTAGCAATGGGAAACACTTTTTGAAGGATAAATAGTGCATTTTATATACAACTCTATAGATCAGACCAAAATGAGGAACAAATGAGGAGGAATGAGGGACAAAGGGACATTGCTCCAAATGAGGGACAGTCCCTCCAAATCAGTCACAGTTGGGAGGTATGCATACTGAAGCAGAGCATGATTCCCTCCCTTCAGAGACTGGGCCACAGGGCAGTATTCCAACATAAGGACCCCAAACACACCTCCAAGATGACCACTGCCTTGCTAAAGAAGCTGAGGGTAAAGGTGATGGACTGGCCAAGCATCTCTCCAGACTTAAACCCTATTGAGCATCTGTGGGGCTCCTCAAATGGAAGGTGGAGGAGCACAAGGTCTCTAACATCCACCAGCTCTGTGATGTCGTCATGAACAAGGGGAAGAGGATTCCAGTGGCAACCTGTGAAGCTCTGGTGAACTCCATGCCCAAGGGAGTTGAGGCAGAGCTGGAAAATAATGGTGGCCACCCAAAATATTGACACTTTGGGCCCAATTTGGACATTTTCACTTAGGGGTGGTCTCACTTTTGTTGCCAGCGGTTTAGACATTAACGGCTGTGTGTTGAGTTATATTGAGGGGACAGCAAATTTACACTGTTATACAAGCTGTACACTCACTACTTTACATTGTAGCAAAGTGTCATTTCTTCAGTGTTGTCACATGGAAAGATATAATAAAATATGAGGGGTGTACTTACTTTTGTGAGATATTGTATATATATATATATATATATATATATATATATATATATATATATATAAATGTAAACACGGCGGTTCCCCGTTCTGTCTACTGATTCCTGTCACTGGGATCAGTTAGATCTCTTATGCCCGTGGCAGCCCAGCCCCCTCACAGTTAGAACACACACAGGGAACACAGTTAACCCCTAGATCACCCCCCACAGGTCAGCCCCTTCACCGCCAATGACCTTTATACAGTAATCAGTGGATATTTAAATTTCTGATCGCTGTATAAATACCATTGGCCCCAAAAAAAGTGTCATAAATGTCTGACATGTCCGCCCCAATATCACAGTCCCACTAAAAATCACAGATCGCCGCCATTACTAGTGAAAAAAAAGTAAAAACGCCATAAATATGAGGAAGTATATATATCGGCCAAAACTGATGAATACATTTGTTTTTTTTTTATATTTTTTTGGATATGTATTATAGCAAAAAGTAAAAAATATTGTTTTTGTTTTCAAAATTGTCGCTCTTTTTTTGTTAATAGTGGTGATCAGAAATGACGCAGAGGGGATCAAATGCCACCAAAAGAAAGCTCTATTTGTGGGAAAAAAAGGACGTCAATTTTGTTTGGGTACAACGTCGCATGACCACGCAATTGTCAGTTAAAGCGAAGCAAGTGCCGAATCGCAAAAAGGGCTCCGGTCCTACAGTGGGAAATCCTGGTCCTTAAGTGGTTAAGCTGCCATATGGTAGCATCAGCCCTGGGTCCAGGAAGGGGGCAAGAGAGGACATTTTCCTTGCTCTCTCTGAACCCAATAAGCTCCTTATTTATTATTCAAATTAGTCATCTTGGCTATTTTGTGCGGAATTCCCCTATAACTAAAGCCGTAGGTGTAGGTCGCCGTGCATCAACCCGACTTCTCCTCCTATTAATCGCCCACAATATCAGGAACGACTCCGCCATATGGGAGCCAGAGGGTCCTGACGCATGAACGGTTAACGAGAGCTCCTATTAGTCATGTGACCGTAGCCGCAGATGTTAGACGTGGCCGCGACCCAGAAATAATAGACGTGATTCCTTGTATCAGAGCGAACCTAAAGTAGCTGAAAATGGCACTGGAGCGTTTTATGGTTCATAAACATTTATAGAAGCGTATAGATTTATCTAAAAAGCATTCCAGTGATTTAAAGGGGGAAGAGAGGTTTTCAACACGTTCCCTCCCTTTTGCGCTGAAGTTATGATAGGAAGCAAAAAGTTTACTAAAGGTCAAACGTTAGAAAGGAAAAATAAATGCAAAATGCATATTAGAGATAATATTAGGTAGAGAATTTTTGCCTTATTTAGGGCTCATGCACATGGACGGTCTATGGCGCAATTATACTGTAGCGTAAAAATTCTGGCATTTTTTATTGCCTCCATAGAAGCTGGTCAATGAAGTGAATGATGTGGTGTACTTGTGGTGTAGGGTCGGTGCACACCGGCAGCTCACCGTGTGGTATGGAAACGGCCTCAGCTCTTCCTTGGACAAGCACTGACGCATTTTATCCCATTGGGGCAAAACGCGTTAGTACCATGGCCAATGAGGAGCTGAGGCTGAGGCTGCTTCCATACCGCACTGCTCACTGAGCTGCCAGTGTCCGGCGTCCCTGCACCGCATGGTTACACTGCTCTCTGGATGAAGCATTTTGGATACCCTTTTCATATGATGGAAAACTGGACCAGTATCTTAGACACTTAAAGGTTCACATGCATGCGGTTGCTCTTGATACGTTTTTATTTGCGTTTTTAAACCCACGATTTTGATGCATTTTTGCATGCAGTTTTCATGCATTTCACGTTTTGCATGTTTTTTTAAACACTGTGTATAGCTGGTTGCTAAGGAGCGGGCTAGGAAGCCGGCCGCCGCGTCCTTAACAACCGATGAGTCATCAGCTGGGGGGTTCCTGCTGACTGCCTGCTCCTCTGTCTGACAGTCCTTAACCGGTTCCGGACCGCCTCGCGTACATTCACTGCTGCAGAGTGCCAGCGTAGCGCAAATCACCGCCTATAAACGGCAATCCGCGCAGCCAAGGGGCGGGACGCGGGTCGGGCGGACTCGATGTCCGCCGGCTACCCGCAATGGCCTGTGACAGAGCCACAACGGGAATGCGCCAATGTAAACACGGAGGTTCCCCGTTCTGACAGCTGGCATGACAGAGATCTACTGATCCCTGTCACTGGGATCAGTTAGATCTCTGGTGCCCCTGACAGTCCAACCCCCCCCCCCACAGTTAGAACACGCCTAGGGAACACAGTAAACCCCTTCACTGCCCCCTGCAGCTTAACCCCTTCACAGACAATGACATTTATACAGTAATCAGTGAATATTACATTTCTGATCACTGCATAAATGTCATTGGTCCCAAAAAAGTGTCAAAAATGTCCGACATGTCCGTTGCAATATCGCAGTACCGCTAAAAATCGCAGATCGCCGCCATTACCAGTAAAAAAAAAATTGTAAAAACGCCAGAAATTAATTCTCATGGTTTGTAAAACGTGGCAACTTTTGTGCAAACCAATCAATAAACGCCAATTGCGATTTTTTTTCTTTTACAAAAAATATGAGGAAGAATAAATTTGTTTTTTTATATTTTTTTTTTGGATTTGTATTTTAGCAAAAAGTAATAAATATTGTTTTTTTTTTGCAAAATTGTCGCTCTTTTTTTGTTTATAGCACAAAAAATAAATACCGAAGAGGGGATCAAATACCACCAAAAGAAAGCTCTATTTGTGGGAAAAAAAGGACGCAAATTTAGTTTGGGTACAACGTCGCACGACCGCGCAATTGTCAGCTAAAGCGACGCAGTGCCGAATTGCAAAAAGGGCTCTGGTCCTACAGTGGGAAATCCTTCTGGTCCTTAAGTGGTTAAATAGGTAAAGGGTGGGGCTACCCGGTGATGTCACCTGGTGGCACCGGCCCCCTGTGACATCAGCAGCCCAGCATGCACCAGTCAATGACATCAAAGGGGGGTGGTGCCACCAGGTGACGTCGCCGGATGGCCCAGCCCTCTAACTGTTTAAGAACCTGAAGGGCCTGGTATGGATTGGGGGGGGGGGCCCAAACTGTTTTTTTCACAACTTTTTTTTTTTTGGTGCCAATTCTTTGTTTTTTACATTTCAGCTGACAGCTGATGAATCGACAGTTGTTAAGGACGCGGCGGCCGGCTTCCCAGACCGCTCCTTAGCAACCAGCTATATACAGTGCGTTAAGGAGAAAAAATAAATAAATGCATCAAAAAAAGTATCAAAAACGCAACGCTTGAGGTTTTGGTGTGACTCCATTGAAGTCTATTACACAGAAAACGCAATCTGCTGCGGGAAAAAAGTCTCCGACCGTTTCCAAAAAAAACGCAGCGCCACAAAATGCACAGATCCATAGGAAACCATGTTAAATGGACTGCCGTGTATTTCTGCAAAACGCACCAAAAAACGCATAGGTGTGAACGCAGGGTTAGAGCTGGAGATGTGCAGGACGGAAGAATTTCTTTCGTTTCGAATTCGTTTGTTGAGTAAATAATTTTGTTTCATCATATTCGTTATGTTAGAATGATTCGTTTTCAGAATTTGTTTCATATATTCGGATTTTTTTATTTGTATTATTTTTATACTAATATTATTGTTAGCTGTTATTATATGTTACATTATTTATTTTCAAATCGCTTCGATTTTCCGAAGACGGCTATATTCCTTTTATTCTGTTCCCTTTTTTTTTATTATTCCACTATTTTTTTTCTATTCTGTTGTTTTATATTCTTATCATTTAAATGCATCCGAATTTCCGAATTACAATAGTACCGAATTTAAACGAATCAGAAATGACGAAAAAAAAACCCAATTCGGACGAAATTTGAATTCAAATAATTTTCGAATCGTTTTAGAATACTTTTCAAATTCGAATTAGAAAAGTCCTCGAATTTGAATAGTTTTCCCATTTCTAAAGAGAAAGGAATATAACAGAAAACAAAAGAGTAGAATACAACAGAGTAAAACAGCTCTGTTCCCCTCCACCACATTCTATTCTTTCATTTTCTGTTATATTCCCCTCTATTGTATTCTATCTTTTTCCATTCTATTCCTCCACTCCACCCCATTCTCCTTGGAGATTGGAAAACGATTAACGATTCGAATTTGAAAACTATTCGAAATTGATTTGAAAACTTTTTGAATTGATTCGAAAACGAAATGAATTGTGCAAACAAATTAAACAAATGAAATTAATCTAACTGAATGAATTGATGTCAATAACGAAACGAAATGAAACAAAACTATTTTTTTCGCTCTGCACATGTCTATTGTAACCCCTTCCACATACCTAGTGAAGTGACCGGCCTCAGGTGATGCAGAGAGCTGAAACAAATCCTCCTACATAAGTTGTACCTGTTTATCTGCAGTCTTCTCTACAGCTTCTCAAAGCCCAGAATTTATAAAGTTTGTCTGAGCTTTTAGACATCAGGGGGCACAGAGCTGAAACTACACACTGTAGAGCTCACTGAAGAGAGCTCTGAGAGCTGACTGGAGTGAAGGGACACACCCCCCCCCACACAGCACACAAAGCTGAGGCTGTCAATCACAGGCTGTGTGCCCCCCCCCCCCTCTTCCGTCACCTTTTTTCTCTTGGTGTCGAGAAAACTTGTCAGTCGTGATTCATGCTGATAGCAGAGGAAGGAAGCAGCAGACTGAAATGACACTTAGTGCTCTGGACTGAGACAAGCACACACTATAGAGGGATATGCTTTGTTCATATTTCATGTCTGAGGTTTACAACCACTTTAAGGTAAATCTTAGTAAAGCGCAGCTGCCATCGCACAGCCCTCCTTTAGAACTGGGAAAGCCAGAATCCTAAGGGTGAGCAGAGTGATTGTTAGGCGTTTTAAGGTGTATTTTTTTTTTAACGCTTTTGCGCATGTATACGGGTGCTGTAAAAGCTTTAAGCATTTTGTTATAGCCAACTGACACCACTAGGTGGGGATTAGTTCTTACAGGTGAAAAAAACACTTGATGTGTGCGTTTTCTGGCGTTTGCGTTGCAATCTATACGGCCAAAAATGCCCAATTTTTAGACTTGTGCACTGCTGAAAAGTTTGTTCGTTTTCGTTTCATTCGTTTTTTTTTATGTTTTTCGGGTCATTCGTTATGACCGAGATTCGTAAATTCCAAAATCCGTAAATTTGAATATTTGTAAATTCATACATACAAAAATTCAAAATAATAACTAATAACTAACTATTAAATTATAGGTATTGGAATTTCATTTCAAATTTGGCTGTTAGTGAACGTAACGAATACAAATTTATCCAAAGTTACGATTTATCCGAAATAACGAATGCCGCATCTAAACAAATGGAACGGAACAAATTTATAATAAATAATAATAAAAAGTTTCTATTATTATTATTATTGTTGTTTATTATTATTAATAATAATTTGTTATGTTCCATTCGTTTAGATACGGCATTCGTTATTTCGGATAAATCGTAACTTTGGATAAATTTGTATTCGTTACGTTCACTAACAGCCAAATTTGAAAGGAAATTTCAATACCTATAATTTCATAGTTAGTAATAATTAAGTTATTATAGTTAGTTATTCTTTCAGATTTTCGACTATTCGAATTTACGAATATTTGGAAAAATTCGGCAAACGGATTTTCGTTAATTCGGATACCTCCAAATTAACGAATTTGTTATGTTCCATTCGTTTAGATACAGTATTCGTTATTTTGGATAATTCGTAACTTCGGATAAATTTGTATTTGTTACTTTCACTGACAGCCAAATTTGAAAGGAAATTCCAATACCTATAATTTCGTAGTTAGTGATAGTTAAGTTATTATAGTTAGTTATTATTTCAGATTTTCAAACTTTCGGGTTTTCGAATTTCCGAATATTCAAATTTACGAATATTCGGAAAAATTCGGCAAACGGATTTCAGTTAATTCGGATACCTCCAAATTAACGAATTTGTTACGTTCCATTTGTTTAGATACGGCATTCGTTATTTCAGATAACCCATCTTTCCCTTCCCCTGTGGTGCTGAGCCCTGGTGAAAGATCATATATATCATAGCCATGGGCTCCACATGGTGCTAATTTCTCCAGCCCTTTCACTACCTCCGCCTCCCCATTGACTCACTGCGAGAGGTGACCTCATTTGCCAATAGTGGGACAAGGGAGTCGGTAGACCATGCAGTCAACCTGGAGCAGCCTTTCTCAACCAGGGTTTCATGGTTCCTCCAGAAGTTGGTAGAAGTTCCTTGAGTTGTAGCTCCCATTTGATGGTATCTGCATAGTTCCGGGTCCAATGTTACTTGATAGAGCCAGGAGCATGACACCAATGATCTTTTAAGGAACTGTAAAGGGGCATTCTTCAAATGACCACCAATGTAAAGGGAATTTACCCAATGACCACCAATGTAATGGGACCAACTCTTTCCGACGAGGTCCAACTGACGTACCAGATGGCTGAGGGAACAGGGTGATAACCGTTTACTCCAGTGGAGAGCGTCACTCAGTTACCCCTCCGCCTCCATCACTTTCCCGACCTCTTTAATCGTGGTACACCTCGGGTACCGATACTATATATACTAGAAAGTGGTCCCGAGTCGTGGTGTCCCCTTCCCTTTCTACCCAATAGACTTTATTGCTTACGGCATAGATTTGTTTACCTTGCATTGTTTAAGCAATTAAACCTCCATAGGCTTAA
>BLSH010523676.1:1082994-1093175 GCA_018402905.1 Glandirana rugosa
ATTCCCCGTAAGTAGGGAGACTGGTGGTTACATTCCCTATAAGTAGGGAGACTGGTGGTTACATTTACATTGGTGGTCAGAGGGATGAATGCCCCTTACATTGGTGGTCAGTGGAAAGAATGTCCCTTACATTGGTGGTCAGTGGAAAGAATGTCCCTTACATTGGTGATCAGTGGGAAGAATGCTCCTTACATTGGTGGTCAGAGGGATGAATGTCCCTTACATTGGTGGTCAGAGGGATGAATGCCCCTTACATTGGTGGTCAGTGGAAAGAATGTCCCTTACATTGGAGGTCAGTGGGAAGAATGCTCCTAACATTGGTGATCAGTCGGAAGAATGCTCCTAACATTGGTGATCAGTCGGAAGAATGCTCCTTACTGTAACAGTAATGTGCATGATACCGCAGCACGATAGTGGGAACAAGCCCTACATTTACCGACGCACTAATATTATTTTGCACAAATTCTACAAAGTGTCTCTTTACTTTAAAATGTAATTGTCATCTCACATCTTCCCTCGGTAGATTCGGGGACAGGTACCCTTTTCTTGTTCTTTGCGCACTACGAGGGTGAGCGTTACTCTAACACTCCCTTGTGTTTCCTCCGCAGCTGTTAGCAGTCAGTGAAAGGGATGGAGTCATGGCAGATGTGCGTACCGCGCTGTTTGCGGTGGATGTAAAAACGATGGGAATTTTTCTTTCCTCTTATAAAACAAGTGATAATGACAAATAGTAGCAATAATACCGCTAATTGTGAGTTTTATTAATACCACGTGTCCCTCCGCTCTGCCCACTGATTCCATTAAAACGTAAGCTGCAAAAATGTGAAGTGTGCGTTTTGGAGAATGAGAGCCGTTCGCATTTAAGTGTTCCCCAACGGCGCATTAATACACACGGGTTAACATGCGTCATGGCGCTTGGTAACATCCGTTGTGTTAAGGCAGCCCAATGCACCACAGCAAATAATAAACACGCATGACCTTTTTTAACAATGCCGTGCACCACAATGCCCGGTATATGCATTGTTCCCCTATGGCTCGTTAATGCACACGGACTAACATCAGTCATGGCTGTTGGTAACATTTGTTGTGTTAAAGCAGCCCGATGCGCCAAAACAAATGAAAAAAAACACGCATGATCTTTTTTAAACAATGCAGCCCAGCACAATGCATGGTATATGGATTGTTGCAGGGTGTTGTGCATTGCTCTCCACTGCACAGTGCATCAGGGGTGCCATTAACGATTTGCACCGGCAACGCGTTTCACATAAAGTATGTATGTTGTCATTAGTGTTGCACCAACACCGTTTTTTTAACCGGCGAGTACGAGCACCTTTCGGTCAAGTACTCGCCGATACCGAGTACTGATACCTTTGCAGTGCGATTTGAGCCCATACAAATGAACTGGCTCAAATTGCACTGCAAATAATCATGCAAATTTAAACAGAAAGGCAGTGCGATTCCTGTCCGAATCACATGCGGTTTCCCCTGCCACTGCTGTGTGAACCCAGGTTGAAGTCGCCATGACAAGCCTGGGTATACACAGGAGGGGTGCAGAAAACCGCATGCCTTTCTGTTCAAATGGCATGCAATTCTTTGCAGTGTGATTTGAGCCCGTTCATTCTGCATGGGTTCAAATCACACCGCAAAGGTAACGTTTTTTCACAAAGGTACCATTTTTCGTGAAAATACTCAGTATCTGCAACAACCCTAATATATATATACAGCATAAATGAGTACACCCCAACAGACTTGACAGAAAACCTTTACTTTTCTTTCAGAATCAAGATTTTTCTATGGGACTCTATACTACAAAATACTCCCACAAACGTGGGCCATTGATTGCAACCAAGATTTGTTCATTTACACACACAAAAAAGTTTTTTTCTAACAAATTCATTCAAGACCATGTTGCAAAAATGAATACACCCCAATGAAAATCCTTTCACACTGAGGCGTTTGAAAAATGCGTGCAAAACATCAAGTGTTATTACCGCGGTTTTTCCGCGTTTTTCCCACGTTAGCGCTATAATTAGCGATAATGCCCAGCCGTTTTTCAAGTGCTTTTCAAGCCCTTTTGAAGCACTTTTGAAGCGCTGGCATTAAATAAATAGCACATCCCCCTACATTACATCCTGTTTACTTCCTGGTATTTTGACCTTTCCACAACCTCTGGGCGTTTTTCTGGTGCTTTTAACGCATTGATTTCAATGTATATGGGCGTTTTAATGCGCTATTTTTAGAATAAGCACAACAAATCATGCTTGCAGGACTTTTTTAAACGCGGCGCCAGCGTGACGCCCCAGTGTGAATAGGTACATTGGAGTTAATGGACAGCGTTTTAGAAGCGTTTTGGAAGCGCTATTTTTAGCACAAAAGTGCTAGGAAAGCGCCTCAGTGTGAAAGGGGTCTTAGAAGCAAAGCTAAATTTTAGACAATAAAATCCTAATTAACAAGAATTCAACTACAGGTGAGTGTAATTATTCATTAAACAGGTGTCCAGCAGACAGTTGATTATAAAAGGGCGTCACTTAACAAAGAAACCCCTCCCATTTCATGCTGTCAGTAATGACATCACATCTTCTAGATTGTAAGCTCTAACGAGCAGGGCCCTCCGATTCCTCCTGTATTGAATTGTATTGTAATTGTACTGTCTGCCCTCATATTGTAAAGCGCTGCGCAAACTGTCGGTGCTATATAAATCCTTTATAATAATAATAATGGAAGAGAAATGTCACAAGACCTGAGAAAAAAAATAATTTCTTTACACAAGAAAGGTGAAGGCTACAAGAAGATCAGCAAAGCTTTACTTATCAGTCAGAATCCTGGAGCAAAAGTGTTACAAAAATGTAACAAAGATGGAAGGTAACAACTCTAGAGTTGAGCGAACCCGAACTGTAGAGTTCGGGTCCGTACCGAACTTTGGGGTTTCCGTGACCCGGACCCGAACCCGAACATTTGAAAAAAACCTACTAATGGCATGACTGTAATTGGGCAGTGCATCATGTGACCCAGCCTCTGTATAAGCTGGAGTCACGTAGTGCTGCATGTCACATGCTCTCAGGCTAGTGTAGGGAGAGCATGCTGCCGGAGCTGTGAGGGACAGATTGCAGATATAATAACATCTCATCCTGCATTACAGAACGATCTGATTGTGGACTAGGTAGAGATTACTACTACTACTGCTTTTAGGGACAGATTGCAGAACTCATCCTGCATTACAGAACGATCTGACTGGACTAGGTAGAGTCTACTGCTTTGAGGGACAGATTATTGTTCTAAAATCATCTACTAGTTTTATAGGGTCAGGTTCCTGCTGTTGCTGTAAGGGACAGATTATTGTTCTAAAATCATTGCCTACTCCTATAGGGAGAGGTTCCTGCTGTTGCTGTAAGGGACAGATCATTGTTCTAAAATCATCGCCTACTGCTTTTGCAGCCCTCTAGCACTTGCCAGGACTTTTTTACAGCCATTTTTGTGCCGAAAAGTTTGGGTCCCCATTGACTTCAATGGGGTTCGGGGTCCGGGGTCAAGTTCGGGTCAAGTTCGGTACCGAACCCGGACTTTTTCGTGAAGTTCGGCCGAACCCACCGAACCCGAACATCCAGGTGTCCGCTCAACTCTAAACACCTCTACAGGAGCGTCTTCTGATGGGAAGGGTTGAAGAAAATCTCCATGCAAGTTCCTTGCAGTTAGCTAAAGAGGAAGAAACCCAAATTGGGGCGATTGTTTCCCGTGGCACAATACGGGGGTACACTGCAGAGGAATGGCATGCATGGGTGTCGTCCACAGAGGAAGCCTCCCCTAAAGCCCATGCACAAATAAGCCCACCTAGAATTTGCCAGGGCCCATGCTGAAAAAAGAAGAAGACTATTGTACTCTGGAGTGATGAGATCAAGATAAATGTTTTTAGAACTGATGGCATCAAAACTGTATGGTGTCGCAAAGATGAGGAGTACAAAGAAAAATGCATGGTGCCTACAGTGACACATGGTGGAGGCCGTGTCCTTCTGTGAGGCTGCATAAGTGCTGCTGGTGTCGGGGAACTGCATTTCATTGATGGCATCATGAATTCACAGATGTACTGCTTCTCTACTGAAAGAGAAGATGCCACCATCACTCCGTGCCCTTGGTTGTCGTGCATTTTTCCATCATGACAATGATCCAAAACACACATCTAAGGCCACTGTTGTATTTCTGAAGAAGAACCGGGTGAAAGCGATTCAGTGGCCAAGTATGTCTCCTGATCTGAACCCAACTGGGGAACATCTATGGGGAATTCTGAAGACACAAGTTGAGCATCACTCTCCACCATCCAGCATCCAAGCTCTAAAAGACGTCGTTCTTGAAGAATGGAAGAAGATCGATGTTGCAATGTCGCCAACTTGTTCATTCCATGCCTAGAAGACTCGGTGATGTCCTTACAAATCATGGAGGTCATACAAAATACTAGATGTAGTAGTTTTTGTTGTGGGGTTTATTCATTTTTGCATCAACTAATTCTATTAAAACTGAAGATTTTGTCATCTAAGTTATATTATTATCCTTACTTTTATGTTATGCGCTAAACAAATGTTCCATAAAACTCAGTTTTGTCAAAATTTTGGAAGTTGTTCTTGTGTTCATTGAGATATTGATTAAAATATTACTTTTCACAAGGGGTGTACTCATTTATGCTGAATGCGGTATATACAGTATCTCACAAAAGTTAGTACACCCCTTACATTTGTGTCAATATTTTATTCTATCTTTTCATGTGACAACACTGAAGAAATTACACTTTGGTACAATGTAAAGTAGTGAGTGTACAGCTTGTATAACAGTGTAAATTTGCTGGGCTTCTCTGTGCAAAACCAACTGCACAGAGGAGGCAAGTATAACACGTTTGTTATTTAAAAAAAAAAGAAGACTTTACAATCACAATCACAAGAAAAATGCTGACTATGACCCTAAGAACACCATCCCTACAGTCAAACATGATGCTTTGGGGCTGTCTCTCTGCTAAAAGTACAGGCCGACTTAGCCACATTGAGGGGCCAATGGACAGGGTCATGTATTGTAAAATCTTGGATGAGAACCTTCTTCTCTCAGCCAGAACACTGAAGATGGGTCATGAATGGATCTTCCAGCATGACAATGACCCAAAACATACCGCCAAGGCAACAAAGGAGTGACTCAAGAAGAAGCACATTAAGGTCATGGAGTGGCCTAGCCAGTCTCCAGACCTTAATCCTATAGAAAATGTATGGAGGGAGCTGAAACTTCAAGGTTGCCAAGCAACAGCCAAGAAACCTCAAGGATTTAGAGAAGATCTGTAAAGAAGAATGGACCAAAATCCCTCCTGAGATGTGCAAACCTGGTCACCAACTACAAGAAACGTCTGACCTCTGTGCTTTCCAACAAAGGTTTCTCCACCAAGTCGTGTTTTGCTTGGGGATCAAATACTTATTTTACTCACTGAACTGCAACTCAATGTATAGCATTTGCATCATGTGTTTTTTCTGGTATTTTGGTTGATATTCTGTCTCTATCATTTAAAATACACCTATGATAAAAATTATAGACCCTTCATCTCTTTGTATAACAAGGAAAAAGGCGCACAGTGGTATAAGCTCTCCGATACTTACAGTACACAATGATATATGGAGGGAACACAAGGGGTGGGAAGGAAATTAAGTGAATTCAGAACACCAGTCCACAAATAGATGCAGCACTCTAGTGGGGAAGCCGCTGGCCACTAGAAGAGGAAAACAAGGACAGAGGCGCTTCTAAGTGCAGACTGCATGATAATTTAATAACATCTTTAAAAACATAGGCATAGCAACTCACAAGGAGCGTCAAAATAGCGCATGTAAGTAGAGTCCCAAGGCAGAAAGCGTCAACAGCTCACCATCCCCAATCAGGCAGCAACAAGTCCGGTGTAGATGTAGATGTAAGCGGCGTCTGTTGCTGCCTGATTGGGGATGGTGAGCTGTTGACGCTTTCTGCCTTGGGACTCTACTTACATGCGCTATTTTGACGCTCCTTGTGAGTTGCTATGCCTATGTTTTTAAAGATGTTATTAAATTATCATGCAGTCTGCACTTAGAAGCGCCTCTGTCCTTGTTTTTTTCTTCATCTCTTTGTAAGTGGGAAAACTTACAAAATATGCAGGGGATCAAATAATTATTTTCCCCACTGTATATATATTTGTATATATATATATATATATATATATATATATGTGTATATTATTTTTTTTCTATACTGTATGGCTGAAGCTTAGCTCTCCATGCGGTCACATCAGAGGGAGCCGTGTGATTGATATTTCAGAATCTCCAGCTTTTCTGCACACCACCGCCATGGAATTTTAAAGATTTCAGACACGAACATCTCTTGCACATTATCGCCACACCTGGGGTGCCGTGATAAAGTATTGTCTACCCACTGCACACAGCAAGGCACGTGCAACGCATCCAGTTACAGGCCCCTCCGGCGCACCAAAAAAAGAAAAGAAAAGCCGCCTGATATCACCCGTCTGGAGGCGTCCGAAGGAAATCAGTGTCTCCTTCAAACAGTGCGAGATGTCGGCCCTTCTTGTCCCAAGTTATTGAATATCCGAAGGTTCAGCTCTGAAGCCAGAGCCTCTCAATTTCCCCGCATTTGCTTCCCATGTGTGGATTGACTTTAAAGGAGAAAAGTTCTCCCTGCCACATCTGGCCAAGTTGAAAAAAAAAAAAAAGAGAAAAGGCAGAGGGGGGGCCCCGCGCAAAAATCGTAACCTTAGAACATGTGGTTTCCAGCCCTCGCTATGTCAGTCTCAACTCTCTGCAAGACTTCAAAACAAGGGGAGATATATATATATATATATTATATAGTGTATATACACAGTGGACAGCATTGTGAATGGGATTGTGAAACAGGTGCCGCAATCGTTTTCTCGATAAAGGAGGAAAATACTTACAAATGTATGTTGAAGTAAGCATGAAAACACTGTAACGCTCCGGCAAGCTGGTGGGCACAATGACGTCACCACTGTAACGCCGCCCTACGTGTTTCGCACACATAGACGTCTTTAAGGGGGTCTTGTTTCAAGTGGTATTGTATTTAGATACCAGTGAGTGCTGCTGTCACTTATTAAGGTTTATTATAAGATTTCTTGGCACCAAGTGCAGGTTCCTCCTATTGTTCATCCAGAGGTTGCTAGGGGTATCCTGAGCTGTGGATTATTGATGAGTCCAGAGTCATTGTCACTTGGCAAAGCCAACAGCATGACACTATTGGTCTTTTTAGCCATCTGACCACAAATGTAAGGGAAACTCTTCCCCTCGCTGAGGAGAAAGAAGTAGGTTCTTCTTCCACTCACCCCTAATGAAATAGTGCATTATTTTCACAGTCCATCAGTGTAATGGGTAGTCTTGTTCTCACTCAGCACTGACCTTAAAATGTTAGGAAGCGTGTCTCCACTGACAACCAACGTAAGGGGGCCCTTCTCCCCTGACAACCAATGTAAGGGGGCATTTCTCCACTGACAACCAACGTAAGGGGGCCCTTCTCCCCTGACAACCAATGTAAGGGGGCATTTCTCATCTGCTTACTAATGTAAGGAGTCATATCTCAGCTGATCACCAATATAAGGAGGCATTTCTTCATTGGCCACCAATGTAAGGAGGCATTTTTCCACTGTCCACCACTATAAGGAGGCATTTCTCCTTTGATCACCAATATAAAGAGTCATTTCTTGGCTGATCAACAATATACGGAGGCATTTCTCCACTGCTCAGCAATGTAAGAAGGCATTTCTCTACTGTTCAACAATGTAAGGAGGCATTTCTCTACTGCTCAGCAATGTAAGAAGGCATTTCTCTACTGTTCAACAATGTAAGGAGGCATTTCTCTACTGGCCACCAGCGCAAGGAATCATTTCTCAGCTGACCACCAATATAATGAGGCATTTCTTCATTGACCACCAATATAAGGAGGTATTTCTTCATTGACCACCAATATAAGGAGGCATTTCTCCTCTGACCATCAATAGAAGGAGGGAATTCCTCAATTTGCCGCCAATATAAAGAGGCATTTCTCCACTGACCGCCAATGTAAGGAGGCATTTTTTCTCTGACCACTAATATAAGGAAGCGTTTCTTCTCCGACCACCAATGTAAGGAGGCCTTTTTTCTCTGACCACCAATGTTAGGAAGTATCTCTCCTCTGACCACCAATGTTAGGAAGTATCTCTCCTCTGACCACCAATGGAAGGAGGCATTTCTCCTCTGACCACCATTATAAGGAGGCATTTCTTCTCTGTCCACCAATATAAGGAGGCATTTCTCTGTCCACCAAAGTAAGAAGGCATTTCTTCTCTGACCACCAATGTAATGAAGTTTGGCACTGTTTCTTTTTGGGACATTATTATTTTTCATTATAATTGTGTATGTGTTGCTGAAAACCATTTCATATAAAGCAGAAGGTGTTAAAAGTCCTGCAATTCAATTGAAGGGTTCCTTAGGGCTAAAATGGTTGAAAAGATGGCTTTGGGTGGAATGATTCCATAATAAAGACTAACCAGCTTCCTTTCTTTATATACATTGATATAAGCACAGCACTGGCTGAAGAGAGAGAACTCCAGGGTATCAGCCAAGATCCATCTGTGTGGCTCACATGTTTTATCAATAAGGAAGCAGAGGGAGCCAGCAGGGATGGTGGAGCGGTGATTGCAGACACAAACAAACATGATTGCTTGTATTCTCTGCGTTCGGAGATGCGCTGTTATCTTCTCAGTGCAATTCAGGGGCCGGAGAACCCGGCGTTTAAATTCAAACCCGCTGAGGGTCTCATTGTCATTGCTGCTGCTGGGCTCGTTCTCGTCTCTGGGACGATCGGGCTCAGGTAAGAAAAAGGGGTGCTCCGGGGCAGCTGCTGCACAACAAAAGGTTTTTCACCTTAATGCACAGAATGCATTACACTGAAAACCTGGAGACTTTACAACCCCTGTAAGGTCAAATTATCAGTATTCCTTTGCTTGGTTCAATACTTTAAACAACGTTGTATATCTAAAGTGTTGTTTCCCTGAAGCATTGTACCCCCTAGCAAACATAGTACTTTCCATTTGGCACTTCCTCTTATAGGGTGACAATGCTCTGTCCCTGACTCCCAAATGTGCTTCTGCGTTGTCACCTCTGTCACACTGGATTCTGATGTAGACAACAAGGGGTCATTCCAACACACATTGCACAGGCATGGTCCTTCCCTAAGATATGCCCTGTATACAGAGGCGTAACTAGAACCTTCAGGGCCCGGGTGCAAGAAATTAGGAAGGGCCCCCCTGACCCCTGGCCAGGGCCCTTCCCTCTTCTTGCTGATCCTGGGGCCCTTTACTCCTTTCACGGGTCCCTTTATTACGGTCCCACAGTGGGACCCTGGGAACAGCAGAAGACAAGTAACCTGGATAGGAGGGGCGGCAGGGGCAGCATATAGAGGAACCAATCTCCTGCATTAGGAGGAAAATGGAATAAATAAACCTTCTAAATGCCACCCTCGCCATCACTCCTATCCAGGTGTACAAGGGAAGCACATGGGCCCCCTGGAGCATGGGGCCCGGTTGCAACCGCAACCCCTGCAACCCCTATCGTTACGCCCCTGCCTGTATATATCATGGGGATTTATGTAGACAGGAATGTTTTATCCCTTTAAACATCTTGCAAGTACAGAAAAATAACTATGATGTGCCAGAAATATAGTGAGCTCCTACATGATGTCACAATACAGTGTACTTTTGGCACTGAATTCCTAGGCATGTGGTATCAGCCCTGCCTACTACATTTCTGATGGATTACAAAGAACACAGGCCTCTTCTCATCAACTCCCCTTCCTCATTTCCATAACTCCTCCCCAATACCTTTACTCCTTCCCCTCAACTACTCTTCTCCGGACACAAGAAACATTAGGTAGTCTTTACATCATCCGTCCCGACTATGGTGTACGGATCCTTAAGTCACGGTTTTCATGTGACATAACACTGTAGTACATCCTCGAGTGATATAAAGACCGTGTAGTATCAATAAAAAGACATGAACGTTCTACAAATTTCCCTATTTTGTAAGGACAGATGTATTTAGGGGTACTATATATGTCCGTCCCCGCATTGCTATCCCCAACGTCCCCAACGCCAACGTTGGCCCGGGGTACGAGGTCCCCCGGGTACA
>BLSH010523676.1:1093816-1104589 GCA_018402905.1 Glandirana rugosa
CCCCCCTTTCCTCAATCCTCTTTATCCTCATCTCCTCCCCCCTCATCTCCTTAACCCCTCCTCCTCATCCCCTCCCAACTTCCTCATCGCTCCTCATCTCCTTGTTCTCATCTCCTTCCTCCTCATCTCCTTAACCCCACCTTGCACACAGGCAGAGAGCACAGGAAGTTATCAGCTCTCTGGATTTCTGGCAGGATCAACACAGAATTTGTGGACTTACCAAACAGATATAACAAAACACTTTCAGTGGTACACTTAGCAGACCAGAAGACACCAAATAAGAGAAGGTTGTTGTTTGGGTTTACATCCACTTCACTGCTGAACGCCAAGAAAAAAAAATATCCTTGCAGTGGGTCTCCCTTCCCTATGCAAGGGTTATCGGCTAGCTTTAGATAGGAAATAAGGTGATGAACTGCATTTACCATATCCCTCCATCCCTCAGCAGCCAGGGCTCTCCACCACCATTCAGTACTCCAGATCAGTGGTTGTCAACTTATGAGCTAAAGCTAAATGTGGCCCCTGACATCACCAAAGGACCACACATAATGTCCAATATACACTATATTACCAAAAGTATTGGGACTCCTGCCTTTACACGCACATGAACTTTAATGACATCCCAGTCTTAGTCTGTAGGGTTCAATATTGGGTTGGCCCACCCTTTGCAGCTATAACAGCTTCAACTCTTCTGGGAAGGCCGTCCACAAGGTTTAGGAGTGCCTATGGGAATGTTTGGCCATTCTTCCAGAAGGGCATTTGTGAGGTCGGGCACTGATGTTGGATGAGAAGGCCTGGCTCACAGTCTCCACTCTAATTCATCCCAAAGGTGTTTTATGGGGTTGAGGTCAGGACTCTGTGCAGGCCAGTCAAGTTCCTCCACCCCAAACTCGCTCATCCATGTCTTTGTGGACCTTGCTTTGTGCACTGGTCCAAATCATTTGGTGGAGGAGGAATTATGGTGTGGGGTTGTTTTTCAGGGGTTGGACTTGGCCCCTTAGTTCCAGTGAAGGGAACTCTTAAGGCGTCACCATACCAAGATATCTTGGACAATTTCATGGTCCCAACTTTGACTGCACAATGCAAAATTGGGAGTCGGTCGGCTGCTGGTTTTCCGGCATGCACGTCTGACAAAAACCGACCGAAAGGTCGGCTTCTGTTGGACAGACCAACATACACACGAGCAGGATTTGGGTCGTTTTTTTTTTTTCTCCTGACATTCTGCCCATGTGTATGGGGCTTAATTCTCCATTTCATACCTTTTTTGTTTTCTTATTCACAGAATAATAGAAGCTGCTGCTAGCACTGTGTTTAGTTTGCAAGGGGGGGGCTTTAACCATCCCAGACAGACCGCCTATCTCCTGTTCATCATCATTACAGAAAAACAGCAACAATGTGCTAAAGAGAGCGCAAACAATTTACAAAGACGTTACAGCAGATCCATTGCTCATCCTCTTGAAGGGGTCACTCCGCACAAAACAAAAATACTCGGAAGCCTAGATTACTGCAGGCATGTGGTTTCATTTATAAAGCCGGCCATAGACGGTTCAAATCCCGGTGAACCAGCCGAGAGTCGCACCGTGTATGGGCAGGCTAAATGTACCCAAGTTGATCGATTGAACCAGCCTGTGGGATTTTACATGCGATAATCACTGTGTTCTCCTCGCGGGGACAGCAACCTGTAACCTGTAAACATTTTTAAAGTGTCGCCTATGGAGATTTGGCTCAATTCCACGAGTGTTCACAATTTTAAAGCGTGACATGTTGGGTATCAATTTACTCGGCGTAACATCATCTTTTATAATATGCAAACAAAATTGGGCTAACTTTACTGTTTTGTATTTTTTTAATTCACTAAACTGTTTCTTTTCCAAAAAAAAACGCGTTTGAAAAATTCTTGCGCAAATATCATGTGATATAAAAAGTTGCAATGACCGCCATTTTATTCCTTAGAGTCTCTGCTAAAAAAAACATACATAATGTTTGGGGGTTCTGAGTAATTTTCTAGCAAAAAAATGATGATTTTTACATGTAGGAGAGGAGTGCTAGAAATGGCCCGGATGGGAAGTGGTTAAAAGGGATTGTAAAGCCTCAAGGTTTTTCACCTTAACCACTTGCCGACCGCCTCGCGTACATTTACTGCGGCAAGTTGGCTCCGCTGCGCAGATCGCCGTCTATAAAACGGCAATCCGCGCAGCCGCAGCTGCAGGAGGGGAGCATGCTGTTGATGTAGACAAACAGATCCCCGTTCTGACAGGGAAGTGGAGAGAGATCTGCTGCTCCCAGTGATCGGGAGCAGCTTTCTCTCTCCTCCTGCAGTCACTACACTCCCCCCACAGTTAGAGACACCTCCCTAAGGAACATTTAACCTCTTGATCGCCCCCTAGTGTTACCCCTACCCTGCCAGTGACATTTTTACAGTAATCAGTGGCTATTTTTAGCACTGATCGCTGCATAAATGTCAGTGGTCCCAATAAAGTGTCAAAAGTGTCCGATCTGTCCGCCGCAATATTGCAGCCCCACTAAAAATCGCAGCTCACCGCCATTACTAGTAAAAAAAATTTAAAAATAAAAATGTCATAAATCTATTCCCTATCTTGTAGACGCAACCCAATCAATATACGCTTATTGTGATTTTCTTTTTTACCAAAAATATGTAGAAGAATGTATATCGGCCTAAACTGATGAATACATTCGTTTTTTTTATATATATATAGATTTTTGGATATGTATTATAGCAAAAAGTAAAAAAAAAATAATTTTTTTTCCAAAATTGTCGCTTTGTTTCTAGCGCAAAAAATAAAAATTGCAGAGGTGATAAAATACCACCAAAAGAGAGCTCTGTTTGAGGGGAAAAAAGGACGTCAATTTTGTTTGGGTACAACGTCGCACGACCGTGCAATTGTCAGTTAAAGCGATGGAGTGCCGAATCGCAAACAGTGCTCTGGTCAGGAAGGGGGTAAATTCTTCCGTGGGTAACTGACAATTTGTGCGGTCACGTAACAATGTATATAATTTTTTACCCACAAATATAGCTTTCTTTTGATGGTTTTTGATCACCACTGCCCTTTTTTTTATATAATTTTTTGCTCTATAAACGAAAAAAGACCAAAAATTTAGAAAATCAAACAATGTTTTCTTTCTGCTATAAAACATATCCAAAAAAAAATGTAAAAAAAAAAAAAATCACGTCTTTATAAATTTAGGCCAATATGTATTCTGCAACATATTTTTGATAAAAATCCCAAAAATAAGCTGAACTCCAGCACACACTTTATAAGCACTTTTGACAAACAGTTTTTTTCCCATTTGTGATAAAGGTTTTACATAAATAAAAGCTGATCATTGTAAGCACCCCTGCCAGTGTTAACTGGTTTGTCGCATTCATTCTGTTGGAGAACTTGTTCTTTTGAAAAACAGCAAACTTACTGGCTGGATCAACAGATGAAAATAGAAAGCCTAGGAAAGACTTTTGCAGCCACCGCATCTAAGAATTGGTGAGATGAAATATGATAAATGTTGATTTTTGGTTTAATACCGCTTTAAGCAAGAAGCAGTGCCTGCATAGCTAATGAAAGTGTTACTAAACCAGCAACTGTAAAATTGGTCTGTATACGCAGTAAAGCATGCTTGTTATACTCACTGTGGAACCTCAGGGTTTAATCCTCTGCATTGTGTAAAAAGGCTGTGTGATCCTGTCTTCTCTGATCCTCCCCTTCTTCCACTGTCCCTTATCCATCTCTTGATAGTACAGAGCATTAGGGGACAAGCTGCACATACTCAGTTTGGTGAGTATTGTTAGAGAAGTTTTTTTTGTGCATATGATCAGCACAAGGCCAATCGGCACTGTCCAGACAGAGGGCCAGGGGTCCTGCAGCCTCATAGAACTATAGAGGAGAATGAAAACTCCTCCTACAAGCTTTAACCAGACACTGATAGAAGTCACAAGACTGCTATATACTGCTGATGAGAAAAGGTATTAAGCAGTTTATATTTACTAAAATAATTGAATTTCAATTTTCTGTGTACTGTGGGAGATCAGATATAGTGAATGCAGGGTCCTGGGTTTAGTAACACTTTAAAGCAGAACTCCGGGATTGGCAAAAAATCCCCAATTAGTACACCCTCACACTAAACACTAAGTAGTTATTATATTTGTGAAATTACTTACGATTGAAGAGAAAATACAAACTGAATTTTTAGGAAGTGAGCTCCTCAGTTTGAAAAATGCATAATGTATTCTGCCAGGGAGGCTCTGTTAGAACAGTGATTGCATCATATCCTCTTTTCTCTCTTTACACTGTCCTCAAACTACATTTCCCATCATGCTTTGCATATTGCAATGAATGAGGGAGGGTACACCAAGCCTGTGCATGTAAATGTGAATAAGCCCACTTCAACATAAATCACACTCCTCATTATACAGCCAGGCCCATTAACCAGTGACACACACAGCGGGGCAGGATAAGTTACACCCTTATAAATGCAAAACATGTGTTCTCTCCCCTCCAGACAGAACAGGAGATAAATCTATTGCCCTTATTTGCTTTATGTAATCATTACTGAACTGTACACACATCCCATAATGATATATTATACACACTGCACTCTGCTGTAGCACTGAGATCTTTCTAACAGTGCTGGTATGGTGTATGAGAACATCCCTAGCCACACCACAAAAAGAGCCGGGCCATGATGCTTTACATCAGCAAGGGGGACAAGTAAATGTCCGCATGAGAAAAAAGTGCAGCGCTCACTTACTAATCAATAACACAGTAATTGTGGAACCCTCTAATCAATGTATGGGAATATCAATACACTTTAATATTACCACAATACCAGTCTCTGTGATATGTAACATCACATATAATACACATCACACTGAAAATAAGACATAAAAATGACTGAAAACTTTGCAGGGATGGTGGAAACCCCTCCTACAGATATTTGGCAGTGTACAGTGTCAGTAAAGCAGTGGGCCGTGTCCATTGCTTATCAGTACAGCCTTATAAGTGCAGCCTCATTAGTGCCCATATGTGTAACCTCATTAGTGCCCACCGGTGCAGCATATCAGTGCCCATAAGTGCAGCCTTAGTGCCCATTAGTGCAGTTTATCAGTGTAGCCTCATCAGTACCATCTCAGTGCAGTTTATCAGTGCCTATAAGTGCGGTCTCATCTGTGCCCACCAGTGCAGCTTATGAGTGCCCAGCAGTGTGGCTTATCAGTGCCCATCAGTGTGGTCACACCAGTGCCCACCAGTGCAGCTTATCAGTGCCCATCAGTGCGGTCGGGCCAGTGCCCATCAGTGCGGCTTACCAATGCCCATCAATGCAGCTTATCAGTACCCATCAGTGCGGCTTATCAGTACCCATCAGTGCCGCTTATCAGTGCCCATCAGTACGGTCACACCAGTGCCCACCAGTGCAGCTTTTCAGTGCCCATCATTGCGGCTTATCAGTGCGGTCACACTAGTGCCCATCAGTGCCGCTTATCAGTGCCCATCAGTGCGGTCACACCAGTGCCCACCAGTGCAGCTTATCAGTGCCCACCAGTGTGGCTTATCAGTACCCATCAGTGTAGATTATCAGTGCCCATCAGTGCAGCTTATCAGTGCCCATCAGTGCGGATTATCAGTGCCCATCAGTGCGGCTTACCAGTGCCCATTAGTGTGGCTTACCTGTGCCCATCAGTGCAACTTATCAGTGCCCATCAGTGCGGTCACACCAGTGCAGCTTATCAGTGTCCATCAGTGTGGCCACACCAGTGCAGCTATCAGTGCAGAGTGGGCATCAATGACCCATCATCTGCAAGAGAGAGCGGATCTCAGGCTGTGACAGGTCTGGAATGTCTTGTATGTGAACACCGCGCTAGCTGTAACTTCTCTTCTCTCATACCTGCATTGTGATATACCTGACCTCAATATCATTGAGCCACTCTGGGGAGATCTCAAACATGCAGTTCATGCAAGACAGCCCAAGAATTTCCAGGAATTGGAGGCTTTTTGCCAAGAGGATGGGCAGCTTTACAATCTGAGAAGATAAAGAGCCTCATCCACAAATACCACAAAAGACCAAGCTGTCACTGATGTTAAAGGGGGCAATACACGGTATTAAGAACTGGGGTATGTAAACTTTTGATCAGGGTCATTTGGGTAGTTTCTGCTGTCATTATGATTTACAAAGAGTAAACACAGTTGATTGATAATAATCGGCTTCAGCCAAACACCAATCATGAGTGAAATAAATGTTTTTGTGTTCTCATTCATAATCTCTGAAAAATGGCCAAGAAATCATAAATTCTGCCAGGGTATGTAAACTTATGAGCACAACTGTATCTATATTGTTTTATTTTACTTGCATTGTGCTTTGAACTTGCTAGACATTTTGACCAGTCAATATCCCAGCACAGCCCATACAGCTGATTTCCCGCTACTCCTGGGTGTGGCCACGGCAAGGAGAAGGGGCTAACTGAAGCCTGTGCAGCCAATAAGAGCCTTAGCTGATTTTTTTTTTTTTTGACTGATTATACGTACATATATATATATATAGGTATCACAAAGGTGAACAGCATTCGATCTGCAGCCTTCTATCAATCCAGGACCAGCCCCATGGACCAATATATAGAAAGTCCCTGACAAGGATTGCTGCACCACTGCTGAACTAAAATGCAACGGCAACAATTCCATGCTTCTAGCTCTTTCTCGAGCCGCTGAGAAACAGATCTGATCCAATGTTACTTTCCACATTCTCATATGTGTAACATGACATCTTACATAAACCTATTCAACATCCAGGCATTGTTGCACCCTTTCAATAATATCTTCTCCTTTGAAATCCTGGATGAAGACAGATCCAAATCCAGATCCACATTTAGACCTTTTGGTTGAATGTTATCTAAAATCAATAAATCTATTCTATACCTTTTTTTGAGCTTTTGCTCCTGATCTTCCCTCTTGTTAGTTTGGAAATATGGTCCCATTATGCAGGCATAACCCTGAACTTTCTAAGATGGGAATGAATAACACCTATTAGCAAAAGTATTTAGGCATAGGACACACCCCCTGCCACACCCCCTTAACCAGTTAAGGACCAGACCCTTTTTCTGACATTTGTTGTTTAAAAGTTTAAATCAGTAATTTTTGCGAGTAAATGACTTTAGCAGAGACCCTAGAGAATAAAATGGCGGTTGTTGCAATATTTTATGTAGCAGTGTATTTGCGCAGTGGTTTTTCAAAATTTTTTTGGAAAAATACACTTTCATAAACTGCAAAAAAAAAAAAAACAGTAAAGTTAGCCCAATTTTTTTGTACAATGTGACAGATGAGGTTATACCTAGTAAATAGATACCGATCATGTCATGTTTCAAAATTGCGCATGCTCATGGAATGGCGACAAACTATGGTACTTAAAAATCTCCATAGGCGATGCTTTAAACATTTTTACAGGTTACCAGTTTAGAGTTACAGAGGAGGTCTAATCCTAGAATTATTGCTCTCACTCTAAGGATCGCAGAGATACTCCACATGTGTGGTTTGAACACCGTTTACATATGTGGGTGCGACATACATATGTTTGTTATTTTTTTTTTAAGCCAAACCTTAAATACCACTTTAACCACTTCAGCCCCGGAAGAATTTCCCACTTTAGGACCAGAGTACTTTTTGCGATTCGGCGCTGCGTCGCTTTAACTGACAATTGCGCGGTCGTGCGACGTTGTACCCAAACAAAATTTGCGTCCTTTTTTTCCCACAAATAGAGCGTTCTTTTGGTGGTATTTGATCACCTCTGCGTCATTTCTGATCGCCGCTATAAACAAAAGAAGAGCGACCATTTTGCAAAAAACCCAAATTTCTTACTTTTTGCTAAAATTAAAATTTTGGCCGATTTATATAATTCCTCATATTTGCGATAAAAAAAATTGCAATCGGCGTTTATTGATTGGTTTGCGCAAAAGTGGCCGCGTTTACGGATGGTGAGAATTCATTTCTGAGGTTTTTATTTTTTTTTTATTTTTTTACTAGTAATGGCGGCGATCTGCGATTTTTAGCGGTAATGCGATATTGAGGCAGACATGTCGGAACATTTTGACACTTTTTTGGGACCAATGACATTTATACAGCGATCAGAAATTTAAATGTCCACTAATTACTGTATAAATGTCATTGGCAGTGAAGGGGTTAACCTGCAGGGGGAGAGCTAGGGGTTAATCGTGTTCCCCATTCTTTCCCTGTAGCCGCTCATCGCGGCTCGCAGGCGGACATCGGGTCCGCCCGAGCCGCGGGCACACTCCCCAGGAGTGCGGTGGGTGGCCAAATGCGGATCGCCGCTTATTTACGGCGATTCGCGCAGGGCTCCCCGACTGCCGCCGTGAAAAGACGGCGCGCGGTGGGGAACCAGTTAATAACCAGCTATTCTTCACACAGGATTTGATAATTTTTCGACGATCTGAATTCGAATCATTACGAAAATTTGGAATTTGTTAGAAAACAAACTAAAATTTCAACAAATTTAAACAAAATTCATTACTATTTCATTCGGAGATTCGGATACATTTAAATCTCTGAATAACCAAAAAGTGGGGCTACAATTCACACAGGATCACCAAAATTGGACAATAGAAGATTGGAGAAACATTTCCTGGTCTGATGAGTCTCGATTTCAGCTGCGACATTCAGATGGTGGGGCCAGAATTTGGCGCATGGATCCATCCTGCCTTGTATCACCGATTCAGGCTGGCGGTGTCGGTGTAATGGTGTAGGGCAGGGAAATGCAATTTGCGGACCTCCAGCTGTTGCAGAACTACAAGTCCCATGAGGCATAGCAAGACTCTGACAGCCACAAGCATGACACCCAGAGGCAGAGGCATGCTGGAACCTGTAGTTTTGCAACAGCTGGAGGTCCGCTAATTGCATATCCCTGGTGTAGGGGGTACTTTCTGGGCACACATTGGGCCCCTTAGTACCAATTGAGTATCATTTAAACCCCACGGCCTCCCTGAGTATTGTTGCTGACCCTGTCCATCCCTTTATGACTGCATTGTCCCCATCTTCTGATGGCTCCTTCCAGCAGGATAATGCACCATGTCACAAAGCACCAATCATCTCACCACTGGACAATGAGGTCCCTGCACTCCAATGGCCTCCCCACTAACCACATCTCATCCAATAGATCAGTGATTCTCAACCTCGGTCAAATACCCCCAGCAGGCCATGTTTTGGGAATTTCTCTTAGATAAAATAGCTGTCCAAAATACCAAGCCATTGACTCTGATTTAAATCACCTGTGCAAGATAAAGGAAAACCTACAAACATGGCCTGTTGGGGGTACTTGAGGACAGGGTTCAGAACCACTGCAATAGAGCAACCTTGGGATGGAACAGGAGATTCGCATCATGGATCTGCAGCAACTGCGTGATGCCATCATGTCACTATGGACCAAAATCTCTGAGGAACGTTGCCAACACCTCGTTGAATCGATGCCACGAAGAATGAAGGCAAAAGTGGGTCCAACCCGCTACTATCACCTAATAAAGTGGCCAGTGAGTGTAGAGCAGTGGTTCTCATCCCTGTCCTCAAGTACCCCCAACAGGCCATGTTTGCAGGTTTTCCTTTATCTTGCACAGGTGCTTTAAATCTGAGTCAATGGTTTGGTATTTTAGACCACTATTTTATCTAAGAGAAATTCCCAAAACATGGCCTGTTGGGGGTGCTTGAGGACCGAGGTTGAGAACCACTGGTGTAGAGTAACAGTTGCACTAATATCACGTAATAGAGAAAAATTGCAACTACCATCATTTTTTTTTCTATAGGCCCTCTGCTTTCAATAAATGCGTAATGGTTTGAGGTTTTAAGTGAGGTTTCATGCAAAAAAAAAGTGTGGGAAATGCCTTTGGCATTAGAAGGGTTAAATCTATGTTGGCAATCATTAAAAAATAAAACAAAAAACTAAAAAAACAAGAAAAAAGTAAAAAAACAATGCCGTATTTCTTACTGTCCCGGAGTGCTGTTTTAACCCTCTGTGGTGAGGCTTGCCCCTGAAATATGTCCCTGGGCCAATGTTAATTTTCTGAGCCATTTGCTGTGTTAACCAGCTCCCCATCTGTATAAATAGGGCTGCGGTATCAGCGGATATTATGTTGTAAACCGAGAATAACAACTATTGAATAAAGCCTCAGTTTAGTGTAAGTGCCCTGCAGGGATTATTTCCTGTGCTAAGAGGTTCAGCACAATTGTTTCTGTAACTGTGCATCATGGGATATCCCGATAGTCACTTCATTTAATACGGGCCCCATGGTTATCCAGCTGCCACGGTGTGCTGGAACTTGTAGTTCTACAGAAATTGGTTTCCTGCCTTTGTCTAGATGCTGCAAAGAATCCCAGAGTAAAAATTCCTAAGCCCTGGTTCACACTGCTGTGACTTGCGACATGACAAGTCAAAATGTATTCATTTCAATGGGTGCTATCTTAGATTTTTGTGACTCGTTGCAGGGGTCAGGGCCCTTCCCTCTCCCCACTGATCCTGGAGCCCTTTATTACGTTCCCCATTCACAAGTTTTGCAGGGTGCCCCCTTTCTGACATCTTCGGGCCTCCCCATGGTGGTGAAATGCCAGGGCCCGGTCACAATTGCAATCCTGATAGTTCCCTCACTGGTGTCAGTAGTTTTTTAATTTTTATTTTATTATTTTTTTTACCATTTCATTTTATTTCTTTTACAATTTTATTTTTACAATTTTTTACATTTTTTTTTAGGAGCTCTGTTGGGGGGCTTTGATGAGA
>BLSH010523676.1:1117030-1147103 GCA_018402905.1 Glandirana rugosa
CTCTCTTCCTCTCTCTCTCCACTCCCCCTCTCCTCTCCTCCCTCTCCCCTCCTCTCCTCTCCCCCTCACCTCTCTCTCTCCTTCTCTCTCTCCCTCCCTGTCTCTCTCCTCTCCCTTCTCATCTCTCTCTCCCTCTTCACCTCCTCGTCTCTCCTCTCCCACACTTTCTTTGTAACTATTATATATTTGAAAGAACCCTCCAGGTTTGTGCGGCGGTGTGAGCGCCTCCTCGCCATCCCCCGTCAGGCTCTGGGAAGTCTGTGTCACAGAGTTCGTTCTTCTTTGCTTTATGAGATTCAAATCGAATGGCCTGCTGAGCGCAGCAATCTGTTCCAGGCCCCGGAGGCAAGAGCTGGACTCAAAGAGCCGGGGTGGAGGGGGGCCCTTTACATTATCACTCACAAAACGGTTGGGGATAAAATTCTCAGGAACAATACATTCCTAATGTAATATTTATATGGACCTTGTGTGCACACATATGGAATACATATCTCCCCGCCGATATGTACAAAACGTATACAGGCCGGGGTAGTAAAGGGCCGCAGGTGGCTCGCCATAGCCAACGCTTCTCAGATTAAACTTTATGGTCTTCAAATCCTTCTATTTGATGCCAACAATTACGTTTACAGTGGTGTCATAAAGAAGCAATCGATAGGCATTTAAAATATTTACTTACCTATTAGAAAAGTCACCCATTATACATATGGGACTAACCATATAGACCAGGGGGCATTTGTAACGCTTTCACAGGATGAAAACAATGATTGTCAATCAACTATACCCTCACCCAAAAAAACTTCATATATTGCAGCTTAACAATTCTTATGTGTTGTTTGCATTCGTTTCCTTTATTCCAGCTTTACTTTGTTGATTCTACCTGGTGATCCTACCAGTAACATACTTCCTGTCCTAGGATGACAACCCTCATCATTGTATTGTATCTATGGAGGAGCAGAGTTGTAACTCTAGGCTGCTGTCCTGATTGGACTACAAACACCTCCGTGACTTCTCACTTCTATGCCATAGAGGGGCATTGCTTTGTAATTCGACAGCTGGGAATGCTGATAACTTGAGACGCTAGTTCTGTGCACATGAAGTTACAGGACATTTCTGGTTGGATTGACGAGTATTTTTCTGTACTCCCAAAAATTGCACTTAGCATGAAAAAAGGAAAACCAATGCAGCCACCACATCTAACGACTGGTAAATTGCAATGGGAGAGATTTACCAATGGGGGCACAAAGATTCTGGTGCAGCTTTGTATATTAACCAATCAGCTTCCAGGTTTTATTGTTAAAGCTTAATTGAACAAGCTGAAGTTAGAAGCTGATTGGCTGCCATGCACAGCTGCACCAGATGCTGTGTGCTCCAGTTTTAGTTAATCTCCCCCATTGTGTTACATTTTTGCTCTTGGGATTAGATATCCTTTAATTCTCTAACCAACTTTAGCAGCCCAGAGGGAGGCAATCCCCCCTCCAATCATCGCTAGGGGCAACTGTGGCCTATTAAGCCTCATAGGCGAAAACACCCCTCCTCATTAAATAAGGCAATCCTAACTTCTCCAGACCAAAATCTTAGTGATTATAGCTCTGCTACATTTTTGTTAGGATATCCTCAAGAATTTTTTTTTCCGTTAAAATATATAGGAGTCAATCACTTTTTTCCCCATTATGTAGTTGTAAAATGCATATCTCAAATAAATCCAGAACTTTTCATAACTGCAGCTTTTTATGGCCTTTAGTGGGGCTGATTTACTTAAGGAGTAGCGACTCCTCACCTAGCTTAGTATCTGTAAAATGCAATTTCACTTAAAGCGGAGTTCCACCCACAAATACATCTTTATATATTTCAAATTCTCTATGCATGATGAATCACCTTTGGGAGAAAAAAAAATTATATTCGCCCTAAGTGCCCTGTTGCTATGTGGTCCCTGTAATCTTCCACTTCCTGATCTGCGGCACTCCGCATCACTTCCTGCCTCGCCTGGACTCATGGGAGATGTGAGTCATCATTTCCCATGAGTCAGTGGGCATCCCTGAGCTGTTAAATCGTGTTATTTACAGACAGGAAATGACGCGATTTGGTGAGAGAGAGAGAGACATGTTATCTATGTTGCCATAACAACGGGGCGGGACCTTCCTCTGTCGCTGCCCATTGTTATGGCAACGAGACATACACTCGAGATCGAGAGGTGCACGCTGTTTACCCAGCATGCACCTTATCCAGGAAGAGACCCGAGGAGGGTGCGGGTGGGCTTCACATGCCCACAGCTAAGATGCGAACTTCCAGTAAAGAAAAAATCAGCAATGTAAGTAAAAAATAAATAAGAAGACTACCCGGATTTAAATCTATCAATTACTTTATTTGTGTAATGCATACTAACTAGGTGGATGCCAGCAAAAAGAACAAAATAATTATGTGGGCGGAACTCCGCTTTAATTCACAGAAAGTCACACTTCAGACAGGCAAAAATGTTGTGCCATAGTGTTGATTGAGAGGCCACTTTAGCACACCGTAACTTAAGATGCCTTAAAGTGTAACTCCACTTTTGTTGGGAAAAAAACTAACTTTTCTGAAGAAATCCCTGTTTGTTCCTCTGTCCCCCTGTGCTAAGTGAGTCTAATGGGAGTGGTTTCATAATTATCAATCAGCTGTGGCAGCTGCAGAGCACTAATGAGGAAATCTGCTGGGCCTGCATCCCTTTAGACGTGTTCCTACTGGGAGTATCTCCCCAAAAATAACATTTTTGTTTCAGGGGATGTTTGAAATCTGACTTGTATCTTAGGCAGACTTCTGGGAAAATTGGTGAGCCAATCACACAAGCTGGAAATGATGTTTCTGGGGTGCGTTCAGTATACATTCTGTGTACAGAACAACTCCATGTCGCCATATTGCATTTTTGGAAACTTACAGTGGCTGCAGATTGAAAAGGAAAGGTCATTTTGTAATAACATTCAATTACAATATGACCTGTGAAGCAATTGTATACGCTACATTTGTACAGAGTTGTAAATCATGTTGGCACTGTATAGAACAGTAATAATAAGGAGCATAGGTGTGCACAGCCTGTTGGATTAGTATATATACTGACAGTGTCAGTAGAGCAGTGGGCGGTGTCAGTAGAGCAGAGGACAGTGTCAGTAGGACAGTGGACGGTGTCAGTAGAGCGGTGGATGTGTCAGTAGAGCAGTGGATGTGTCAGTAGAGCTGTGGAGTAGAGCAGTGGATGGTGTCAGTAGAGCAGTGGATGGTGTCAGTAGAGCAGTGGATGGTGTCAGTAGAGCAGTGGATGGTGTCAGTAGAGCAGTGGACGGTGTCAGTAGGACAATGGACAGTGTCAGTAGAGCAGTGGGCGGTGTCAGTAGAGCAGTGGGTGGTGTCAATAGAGTAAAGGACGGTGTCAGTAGAGCAGTGGACAGTGTCAGTAGAGCAGTGGACGGTGTCAGTAGAGCAGTGGGCGGTGTCAGTAGGGCAGTGGCCGGTGTCAGTAGGGCAGTGGACGGTGTCAGTAGAGCAGTGGAGGGTGTCAGTAGGGCAGTGGACAGTGTCAGTAGTTCTTATTTTAATTATTTTATTTTTTATAATTTTATTTTATATATTTTTTTAAATTTAGGGTCCAAACAGAGGGAATTAGCACCACACTGGGTGATTAGGATGTGCCCAGGCACACCTTGCATACCCTGTGCGCAAGCCTATTATAAGGAGAACAAAAAGAAAGAAAGGCAAGTAGACAGAGATAGAGAGATAGATAGATGATAGATAGATAGATAGATAGATAGATAGATAGATAGATAGATCAATAGATAGATAGATAGATAGATAGATAGATAGATAGATAGATAGATAGATAGATAGAAAGATAGATAGATAGATCAATAGATAGATAGATAGATAGATAGATAGATAGATAGATAGATAGATAGATAGATAGATAGATAGATAGATCAATAGATAGATAGATAGATAGATAGATAGATAGATAGATAGATAGATAGATAGATAGATAGATAGATAGATAGAAAGATAGATAGATAGATAGATAGATAGATCAATAGATAGAAAGATAGATAGATAGATAGATAACAGATAGATAGATGATAGATAGATAGATAGATAGATAGATAGATAGATAGATAGAAAGATAGATAGATTATGGATTTATGAAAATAGTAGAAAATGTACATTTAGCAAAATTAATCTATGTTTGCTTTAATTACCCAATCATGTGCTGAGGAATTAAAAAAAAAAAAAGCAACAGGATTTTAAAGTGTGCATGATAGGATGACTGAAATGAACATTCCCTACTTGTTTACTAAATCAACCCCAATAATTAAATCAAAATTATGGAATTGATTACTTCAAAGGGCAAATCTTATTTGGATCTATTGAGGACCCATTAGACACTATGTAATATATAAAAGGGACGGTGGAGAGCTGTATAGAGAGCAATATATCCACCACCTCACCGCCCTTTAAAAAAATGTATTTTTTTTTACTTGTCAATGGATACGCTGTAGGTAAATCTATACACTTCCCGCTGGAGTTCTAATTCATTTCATACATCTAATAACCTGAAGGGAAATGTAAAAAAATGGGTGTTTCCTTCAAACCTAATTGAACGTTTGAAGAAAAACGTTAAAGCGTAAAAAAATACTTCTATAGCAATCCACCCCCCCATAGCGTAATATTATCAGTTGTGTTTGAAGAGTCAAACGAGAATCTGCAGCTCTGGGCTGTTTAAATTGGAAACATATCTGAGCTGTACATATCTGTGTAGACGTTATTTTATATACATACGTCGAAATGAAATGTGTACGAATTATGCAGCCCATCAAATAAATAAATACCAGGGGGACCAAGCACAGTGCAAATAAAAAATATGTTTGTAATATGCGAAATGTACAACATAGTAGACCAAAAAAAGTTTGGTTAAACATTTGTATTAAAATATTATGGGACAAGTCGGTGGAATATGGTCTGGATTTTTAAAGCAAAATATGTCTTGGTAAATAAATTAAGATGTATAAATTGAAAAAGTACTGTCAAAACAATACAAGTGGAAAAATTCAGAGACAATTTTCTCAAACATATTTAAAAAACGTAACAAAAAAGTTGATCCTATATTTAATAATTACATAGCAAATTTTGTTTTAGCATTGTTAGTACGTTTTATTTTTTATTTTTTTTGTTTGTTTGGTTTTTGTTTTTTTCCAGAAAAAATAAACCCTATGGTCTACCACTACTTAGTCACGCTCTTATTTATGACTATAGATAAACATAAAAATAAATAATATAACCAAAAATTAATATTACTGATGAAGATAATTTTATCAACGCTAAAATTGGCAAAGTTAGCAATACAACATATATCTGGTGTGGAAAATTACTAAATAATATAAACATATTTGTATTTTAAACTTTGCAACAAACACACCATGAACTAATTTCAAATTGTTAAATTTGTCTTTCTAGAATTGCTTTCTTACATTTTAAAGTCACAGAAAAGTAATTTGTTAATTCTCCATTACAATTTCAAATCAGAGTTCTTGTTAAAGTATCTACACTTCACTCCTTTCCTCCTTGTAATTATAGCAAAACTTTAAATAAAATTTCAAAATGATCATATTCTATAAAAAATGATTATGTATTTAAAAATGTATAATTATATAACATAATTTTAACAACTGAGATTTGCTATTTCTCAAAAAAAGAGTGAGTGTCTTTTTTTAAAATTATAATACTTAAAATTATAATTGTTTTTCTAGGACACACTAATCAATAAATCTTTTTTTTTTTTTGTTCTCTATTTTACCAAAACTATAGACTCATAAACTTAACAAACACAAGCTTAAAAATTCACATACAAGCATGCAAAGTGGGTTAATTTTTATTTTATTTTATTATTTCCAAAGAAAGGTGATGTGTATATGTGCTAATCATTTTCTTTTTTCTTTTTACATTTTAGAAAATGCGCAATTGATTAAAAAAAAAAAATCCAAATTGTTTATTTACACAAAAATACCTTTTTTATGGCTGCCAATGTGTACTTTCACCCATCCCTCCTAAAACAAAAACAAAGCCCGTGTGATGCCACATAAGGTAGCCAGATAAGTCTGAGTTATCAAGGTGGCCAGATAATAAATATGTGTGTGTGTTTTTATATAAATATAAATATATATATATATATATATATAATTATTGTTGTTACTATAGATATAACCGATTAAAATGTAATTTATTTTTCTATAGAGAAAAAAAAAAGGCTGAATGAACTGAGATAATCTGCTTAATGCATACATTATGTATAACATAGTAAAATAAATCTGGGCAATGACAGAGAGCAGAAACACCCCATATTATCATATTAGTGAGTGGATGCAATTGCAAACGCTCTTTCATTTTTGCCAGCTGCCCTTTAAGTATATCTTTATATATGTAAATATAAATTGTTATCCTATCATAAAAATTGCAATAATAAATTGTAAATAACAAATAATATTATTACAATAATAAATTGTAAATAATAAATAATACATCATATTATTGCAAAAATTAATTTAAAAAGTTTTTCTTTTTGTCTTCATGCCTTTTTTCTTGATAATGAGAAGATCAATAGATAGATATTTTGTAAAAAAAAAAAAAATCTGTAAGTGTTAATAGTTTATAAATGATATATACATCTTTGTGTCTATAGTCTGTAAGTATTTATCAATGTGGGTGGAATTGTTCATTGTTTTTTAGGCTTTGTTTTCTATTTCATAATTTTGCACAGTGACTGCACTTTACTGTTTCTCTAGTACAGAAGATCATTTTTACTTTTTAGAATAAAGTGCCTGGGGGCATTCAACCATCCAATCATGTTCAAGCACAATACAATACTTGCTGCATTGGGATGAAGATCATATAAGGTATAGAACCCTCGTGGCATTTCTGTACAATAAATTATAATAAAAAATCATAATTCTAAACAGATGAGGAGATGTTATTTTTTATCACTGTGTCTTTTTCCTTGACAGTTGCTGCAATAATGTTTTATATATATATATATATATATATATATATATGTATTTTTTTTTTTACAGTAAACCTTCAGTGACATACATTGTATAAATTGTATTTTATCTGGGTCTGCCAACACACTGTCAGATGGATTTACTGATGGACCTTTTTGTTATTTCTTATATTTCCTATAAATCATTTCTTATACATATGTTGCAAGCTGCAGTTTAGCACAGCATCCTCACACTGGTGGCATAGGACTAGCTGTGTCGCATGGCAGATGCAACCAAAATGACATTGTGAAGGACCAGAAGTTGGGGAAATTATTCATTGGTATTTACAATGGTGTAGTGGATAGCACTTTCGCCTGGCAGCAAAAAGTCGCTGGTTCGAATCCCAACCAACGATACTACCTGCCTGGAGTTTGCATGTTCTCCCTGTGCCTGTGTGGGTTTCCTCCTGGTACTCCGGTTTCCTCCCACGCTCCAAAGACATGCTGGTAGGTTAATTGGCTCCTGTCTAAACTGACCCTAGTATGTGTATGAATGTGAGTTAGGGACCTTAGATTGTAAGCTCCTTGAGGGTAGGGACTGATGTGAATGTACAATGTATATGTAAAGCGCAGTGTAAATAAATTGACGGCGCTATATAAGTACCTGAAATAAATAAAAATTAATTATTTAACTTCATTATTAGAAGGGGTGATAAAAGTGCCCATGGGACCTCTCCATTGATGACCATTTTTTTCTCATTTATTCAAGGAAGCCTACCCCACCTCCCACCTAAAAATATACTTCGGCCACCTCCATCAGATCATCTCCTGCAGCTATTATGTTTTGTAGCACCTTCCCCTCCCTTTAGATTGTAAGCTCCATGAGCAAGACCCTCCTATTCCTTCTGTATTAAACTGTATTGTAATTGTACTGTCTCCCTTTAGGCCTCTTGCGCACTGCAGCTTGAAAAAGCTCAGGACAGATTTTTTTTTACTGATATAATATACAGCCTATTAATTATAATGTGCCCATGCACACAGGCGTGCAAATAAGCGCCGTGCACTGTTCAGTAAAAAAAATAATAGAAAAAGTCTGCATTTTTGGTCAATAATTTACATCTCATGCACGCAAATGCATGCAAATGTCCATTTGCATATTGTACAGAATGAGAACGCGAGAATAAATCTGCGCGAAAATGCGCAAAATTGCATGTGCGTGCGTGAAACAGCGCGGCCGCATATTTGAAAAAATACTTTTTCAGGCATAGATGCTCAAACAGGAGTATCATTGGTGCTGTATGAATCCTGTATATTTATCATGATAATTTTAATTCTGCTTTAGTTTAGTTATCTTGTGCTGTTTTAGTCTAAGTTCACACCTATGCGTTTTTTTTTTTACCACGTTTTGAAATTTGCAGAAACGCACTGCAGTCCATTTACCATGATTTCCTATGGATGTATGGCATGGAAACAACCCGCATTCCATGCAGAAAATACGCATTTACTCATGTGAATGCACCCTGAGATGTCCAATCAGTTCAGAGCGCAATTTCCTTTAAAAAGACAGTATTGGAAAATATGGAAGCCTTCATGTATGGTAGACAATTGTACTTATGTGTTAATCCCACTAGGGTTTGTGTACCCTCCCCCCCTTTTTTTTTTCCATTGGAAAAAAAAAATAAAAATAAGAAATAAAAAAATAAAAAAATAAGGAGAAGAATAGAAATTATTGGGAAAGAAAAAATGGAAGCCACCATCTCTACTTTCTTTCTGTAAATGCAAACTATCTTAATGATCCCTTAGCTTCAGCTGGGTTGGTTTAGTAGAATGGCGAATGTTCACTTAGCAAAGCTCGTGTTTTCTTGACTTGAATGAATGGGGTGAAGTTGTGTTCACTGCAAACATCCAATCATTTGCAAGGAATATTGAGAAAATCAAGGGGGTTGATTAATGAAAGCAACCAGGCTGCTCACTTTGCGAGGGAAATTGCACTTTTCAGGGGAATTAGCCCCAGAGTTCAGTGAATACGGGGAAGCTCTGCTGACTTCCAAAATCCAATCGTGTGCAAGCAATTTTTTTTTCCTTTGCATGTGATTGGGTATTTTTGCAATGTGAAATGTCACCACATTAAAGAGGAGTTACAGCCTCTGAAAAAAAAAATACTGTAGCTGCTGACTTCTAATATAAGGACACTTGTCCAGGGATCCTGCGATGTCGGCCATCCGCAGCCGATTCGTCCATTGGCTTGGGTGCAGGCGTCGCTTCACAGCTGGTTTGTAACTGTGCATGCGCGAGTCGCACTGCGCTTTCTGAACGGCCCCGTCGTCTTCTGGGAGGCACACAGGTCCCAGAAGGCAGCGGGGGAAGAAGGAGGAGGGGCCAATGAGGATGTACCTCGCCACGGCGGTGTAGGACAGAAGTCCTGCCGGATAGCAAAAAAAAAAAGGTACAAAACAAGGTAGCAAAAAAAAAAAAAAAAAGAATATCCAAAAATGAGGGGGGGGGGTTGGGGTGCTCAATTGATTAATTGTTTTAATGCAGCCTGGAACTCCACTTTAACTAAGCTTTAGGTAAAATTCCGCTTTGCAAAGTGAACAGCCTATTTGCCTTTGGAAGATCAACCCCAAGATTTTTTTTCTTGCACGTGATTGGATGATTAAAGCCGGCACAGCTTCAACCTATTCACTAAACTAAGGGAACTTTCACTTTGCAAGGTGCACTACTCCTTTACTAAAACCCCCTCAATAACTTCTGTGGTTGATTTAGTCTAGGTTCACACCTATGCATTTTTTACCGCATTTTGCACTACAGTCCATTTAACATGGTTTCCTATGGATGTAGTTCCCACCTGTGCGTTTTGCGGAGTTGCGTTTTTTGGAAAGGGTCGGAGACTTTTTTCTCACTGCAGTTTGGCGTTTTGCATGCAATAGACTTCAATAGAGCTGCACCAGAAAAGAAAGTTGTGTTTTGGTGATTTTTTTTTTTTACTGCGATTTTGCCGCTATATGCATTTTTAAATCTGCCTAGCAACAAATTTTCCCCCCAAAGAATAAAAAAATTCAAAAACGCAAATCACTGCAAAATTGCGGGAAAAACCGCAAGTAAATGCAGTAAAATCTCGGTTTAAAAAATGCGGGAAAACGCATCCGCAATGGTGTGGGCTAACTAAAAGAGTAGTTGCTGTTTCGTTTTCGCAAACTAGATTTCCATCAAGCTTAGTCAATAAAGAGAAACTGCTTTAAATCTAAACTGCAGGCATTAAAACTTCCCTTTAAATATATTCCTCAACAGCCACAAGGAATATAAATCTGTGTGAACCAAATGCCTTTGCAAACTTAAATATTACCTTACAAACATAGCAGTGACATCATCACTGTGCTGTACAAGTCTGTGCAGAGAGCAGAGCTGTGGGAGGGGCCCAGCAGGCTCCTCCCACTAAAGACTGTCTGCAGAAAACT
Organism: Glandirana rugosa; assembly: GCA_018402905.1. Taxonomy (NCBI): domain Eukaryota; kingdom Metazoa; phylum Chordata; class Amphibia; order Anura; family Ranidae; genus Glandirana; species Glandirana rugosa. The sequence continues at coordinate 1,127,480 of BLSH010523676.1, forward strand.
ACAGGAGGGGGCGGAGACAAGACCAGTCCCCCTGCACAAGGAGAGAGAGAGAGAGCAGAGCTGTGGGAGGGGACCAGCAGGCTCCTCCCACTACAGGCTGCTGCAGAAAACTACAGGAGGGGGCGGAGACAAGACCAGCCACCCTGCACAAGGAGAGAGAGCAGCAGTGAGCGGTCTTTATTACTGAGGGAAAGTCTCACACTGGATGACTGCACAGATCTGGAAGAAATACACCAAGTACACCGAGATTCAAGGAAGAATACACATGATGAATATATTCAGACAATAATTGCACCACCTGGAATTTAGCTTTAATCATCCAATTATGTGTAAGAATATATAAATATTTTTATTAGTCAAGTAAGTGAACAGAGCTTTAGTTTATTCAATGTAGACTTTGAAAAGTGAACAGCCTCTACAATCTTTGGAAAAACCAACCCTTTTAAATGCATGATGCATTTTTTTTTAAATTTTGAAAGGAGAGCTGCAGATTCAAATCTGCCAGGGACTAGTAAAACAAGAAGGGCCCAGTCATTTGTCCAGCAACATCTTGCCTGTTTTGATTTATCTTGCACCACCTGCGCCATTGAGGATTGCGGGTTTTATCAAGTGAAGGATCGGTGGAGGTGAGCGAGGTTTCCATGAGCAGTCCAGCAGGGGAATATAGGAGTTAAAGGGGTTGATTTACTAACACTGGAGAGTGAAAAAATCTGGTGCAGCTGCACATGTTAGCCAATCAGCTTCTAACTTCAGCTTCTTCAATCAAGCTTTGACAAAAAATCCTGGAAGCCGATTGGTTTCTTTGCAGAGCTGCACCAGATTTTGCACTTTTCAGCTTTAGTAAATCTACCCCAAAGTGTTACTAAACTCAAAACAGTAAAATCAGTGTGTATATGCAGTAAAGCATGCTTGTTATACTCAGTGTGAAACCTAAGGGGTTAATCCTCTGCATTGTGTAAAAAGGCTGTTTGTTCCTGTCTTCCCTGATCCTCCCCTTCTTCCACTGTCACCAATCTGATAGAACAGAACCTTGTGGGCACTCTGCACATGCTCAGTTTGTTGTGTATTGCTAGAGAGTTTTTTTTTTCTTGGGAAGGGTGCATGTGATCAGCACAGGGCCAATCATCACTGTCCAGGATGAGGGTCAGGGGCCATGCAGCAACATAGGACAGTCAGAGTAGAATGAAAACTCCTCCTACAAGCTTTAACCAGACACTGATAGAAGTCACAAGACTGCTATATATTGCTGATGAGAAAAGGTATTTAGCAGCTTAAATGTACTAAAATAATTGCATCTCCATGCTCTGTGTACTGTGAGAGAGCAGATATAGTGACTGCAGGCTCCTGGGGAGAGCAGATATAGTGACTGCAGGCTCCTGGGGAGAGCAGATATAGTGACTGCAGGCTCCTGGGGAGAGCAGATATAGTGACTGCAGGCTCCTGTGGAGAGCAGATATAGTGACTGCAGGGTCCTGGGGAGAGCAGATATAGTGACTGCAGGGTTCTGGGGAGAGCAGATATAGTGACTGCAGGGTCCTGGGGAGAACAGATATAGTGACTGCAAGCTCCTGGGGAGAGCAGATATACTGACTGCAGGGTCCTGGGGAGAGCAGATATAGTGACTGCAGGGTCCTGGGGAGATCAGATATAGTGACTGCAGGCTCCTGGGGAGAGCAGATATAATGACTGCAGGGTCCTGGGGAGATCAGATATAGTGACTGCAGGCTCCTGGGGAGAGCAGATATAGTGACTGCAGGCTCCTGGGGAGACCAGATATAGTGAAAATGGACATGAAGTGCAAATAAGTCCAGCAATGGAAGGTCCATTCATCCCTATGGACGGACGGGTGTAAACAGACCTGTGTACGTTTACACCTACCATACCGACCTCTGGATCTGTTTAGGCCCGCTAACGGAAAATGGAATGGGACTCTTCCATGTAATTGGAGATAGCCGGGTGTAAAAGGACAACAGGGTTCATTAGTTCCCAGCTGCCCATACAGCGCTTTCTGTAGTTTCTGGAAGTGTTGTCCGCCCCGCTCTGCTCCAATCAGCAGGGGATCTGTGAGCTGATCAGGACGGAATCCGCCCCATGTGCAATGGGCCTAATACAATATGTGAATATATTAGTACATATTTATAGATTTGATTAATTATTTGATTTTATTGAAGTTTTTGTTTATTTACATTTATTGAGATTTGTTATCCATATATATTTATGCTTTTATGTCTGTTTGGAGGGAGCACAGAAAACATATACTGTAGTGTATACAGAACCTCTTTAACCTCCCTGGCGGTGTGATTATGTCAGATTTTTGCGTCTCAAAGCAGAACATTGTTTTGCATAGAAATTTGGCGTTTTATATTGTAGGCCTGTAATTCTTAGGAATAACTCACTTAAATCTGTCCAAACAAGAGTCTAGTAGACATCCCAGGTATGAAAAAGTTTGAAACACAAAATCATAAATTATAATATAATAAATAACTATAAATAATTAACAAAAATAATAATAATATAATAGTAATAAAATGTATTCAATAATGTAATTAAATCAAAAACACTGAAATTTGCTCAGTTGCAGAATTGTCGCTGTCATCACTTTCAGTTTCTGATGATAAATTTCCCCAAAAATCAGTGTCACTCAATTCTGCAAATGATTCTTATTTACTATCGCTGTTTTCTAGCTGATTAGAAACCACTTTTGACGTAAAGGGAGGCTTTTTGGATGCCATGGACATTCTCATGTTTCCAGGCAGAAAGAATGGCCTATATAATATAAAAGTGCATGCAGGGCACTGGGCAAACCACTAGGGACAAAGGGGATGTGAAATGATTTCATACAGTAATGTAATCTATAAGATCACAGTGTTCTGTATGTGCTGTGTGTTTCACTTTTTGAATTTTCCTCCGGGCTCCGCCCCCACGCGACGCTCGCAGGGAACGGAGCCCGGCACACAGAGGCATCGGGCGGAGGGCACAGCCCGCAGACACAGCGGGGGACATCGCTGGATCCAGGGAACAAGGTGAGTAACTCTGCCTGGATCCAGCGATGTGATCCCGAGTGCGGGTCGGGGTTACCGCTCTTCGTACAGAGAATCCACCCCGAGCCACACTCAGGAATACCGCCAGGGAGGTTAAATAATCAATGGGGTGGATTTTCCAAATGAGGAGAGAAATGTTCACTTAGTAAAGCTAAGATATAATGATGTTTGAATTGAATACTCACCATTAATATTAATCAGCAAAAAATAAATAAAAAATATATAAATAAAAAATAATTTATATATACACACACACATACATATATATAAAAGATACATACATGTGTTTATATATACAGCATCTCTCTCTCTCTATATATATATATGGGGGCATGTGGTGACCAGCAAGCAGTAATTAGAGCTATAAAGCAATGAAAATCTGCAGCGCCAATTGTATAATGAATGTTACAGGAAAACACAACATGACACAAAAGCAACAATAAATGTGTAGGATATCCCTCTCTACCTTGTAGGTATTGATATTGGCTTGTCTCGTGATGGCTGGCTGCATACAACCAATCAAATAATGAGTGTATGTTGTTGTGCCTTGTGCCCCCCAGTAGTGCCAATAAAATTGTGTCGAATTATAAAGTGCAAACAAAATCTGAAACCTTCCTCCTAAGCGCCCTTGGTAAATAATATTAGTGAATACACAAATATAAGTGAAAATGTGAAACAAAATGCAACACAATTGCAAAATCACAATCTCACAATGAAATCGCATAAAACTGAAAAAGTCCCTAAAACTGCAACATGCGTAGGCCATTCATAAGTGAGTCATAAGACCCCTGATGAAGTCACGTGACGGTGATGACACGTGGAGTCAGGTGACGCTGTTGCACACAGGAAGTGAGGTGGGAACTCTTTGTATCCTGCTGACCACAGGAGCTGTTTGTTTTAAACTTAAATGTAAGTTACTATTTTTTTTTAATAATTTTTTTTAATAAATACCTATTTTGAAACTACTACATCAGGAGGACCCCCTTTTTTTGCATGCATCTTTATATGGAGGAAAAACTGCGATTTTAAAAGGCCCGACACCCCACTAAAGAAAGGGCATCTGGATATACAGTGGAACAAACAAGGAGGAGGAGCGCAACGTGCAAACCCCAGCATATAGGGGAAGGGGAAATTTGACCTAGTAAGAGAGCTCAAGCGTAGAGGTGAGCACATTCGTTGAGAGGTGGTGGGGATCACCGAAGCATCTGCACTTTTTGATTACAGATTATTATTTATATGAACTGCTTATACATGTTGCACTTCAAGCCTGTATCCACACTAGTGTGATCTCAGAGATTGCATGTGATTTGCACCCGCACCACAGATGTCGATCACATGCGATCTCTGAGCAATTCGAGTTCAGCCATACAGTTGTATGACTGAACTCGCATTAGATGCGCACTAAAAAAAGGTGCAGGAGCCTTTTTTTTCCCCACACTGGAATCGGATCGCATGGATTCCCACCTATGCGACCTGATTCCTGTGCAAGTTCACAGTTCGCACTGCGATCTGTGAAACAATCTGGGGGGTGTTATTAACATTCTATTGACGCCCGCAGCGGTTCGCAGGTGGCAGTGTGAACCGCCTGCGGGAGAGGTGCGATGCGGGAACCGGTTCTGTAATCGCACCGGTTCCCGCATCACAACCAGTGTGAACCAGGGCTTAAGACATTTTGAGCTTATGCGATTTATGCTGCGATATTGTGTTTTTCAGATTATGCCATTTTGTTGCAATTTTTTTTTTCACATCACACATTGTCGGTTTGTGGCGGTCCTGAAGCGGTGTTCAGCGCTTCGGGAGCGCTGCCCCATTGTTTTCAATGGGCAGGGGTGGTGTAGGAGCGATGGATACAGCGCTCCCACACCGCTGTAAAGATGCGGCTTGCAGGACTTTTTTTTACCGTCCCGCAATCGCATCGCCCCAGTGTGAAAGCACTCGGGCTTTCACACTGGGGTGTATTGGGGGGGAGTTTTTCAGGAGATTTTAAGTCGCTATTTTTAGCGCAAAAGCGCCTGAAAAACGCCTTGGTGTGAAAGGGGTCTTAGTAAATCAACCCCATTGTTGATTACATTTATTTGCACTGTTATTAGAGTATATATAGGAACCAGTGCTTGATTTTATGCAATTGATATATTTATGATCCACCAATACTATTCACTAAGGGCGATAAGGAGGAAGATTACATACTTTGTTTGCGCTTACATTTGGTAATATTATGGACTCACTTATGCATGGCATACACACATGTAGTGTCAGTTGTATGCGATTTCATTGTGAGATTGCGATTTTGTTGCAATTTGTTTCACATTTTCACTTATATTTGTGTATTCACTAATATTATTTTCAAGGGGAGGAGGAAGGTTTCAGATTTTGTTTGCACTTGACACAGTTTTATTGGCACTGCTGGGGGCACTAGGCACAACAACATACACTCATTACAAAAGCAACAATATAAACAACTAAACACCAACAATAAAAGCAACCATACACTGCTGCTTGTGATCCAATTCAAAAAGCAAATGCTGCCTTCTGGATCCTTCACATAAATCTTACACCCCGCAGGCTCCATGCACACTGGGCTTAAAAAAAACCTCTATTCTCTTGGCAGTAAAAAAGTTGATAAATAGAGCATTTTTTGTACAAAGTTTAGACGAGTTTATAAGGGTTTTACGTTTTTTTCTGCCACTAAGCTCCATTCAGGAACACGAATGAGAAGGGTTTTTTTTTTCCCTGCCCCTAATGTGCATGGACACATAGGATAACATTGAGCTGCTTCTACAGGCACAACACAAAACTCCTGTAGAAGCAGCGATTTTTACGCCATGGAGCCTAAGCAAGATTTCTACTATTCTGGTGAAATTAAATGAATTAATTAAAGTACAAGCAAATCCAATCAATACATTTTTATATAAGCCTTAAATGTAATTTCAGAAATACTTCTCAATTTTAAAAAAAATGTAAGCTTCTATTAACCACTAGAGATCCGCGCTATAGACGAAAGACGTCTACAGCGCGGATCTGAATATCCGGGTGGACGTCCGTCCCTTTACACGCCCCCTGCGCGCACTCACAGGCGGCGGCGGCACGTGGCCGCCGCACGCCGCGTGGGCGTGCCCGCGGGTCGGGCGGACTCGATGTCTGCTCCTGACCCACGATCGCCTGCAAGGCTGTAGAACGGGGAACCGCCAATGTAAACACGGCGGTTCCCTGTTCTGTGAGAGGGGGACAAGCAGATCTTCTGATCCCTGTCACTGGGATCAGTTAGATCTGTTATGTCCCTGCCAACCCCGCCCCCCCACAGTTAGAACACACCCAGGGAACATTTGTTAACCCCTTCACTGCCCCCTGCAGATTAACCCCTTCACTGCCAATGACATTTATACAGTAATCAGTGGACATTTAAATTTCTGATCGCTGTATAAATGTCATTGGTCCCAAAAAAGTGTCAAAAATGTCCGACATGTCCGCCCCGATATCGCAGTCCCGATAAAAATCTCAGATCGCCGCTATTACTAGTAAAAAAAAAAAAATAATAATAAAAACGCCATAAATCAATTCCCAGTTTGTAGACGCGATAACTTTTGCGCAAACCAATCAATAAACGCCGATTGCAATTTTTTTTTACCAAAAATATGTAGAAGAATATAAATCGGCCAAAACTGATGAATAATTTTTTTTTTTATTTTTTATTTTTGGATATTTATTAGAGCAAAAAGCAAAAAATATTGTTCTTTTTTCAAAATTGTCGCTCTTGGTTTTGTTTATAGTGCAAAAAATAAAAACCGCAGAGGTGATCAAATACCACCAAAAGAAAGCTCTATTTGTGGGGGGGAAAAGGACATCAATTTTATTTGGGTACAACGTCGCACGACTGCGCAATTGTCATTCAAAATGCGACAGCGCTGAAACCTGAAAATTGGTCTGGGCAGGAGGGGGGTTTAAGTGCCCAGTAAGGAAGTGGTTAAAATGGTTAAAAAAATTATATTAAAGTTCTATTAAAAAGTCCCTTTTATTCCTCCATATTCCTTTTTTTTTTGCTGCTGTGATCTGATTTCCTGTTAGAGGGTGGCTACCTTCGTTCCCCATGGTCTCCCTGTATGGAGTAACGTAGCCACCCTCTCTCGCTCACTCCCGAGATAGTTTATGGACTTTGGGACTTGTAGTGTGCATAGAGCAGTTCCACAATATCAATATCTGGGTCAATGAGTCAATATTTGGTGATCCTGCCATGAAGTGCTTTGTTCAGGCATTTCCTGTCATAGGGTGACAACGCTCTGTCCCTTCTTACTGTTTGTGCTCCTGTGTTGTCACAAGGGTTTTCCACAGCAAGCCATTTGAGCAATCATTACACCGGCATGGTTCATTGTTGTCACCATCAGGAAACCCGTCCATGAGAAATGCCATTGCTGGCACAATTAGACTTTAGTAAAGCGTTGTTCTTTTCAATCATCCAATGACATGCAAGCAAAAATCCTTTTTCTTTTTCGTGTCCCTTGCACATTAACAAGTATTTAAATTGGTTGATTTACTAAAGTAGAAGTGTAAATTCACTTTAAAAAGTGAATTTTTAACTTAGGATAATGAGTGAGGAGAAGCTAAGAGAAAATGTACTTATCAAAATAAATTATATTCATTTTAATGAATGAATTAAAAAATTAATTGATTAAGGGGAATAAAAAAACCCCCACAAAACAGGAATTTTTGTTTGCACATATTTGGATGATTGACGTCAACACAGCTTCATGTCATTCATTAACCACTTAAGGACCGGAAGGATTTCCCATGTTAGGACCACAGCACTTTTTGCGATTCGGCACTGCGTGGCTTTAACTGACAATTGCACGGTCGTGCGACGTTGTACCCAAACGAAATTTGCATCCCTTTTTCCCACATATAGAGCTTTCTTTTGGTGGTATTTGATCCCCTCTGCGTCATTTCTGATCACCACTATAAACAAAAAAAGAGCGACAATTTGCAAAAAAAACAATATTTCTTACTTTTTGCTAAAAATACAAATCCTAAAAAAAAATGTATTCATCGGTTTTGGCCGATATATATACTTCTTCATATTTGTGCGAAAAAAAATTGTGATCAGCGTTTATTGATTGGTTTGCGCAAAAGTTGCCATGTTTACAAACCATGAGAATTAATTTCTGGCGTTTTTTTCCTTTTTTTTTTTTTTTTTTACTAGTAATGGCGGCGATCTGCGATTTTTAGCGGTACTGTGATATTGAAGCAGACATGGACATTTTTGACACTTTTTTGGGACCAATGACATCTATACAGCGATCAGAAATGTAAACATCCACTGATTATTGTATAAATGTCATTGGCAGTGAAGGGCTTAACCTGTGGGGGGCGATCTAGGGCTAAACTGTGTTCCATAGGCGTGTTTTAACTGTGAGGGGGCTGGGCTGCCAGGGGCATAAGAGATCTAACTGATCCCAGTGACAGGGATCAGTAGATCTCTTACATGCCGCCTGACAGAACGGCAAACCGGCATTTTTACATCGGCGGTTCCCCGTTTTTCTTCTCTGCCAGGTCATCGTGGGTAGCCGTCTGACCTGCGGCCACACTGCTGCAGGATGCAGCGGGCACGAGAGCGTGCCGGCGCGCTCCTGCTAGCCGCGCGCGAGCGAGCCGCCGTTTATAAACTGCGATTCACGGGACAGCCCTACTCTGCAGCAGTAAATGTACGCAAGGCGGTTGGGAAGTAGTTAAGATTAGTGAACTTGCAAGGTGAACATTCTCTACTCCTTTAGTAAATTAAGCCCATTGCCTGGTATGAAACATCACCTAAATGAATGTATGAAAGATCTCTCTTTTATATGTATGGCTATTCTAATGCTTGGTGACCAGTTAAAGAGTGAGTAAAGATCCCCACCCTATTAGATTGTAAGCTCTTTTAAGCAGGGCCCTCTTGTATATTATTTTATTGTATTGTAAATAGATTGTAAAGTGCTGTGCAAACTGTTGGCACTATATAAATCCTGAATAATAACAATAATAATGATAATAGCGGAGGCTACACAATATACTGTACATAAAGGACATTCCTACAATCATAGTGATGACTATACTTAGCAAAGCCAGCTCTTTACATCATACAAAACTGTGGTAGAACCCATAGACAACAGTGGTAGAGTCTACTACTACAAAGTTTAAACAAAGGTAAAAAAACAAACAAAGAAATAAAATAATAATAGAAAAGCATAATCTTATTTATTTGGTAATAGATTCAATATTTAAAAAAAGCAATATATTTCTTTTTGCGTTAACTACAGCACAGACTTTTAACTTGTAAAACGAATTTAAAAAATAAAAAAACAAAAAAAGAAGAAATAAACTGATGTTTTTAATGGCATTCAACAATTTCCTTTAATAAACCGAGCGCTAAGCCGGGTTGTGAGCCCCACCTGTCGATGATGTCACAGAAACAAAAACAGTTGGTGTAGCTAGTGAAAGCGTGCGTCATGAACAAAGTATGTCGCATTTATGAGTTATTATCTGACTGATTAACCAGCGAATTGTTTGCACATTTCTGGCAGTAAACAAACATGGAAGCCATCGGAAACAGCAGTTGGGATATCTACTTTTTAAGCAAAAGTCAAAATAAGTGGATATCTAAAATACAATAATCATTAAAAAAAAAAATGTGTAATGGCTTCTTGACATGTTGCCCTCCATTTTTACCCTTTAAGTATTTGTCAAAAATAGCAGTGATTTTGAAATAAAGAGGACAGCTTAGGGCTCACTGCAAAAAATTATAGAAGGCCTGAAAACGAATGGCACTGAAATGCAATGAGCGCCATGCACTAACGTGCACTATTGTATCATGCACATTGTACCATGCATTACAACAACACATGTTGTTGCAGTTCAAAGGTATAGCTTTATAGAACTGTAGTTCCTTTCTCATTTTAATTAATTTACTAAAGGAATTTAAACTGTTCCTTTACCATCAATTTTTACCACGGGGGATCCCTTCCCTTGAAAAATGTTTTGGTCTCGGGAACACCCACTAAAATTATTATACCAACATCTCATGGTACAGAAGAGTGATTAGGTGATATTAAAGACTAAAAAAAAAAAGAAACACAGTCAACATTGTAGTAACAATTTACTTTGGTGGTCAGTGGAGAAGTGATCCCTTATATCGGTGCTTAGTGTGGAATGACCTTTTACTTGGGTGGCCAGTGTAGAAATGACCTCTTCCCTTGGTGGTCATTGTAGAAGTGACCCCTTACTTTGGTGGTCAGTGTAGATGTGAACTTTTAACATTTAGGGATAGTGTAAATGTGATCCTTAACATTGGGGGGCAGTGTAGATGTGACCCTTAACATTGGGGGACAATGTAGAAGTCACCCCTTACTTTGTGGGGTCATTGTAGAAGTTACCCCTTACTTTGGTGGTCAGTGTAGAAGTTACCCTTTACTTTGGCGGCCAGTGTAGAAGTTACCCATTACTTTGGTGGACAGTGTAGAAGCAACCCATTACATTGGTTGACAGTGTAGACATGACCCCTAACATTGGGGTATAGTGTAAAAGTGACCTCTTATTTTGAAGGGCAGTTTTGAAGTTACCTCTTACTTTGGGAGTCATATAGGTGTTACTTCTTACTTTGGTGGTCAATATAGACATGTCCCCTAACATTGGTGGTTAGTGTAGAAGTGACCACTCCATGCGTGATAAGTGTAGAAGTATAGAAGTGACCCATTACATTGGTGGACAGTGTTGAAGTGACCCATTACATTGGTGGACAATTTAGACATGACCCCTAACACTGGGGTATAGTGTAGAAGTGACCTCTTATTTTGGAGGACAGGTTTTAAATTACCTCTTACTTTGGGAGTCATGTAGATGTTACTCCTTATTATTGTGGTCAATATAGACATGGTCCCCTACTTTGGTGGTCAGTGTAGAAGTGACCACTCCATTGGTGATCTGTGTAGAGATATAAAAGTACCCATTGCATTGGTGAACAGTGTAGAAGTGATCTGTTACATTGGTGGACAGTGTACAAGTGACTCGTTACATTGGTGGACAGTGTAGACATAACCCCTAACATTGGGGGATAGTGCAGAAGTGACTTCTTATTTTGGAGGACAGTTTGGAAGTTACCTCTTACTTTGGGAGTTATGTAACTGTTACTCCTTACTTTGGTGGTCAATATAGACATGACCCCCAACATTGGTGGACAATGTAGACAGTATAGGCAGTGTAGACGTAACCCCCTACATTGGTGGTCAGTGTACAAGTGACCACTTCCATTGGTGATCAGTGTAGAAGTTACCCATTACATTGGTGGACAGTATATACGTGATTCCTCATATTAGGGGACAGAGTAGAATTGACCACTTTGACGGTCTAGAAGTCACCCTTTACATCGATGGTCAGGAGATCAATCTACCACTGGTCTCTATTCAAGGAATCCCTAGTAACCTCTGGAGGAAGGTTCCATATAAACCTCATTTAGCGAAGCTGACTTAGTGAATATGTTCAGTTAAATGAAAGTTATGGGCAGTTAAAAGAATTAGATTTGTTTTCCTTGTACATGACTGGGTGATATAGTAACAAAAGCAACTTCATCTTATTTACTAAGCCAAGTACACATTTGCTTTCAAAGTAAAAAAAAAAAATTCTACTCCATCAATTCATCAGCTGCAATAACAGATAAGCAGAGATTACAGAACAGATTTGCAAATTGAGTGAAGACGAAAAACTGAATTTTTCATCTTCAAAATGTCTAAAAAAAAAAGTGTCCTCCCTGTAAATAATCCACTTTTTCATTAATTCTGATGAGCCAGCTTCTTTAACTGCATGACCCCCCCTTTCCCCACAAAGTAGACAAGCCTGCCTGCACATATCTGGATTAGTCAAAAATCTGTGATGAGCTTGAAAAAAACTTGAGGTTTCCGTGCTGAAAGCTTGCTTAGGTTTCCACAACAGTTATCCATTAAAGCTCTTATCCTTGGTTACTTATTTTTTATTTTGACAAAAGGTACAATTACCCCGGTACACCAAACTTGCAAATCGATATGCTCGTGTCTGCTGTGTGCACATGGGGCTGGAATATACCAGATGGCTGAGAATCGTCCCTTTTGGTTACGCGCACTCCGCCGTGTTTTATCAAATAACAGGGCAAGGCGGTCACATCACGTTTTCCTTAGCAAGCGAAGGAAAAAGCCGGATGGCAGAAAAGGACGGCATAGAGGGCTATTGTTCTCTATAGGTAAATATATTTGCTGCACACAGGCCGCCTGGATGAAACGGACATCTGATAAACAACCCAACGGTCTGCATTTTCTTTATACGTTGTTCAGATGACCGATGTAGGGTGAGGGAAGGAGCCGAAGACGGCTAAGTCCTCAGAGCTTTTCTTTTTGGGGGCTGCTTGATGCCGGTCTTCCGTCTATAGATGACGTATCACAACAACATACCGGACTAGAGATATCTACTTTGTCCCCTTTTACCCCTCTGCCCTATGTCCATCTTTTTACATCATTTTGACAAGATTGGGGTAGAGGAAGCACACAACGGCTGTAGAACTTGAGCCTATCTGGGGTTGATTTACTAAAGGAGAAGAGACTTTTCCCTTAGCAAAGTAAATGAGGTCTTTCCTAATGACAAAAATGAACTGTTATCTGGCCAAAGGTTAATTGCCTGGTTTGTGTTTCTTTTTTTTTTTTTCTGAGTTTTGTCATTTTATGAGAATATAGACAGAGGAAGAAAAATAGTTAGTGCGGATTGCACATTATTATTATTATACAGGGTTTATATAGCGCCAACAGTTTGCGCAGCGCTTTACAATAAAGAAGGGACACAGTACAATTACAATACAGTTCAATACAGAAGGAATAGGAGGGCCCTGCTCGTAGAGCTTACAATCTAAAGGCACATAGATCAACTTTTCAGAGATGACATGTTACATTTGTAATTACAGATAATCAAATTGAGTGATTACAGGGGTGGAGATTTTTTTCAGTTTGCAAGGTGAATGTTCAGTGAATGGAATAACGCATTTGTTTCAATCATCCAATCACATTCAAGCAAAAAAAATCATACTTTATTTTGCCTATGTACGTGATTGGGAATTTTACATGAATGCAACCTTATTTACTAAGCTCATTGAACATTTGCAAACTGAACAGTTTTTGTTCATTTAGTAACTCAACCCCTACTTAGTTTAGGGTACATGCGTATGGATGTCTCTGGGAAGCTATAGGTGGGGGGCGTACAGCCGGTCAAAGAAGTGAATGGCCGTATTTCACATAAACGCAACCTTATTTACTAAGCATGGTAAACGTTTGTCTTGCAAACTTAACAGTCTCCGTTCCTTTAGTAACTCAACCGCTACTTAATTTGGGGTACCTATATATGGATGTGTGTGGGGAGCCACAGGTGAGGGGGCGTACAGCTGGTCAAAGAAGTGAATGGCCGTACGCCTCTGTACTTGTGTAAATGCAGATACTTAGTATATGTATGAATGTGAGTTAGGGATCTTAGATTGTAAGCTCCTTGAGGGTAGGGACTGATGTGAATGTACAATGTATATGTAAAGCACTGCGTAAATCGACAGCTCTATATAAGCACCTGAAATAAATAAATAAAATACTTAGTTGTATCAGTGTTTACCTGCGCATGCGCGTACAAAATATTTTCCCAAACATGACACTTCCACATTAGGCTTCATTTACATGGCCATAAAAAAAAATGCATTTACAAGCATATTTTATATATGGATCTGAATGCAGCTGCTCTGTTTTCAATGGAGACTTTCACACAGGTGGGTAAACACTGCGTTCGGATCTGTAACACAAAATCTAAAAATCTGCATCTGGGGATATGCGTATGCATTCTGGTATTGAAAAAAAAACCCCCAAACAAACAGAGCAATGTTACGTATTTAAAAAAACAAAGGAACTTTTTTATCAGTAAAATGTTTACGGTCGTGTAAATGTAGCCTTATGGAAATGCATTGTATTCGCAGACGCATGTTAATGTCGATGCAATGAAGCATCAGCGTTTGCACAAGTGGGGGAGATACAATCTGGTGCAGCTGTGCATGGTAGCCAATCAGCTTCTAACTTCAGCTTCTTCAATTAAGATTTGACAATAATGCCTGGTGCACTCAATGAGATTATCGGATGAATGATTGTCCTTTTTTTTTTTTTTGCATGCTAATCTCAGATCGAACCTGAAGAGTTTACTAAACTCACGAAAATTCTCATACGACGGAATAAAGATTTGGAAGTGATGTCATGTGTTGCAGTGTATTTGTATTGCATTTTCGAATGTCAACTGTACTGATTAAACGAAAATCGTACGATCTGGCAAAAAAATTTCACGCCTGTCCAATCGATTAATATTGGATGAACTGTCATGATCGGCCTCCGAAAGCTCTGTACTAACGATCAGGTTTTCCTACAATCGCTTCTAAAGCTGTATCTTTCATATGATTTTCTGATCGTGTGTACGGGGCTTAAGCCCCCATGGACATCGGAGCCAAATCGCAGCCTATTGCCGGCAATGGCGCTGTCCCAATTGGTGCAATTCCGACTTTGCGGCGCCCGCACCGATTTCCAAAAGTAAGTCCTGCACTACTTTTAGTGACTCTGGGGGGGCGATTTCAATAGAAATCTGTGCATGAACCTGCACAGATGTCTTTCAAATTGCCCCCGAACTCGCACTGAAATGCCAGGTTGACCGCGCACGATTTCAAACGCGCCTTCAGTTTGAACAAGGGATAAGACCTGGAAGCTGATTGGTTGCTATGCACAGCTGTACCAGATTCTGTGTGCACCGGTTTTAGTAAATCTCCCCCATGGCGTACAGCCATTCATTCCTATGGCCGGCTCTATGCCCCACCTGTGGCTTTCCCCATAGGAAAAAGTTGAGTTTTTTTAACTCTAGGAATTTTAATGCCTACAGATGCTTATGTGCATGAGGCCCTATACATTATGATGCCCTAAGTACTGTTTTAGCGGATTTTTATTTTCAAACCGCGTGTATCAGCCTCCTAATGTACACGTCCGGGTTGATATATCATTTCTGCATTGGTCTACTGAACCTTTATTTGTTTCAGGCCCCCAATCAACATTAAAGAAATCTAGAAATTATACTTCAAGGTTCTTTAAATTGCTGTAGAATTTACAACTTCATAACAGAAAACCTCCTGTGGTTTTTTTTGCTCATTTTAAATTGTCTGAAGTGCTACTGATATGGGCCTTGTAGTAATAATAATAAAAACAATAGTAACAATAGCAAAAAAAGAAAGTATAACTTTCTATAGTAGGTGACTTCCTCCCCACTGAATACGAACCAGCATGCTGGGAAAATGTTATTATACCTAAGACTAATTTCTTGCTAAGGTTAACCAGTAATTCAGGTTAGTAAAGGCAAAAGGAGGAAGGAAATAATTCCAGTGGTAACACATGTGTAAAATAAACCATTCCTTAGCAATAAAATGGGCAACAAAAAACACACATAAGTACTTAAAAGTGAACAAAGACCTCTCATAGAAGTTAAAAGACTTTTACTAAAGTCTGGTTTGGTGAGTTTTCTCAAATCAGAGAAGTGTAATAGTCAGCAAACAGAACCAGACAGAAACAATGGGGATGCCTGCTGGAAAGGCATAGATTGTCCAATTCCTACACTTCTATATCTGAATCATTGTTTGATATATTTATATCTGATATTATTGTTTGATATATGTATATCTGATATTATTGTTTGATATATTTATATCTGATATTATTGTTTGATATATGTATATCTGATATTATTGTTTGATATATGTATATCTGATATTATTGTTTGTTATATTTATATCTGATATTATTGTTTGATATATTTATATCTGATATTATTGTTTGTTATATTTATATCTGATATTATTGTTTGATATATGTATATCTGATATTATTGTTTGATATATGTATATCTGATATTATTGTTTGATATATGTATATCTGATATTATTGTTTGTTATATGTATATCTGAATCATTGTCTGATATATGTATATCTGATATTATTGTTTGATATATGTATATCTGATATTATTGTTTGATATATGTATATCTGATATTATTGTCTGATATATGTATATCTGATATTATTGTTTGATATATGTATATATGAATCATTGTTTGATATATGTATATCTGATATTATTGTTTGATATATGTATATATGAATCATTGTTTGATATATGTATATCTGATATTATTGTCTGATATATGTATATCTGATATTATTGTTTGTTATATTTATATCTGATATTATTGTTTGATATATTTATATCTGATATTATTGTTTGATATATGTATATATGAATCATTGTCTGATATATGTATATCTGATATTATGAAGAAAATAGAAAACTACCTCTCATTGCAAAAAATTTATATTTTTGTGCATAAAATAACACTTATTGTAAATATTATACCAAGAAATATAATGGTATAAACCAACATTTTACTGCTACTGGTATTATTATTATTATTATATTATGATACCTCAGTAATAAATTATGTATATGTGTGGATATATTGGCAAATTACATGGATAAAAAGGTTATCACCACTTTAAATATGAGTATGACATCAAAATCTAATAAATTATACTACTAAAAAAAAAAAGGAAAAAACACCCACAGTAGAGCTCAGATTGAATTTCTGAGTCTTAAATAATTTCTTAGCAGTGACTGAACTTTACTGTACAAAGCAGACCACATTTCAGCTATGTCCTGTCAAGCCGGAAGGATATATGTATATGTATAAATAAATAAATTTAAAAAAAAAAAATATATATATATATATTTTTTTTTTTTTCAGATGCAGTTTTTGCTTCCAATAAATAATCTTAAAGTTATATAGATATATAACTAGATATATTTAAAGTTACATCCCTCTCTCATTTTTATTTTTTATTTTTTATGATGTGAGATGATTTTATGGCTGACTCAATCCTATTAATCAGATGAGGGGAGGGGTGGGGTGAGGAGGACACTAGGACTTTAGAGAGGATCTTGTGATTTTGCCATTAGTTTTTCTCCAGTGAATAAACAGGAAAACAAAGAAGTACAGTTTGGAATGGCAAATATTAGACTTCCCAAACTGACTGAAATTGCCAAAATCACATCAAAAACATATAGAGGATGATAGGGACACCTGCCCTACAAAAACAAACACTCCTGATGTTTTGCCCCTGAGGATGACCCCCCATGACCCATCTGAGGATCTGGGACTGGGATTTAAAGGGTGTAAATCTGACCTCAAGATCAGGGTGTCTTCTATTCCGAATCTCCTCCTTTAAATATCTGGAAATACCGAAGTTGATTCTTTTCTCTCCATCAAAGACATTCATTTTTGTTATTACTTCTGACAAAACCTTAATCTTGCTACAAAGTTTTATGTGCATCTCAATGCAGAAGGAGAAACCCTATCCGTTATCGTGGTTGTTATTAATATTATTATAATTATTATTATTATTAATAATAATATTTATATAGTGGCAACAGTTTGCAAATCGCTTTAAAAAAATAAAGGTAAACAGAAGAGTTTAATACAAGAGGATATAGAGGACTCTGCTCCTAAGAGCTTGCAATCTATAGAACGATTGCTTGGTGTATGCGTTGATCATTGGTGCTGCAGATTATACGTGGTTTTCCTCTCTTGTTAATGCAATGGGCCATGCTTTGTATTATACAGCTCTACAGACAATTTATTTTAGATTACCTTAAAATGTTGCTACACTAAATGAAAAGACTCCCTATATTCCGCTGCAAATATTCCCAAAATATATGGCAATATCGGGCAGTTTACATCAACTGCAAGTGAGATCGATTCGTTTTCTGCTCTGTTGTGCTGCAATACACCAAAGATCACATCGATCACCACCACCCTTCTGAAGGTTACAGAAAGATCATTGATTATTAGTGCTCTGTCGCCCATGCATAAACCATGCCGCAAAGTGCAAGGCTACACACAGAGCGACTGCAACCTACAAGCTGCAGGGAGATCGGCGTGAACCTTAGCGCGACACCAGCGATATAATTTATATGTCCCGACTGAAGACTATCCAGAGATATAATGAGCTTGATTGTGGCCCGGGAATGGATATTATTATTGTAGCAAAAAGATACAACTTTCTGATCTGATCGCAATCATATTCAGGATAATGAGAGATCAGGTGATCAGGTATAAAAATGATCCACCAGATGCCTGCAGTATCCACTATAAATCCATTGTTACATTTTATTCATATATATATCATTTAATTGCAAATACACGCAGAAAATATGCCATATACACACATATATATGTATATAAAATATATAATTGTATATATATTATATAAAAGTATAAATATATATAAAAATGCCACAGTTCAAATATCCTTATATCCTATAGCTATATACTTGCATAACTCTATCGTTATTATATAATATATACAAGTATAATACACATAAGCATGGGGACATGCAACATTTTTCCCTATCTTTGTATAAAATAATATATTCATAGGTCGTACAATAAAATATATTGCTATTTACAGTATATGTATGCTTTGTCTCTACTATAAGATATATACACAGAATATACACTTACACTCTATCTATCGATCTATCTATCTATCTATCTATCTATCTATCTATCTATCTATCTATCTATCTATCTATCATCTATCTATCTCTCTTTCTCTGTCTATATCTATCCATCTATCTATCGATCGATCTATCGATCGATGGATATAGATAGATAGATAGATAGATAGATAGATAGATAGATAGATAGATAGATAGATAGATATTATAGATAGATATAGATGGATATATATATTCATGCACACACACATAAAATATACCATATACAAGCACACACATATCTCTGTATATAAAATATTTAAATTCATATATATAACATAATATATATATATATATACATATAAATATATATTATTAATAAAATAAAATTATATAAATACATAAATATATATATATAAAAATACACACACAGCACACAGTCAAACATGCCATTCTACACTTTTCTTTCTTTTTTTTTACTCATTGCCTACTCCTTGGTACAACATTACACATTCACCCCTCTTATATATTTCTCATCTCCTTGTATATGAAGAAAGATTTTTGTCGCAGTGGACCTGTTGTGGGCCATGTCGGTTCTGATCCGGCTGATGCAGTCTGTAAATTGGGGGTGACCCGAATTCTTTAAACATCACACCTCTCTGGTCCAGAACAAACACCCCACAGAGGGCATTTAATCCCCATCCATTTTAATGACCTTGTCAATTCTGTCTAATCCTGGATAAAACGAGGTACAAACTGACCTTAAGACAAAATTAGTGCCTCCAGTTAAATGAGTCAATTAGGAGCCCACAGTTGGATTAAAATTGATATGATTACAGCAAACACATCATATTCTAAAAATAAGGAGGATGACATGGCTGAGAGCACCCAGACGTCACATATATATAGACTGAGATAATTAGAGACCTGCAACTGAGCACAGCAGGTAACACACAGCTGATCAGGAGCACATTACTCTTATTTTAATTAACTTT
>BLSH010523676.1:1171272-1191048 GCA_018402905.1 Glandirana rugosa
AAGAGGACAGGGGGACAGTAGAAGAAGGGGGGTAGGAGAAGAAAGGGGGACAGGAGAAGAAGGGGGACAGGAGAAGAAGGGGGGGTAGGAGAAGAAGGGGGAACAGGAGAAGAAGGGGGACAGGAGAAGAAGGGGGACAGTAGAAGAAGGGGGGTAGGAGAAGAAAGGGGGACAGGAGAAGAAGGGGGACAGGAGAAGGGGTCTGACGTCCCAATCTAAAACAACACGTCTTTCTGTTAAATTAGATTTGGACAATGACGCAGATTGTGCGACATGTGAGAGGGGTCATACAGACAGGAGAGACATAAATGTCAGTGCAGGGGGTCACCTGACCAACAATGCACGTTATATAGGGGAATAGAAGAACTCATCACCAATTCCTTGTGTAGGTCTGTGCAGATATATACATATATTTTATATATCTATTTATCTATCTATCTAATCCCCCCTCATTGTTCTCTCTATTTTCTGTCTATGTTTATCTACTGTATCTATCAACCTAGCTATTCGTTTATCTATCCTTTATCTTTCCCATTCATCCTATACTATCTATCTATCTATCTATCTATCTATCTATCTATCTATCTATCTATCTATCTATCTATCTATCTATCTATCTATCTATCTATCTCTCTCTCCTGTCTGTCCCTCTGTATAGGGTAAGTGATAAGTGTACTGAGTTGGTGTGAAATGGGGATATTTGAAGCCATTTCATATAATGACCTAACCCTTTTCCTTAGACTGTAAGTTCTTTAGGAAAGGATTTCTGATTTACTGTTAGCCCTCATACACACGGGCGTTTTTTACAGCCACGTTTTTTAAAGTTTTTTTTTACAGCTCTCCATGTTATTCAATGGCTCCTTAAAAACACCAACGTTTTTGAGCTGTAGAGGGCGTCGGCGTTAGTGAGCTGTTTCTAGAACGCAGGACCAGCACGTTCCGAGGCTGTAACGTTTTGGCGTTTTTGATGCCGACGCCACAAAACGCTCACTAATGTTAACCAGCGTTTTTGGCGCCAACGTTTTCAGGTTAAAAAATAGCAGAGGAGTGTTCCTTTTTTAAACAAACGCCTATTGACGCCGACGCTCACTAACGCACATTAACGCTCACTAATGCCGATGCAAAATGCAAGAAAAAAAACACAGATTTTTCCCTGACGTCGGGCGGACGCCTTGCTTATATTTTATCATGCGCCCTGTGTATGAGGCCTTACAAAGGAACTGTTTTATTGTTTAATACTGCAAACTCTTTCAAAAAGTGTGGATGTTGGTGCCGTATACAACAACAATGTAAATAAGATGTTGAAACCTTTAGTTTTGTATCATATAAAAATGTATGTTTTACTGTATTTTTGTTACAACTTCTCCTCATTTGTAATATTGAACTGTACAGTGAAGGCACAGCAATCCCATCATCCTCACATTCATACTCCAGTGCCATTACATGCACCAGTAACAGAAATAAATTTCTCCTAATACATAAGGGTAATAAAACATTCCTAATAGCTGGTAATAAATCTCCAGCTTTGAGTTTAAAGAGCTGTCTTTGTCCCTGTGGGATGTGGGCCAGAACAAAATCTACTCCTCTGGCTAGGGATGGGGCAAATTAAAGCACCACTCCTGGTTAGATTGGTGTTGTACCTGCTTTGTGCACTACATAGCGCACCAGCAGATCATGTTAGCCAATCATAGCTCAGCTTTCAAGAGCCTGGAGTGAGCAAACTAATGAGCAATGGATTCTGATTGGCTGGTACAGGTAATTCACTACTTCTAACAAGGCTCTCTAGAATTTACACAGTGTAGGTAATATACTGTGTGATCTGTATATCTCACAGATAAGAGTATAGTGCAAAGTGTTTAAAGACAGGAATTGAATTTAGTATTTTATATGTTGTAGATAAAACAATGGGGCTGATATATTAAAGCGGAAAAACCCTTTAAAGGGTCTAAAATGGCCTTTAACCACTTCCCGACCGCATGCCATGTTTTCACGGCGGCAGTTGGGTTGCTGTGCACGAATTGCCGTAAAAAGACGGCGATCTGCCAACGGCCACTAGGGGGCGCGCGCACCCGCCGCACTCCTGAGGAGTGTGCCCGTGGCTCAGGCGGACCCGATGTCCGCCGGCGAGCCACGATGAGCAGCCACAGGCAAAGAAAGGGGAACCGCCAACGTAAACACGGCGGTTCCCCATTCTGACAGTGCAGGCATGGGAGATCTACTGATCCCTGTCACTGGGATCAGTTAGATCTCTCATGCCCATGGTAGCCCAACCCCCCCACAGTAAGAACACACCCAGGGAACACAGTTAACCCCTAGCTCCCCCCCCCCAGGTTAACCCCTTCACTGCCAATGACATTTATACAGTAATCAGTGGACATTTAAATTTCTGATCGCTGAATAAATGTCATTGGTCCCAAAAAAATGTAAAAAATGTCCAACATGTCCGCCGCAATATCGCAGTACTGCTAAAAATCGCAGATCGCCGCCATTACTAGTAAAAAATAAAAAAAAATAAAAACCCCAGAAATTAATTCTCATCATCCGTAAACGCGGCCACTTTTGCGCAAACCAATCAATAAACGCCAATTGTGATTTTTTTTTTATCACAAATATGAGGAACAATATAAATCGGCCAAAACCGGTGAAAAAAAATGTTTTTTTATATTTTTTTTTGGATTTGAATTTTAGCAAAAAGTAAGAAATTTGTTTTTTTTGTTTTGCAAAATGGTTGCTCTTCTTTTGTTTATAGGGGCGATCAGAAATGACGCAGAGGAGATCAAATACCACCAAAAGAAAGCTCTATTTGTGGGAAAAAAAGGACGCAAATTTTGTTTGGGTACAACGTCGCACGACCGCGCAATTGTCAGTTAAAGTGGCGCAGCGCCAAATCCCAAAAAACGCTCTGGTCCTAAAGCTTCTGGTTGGTAAGTGGTTAAGGAGAAGATCTTTGGAGCCTTTCTGTTCTGCCAATACTAATAACCTGGATATTGACTCTGGGGGAGATTTACTAAAACTGGTCCAATCAGAATTTGGTGCAGCTGTGGTAGCCAATCACCTTTTAACTTCAACTTGTTTAATTAAGCTTTGACAATACAACCTGGAAGCTGATTGGTTTCTATGCAGAGCTGCAGCAGATTTTGCACCCTCCAGCTTTAGTAAATTATCCCAACTGATCACTAAAGAAGGTGAATGTAAGGGGAAGCAAATTCAAGTTGCACAAAACTTCACCTTATTTGCTTTATTTGCTATACTTGCTAGGAGAGCAGCCTCCACTTTTGTATAGACTTTTTTTACTTACCCATTTGCAGAATTTACAAATTTTCCCTTAGTAATGTGACTAAGCTGAAGGTCATTGACAGCGGGTGCTCCAGCCGGGGGGGGGGGGGGGGCATCAAACAAACCACCTGGCCTCCCATCCAGCACCGCCATGGTACTCACGTGGTCGGCCTCCAGTGCTTGCGGTGATACAAAGCGAGTTCGCTCCCTATGAGGACGGCCTCCTTCGGATCTCCCGGATCTCCACATACATCCTCCCCCGGGGCCAGCCAATACGGTCGCATCTCAGGGCCCGTTTCCTGATTGGCCAGGAGGAGAAGCAGGAAGACAATAGTGAATATTAATACGCTATTGTCACACAGCTGGGTGGGATCAGAGCGCAGTGCTCTGCATCCCGAGCCCACCCTTTTTTTTTAAGCCAATTGGAGCCTCAGGCTCTAATCATGTGCTTCCAAAAAAAAAAAAAAAAAGTCACAAATGCCTGCTTTCGGCGCCCTGCATGTAGATTAGGGGCCGGACACATGGATTAGTGGGGTGGCACCCCTGCGCCCCTAATGGAGCGGCCGACACTGGTGAAGGTAAGTCAAAATTCACTTTGCACAGAATACCCATTCATGTGCAAGGAACTACAAAAACTACATTAGGTAATTATTTTAGCATTATTGGATAATGGAAGTCACCTTCTTCCCTAGGGGGCCATTCACACCAGATACAGTTGGATGCCTTTCTGAATGCATTCCCACGGCATAGACAACCCAAAGTCCAGGCTATCCTATGGGCATAGTTCACAGCATTAGGCCTCATACACACGGACGTTTCTTAAACAATAAACAAAATGTCGGGCCTGAAGGAAAAAAAATCGGCGTTTTTAGGTGTTATGCATCGGCGTTAGTGAGCGTCGGCATCAATAGGCGTTTTAAAAAAAAAAAATCATCCCTCTGCTATTTATCCAAAAAATGTCGGCGTGAAAAAACGCCGGTTAACGCCGGTACGGCGTTAGTTGGCGTCAGTGAGCGTTTTGCGGCATCAGCGTCAAAAAACGCCAAAACGTTACAGCCTCAGAACGCGCCGGCCGTGGGTTCTAGTTTCAGCTCACTAACGCCGACGCCATCTGCAGCTCAAAAAGACGGCGTTTTTATGGGGCCATTGACTAACATGGAGAGCTGCAAAAAACGCCAGAAAACGCCGGCGTCAAAAACCGTCCGTGTGCATGAGGCCTTATGGTGTAGTGCAGTGAAAAAAAGTAAAGCAAACTACATTTTTCCGCAAAACAAATGCACAGAAACGTGAGCACAGACAGAAGTGACCTCAAATGAAAATGCAAGCTTAGGGAAAATTCACTGCAAATGTGAAAAATATCAATCACATCAATGCGCATGCAAAAAAGCACAGTAAACACGCAGTTTCTGGTGTGAATGGGCCCTGAGGGCCGGTTCACGCTGCAGCGATGCGGAAAGCCTGCGAATGCACTGCGTTTTTCCGCATCTCATGTCTCCGGGCGGCAGTTCACACTGCCATATGCAAACTGTGGGGAGCGTCAATACAATGTTAATGACACCCCAAATCAGTTTGCAAATTGCACTGCAAACTCGCACAGGAATCGGATTGCATGCTGTGAACCACCATGCGATCCAATTCTGACCCTGCGAAAAAACAGGGTCCTGTGTGGATTTCCTCCGATTGTGATGCAAATTCAGCCATGCAATCTCTATGGCTGAATTTGCATCGCACAGAGATCGCATATGGCTCACACTGCAGTGTGCTGCGAATCATATGCAATCTCCATGTTCAGAGCAGTGTAAGCCGGCCCTAAAAGTCACTTTGGAAAGAAAACATGTTCTACTCCTTTAACCACTTAAGGACCGGAAGGATTTCCAGCTTTAGGACCGGAGCCCTTTTTGCGATTCGGCGCTGCGTCGCTTTAACTGACAATTGCGCGGTCGTGCGACGTTGTACCCAAACAAAATTGGCGTCCTTTTTTTCCCACAAACAGAGCTTTCTTTTGGTGGTATTTGATCACCTCTGCGTCATTTCTGATCGCCGCTATAAACAAAAGAAGAGCGACAATTTTGCAAAAAAACCCAAATTTCTTACTTTTTGCTAAAATACAAATCCAAAAAAAAAATATAAAAAAACATTTTTTTTCACCGTTTTTGGCCGATTTATATTCTTCATCATATTTGCGATAAAAAAAATCGCAATCGGCGTTTATTGATTGGTTTGCGCAAAAGTGGCCGCGTTTACGGATGATGAGAATTCATTTTTGGGGTTTTTATTTTTTTTTTATGTTTTACTAAAAATGGCGGCGATCTGCGATTTTTAGCGGTACTGCGATATTGGGGCGGACATGTCGGAACGTTTTGACACTTTTTTGGGACCATTGGCATTTATACAGCGATCAGTGCTATAAAAATGCACTGATTACTGTGTAAATGCCATTGGCAGTGAAGGGGTTAACCTGCAGGGGGCGCTCTAAGGGTTAACTATGTTCCCTGGGCGTGTTCTTACTGTAGGGGGACTTGCCTAGCTGGGGAAAGGAAGTGGTCACAGCCTTCATGTACGAGAAGGCTGTGATCACTTCCCATCCCCCTCACACAGAGCAGAGGTCCGTGTTTACTTACACGGACCCCCGCTCATTCGCTCCGGGGGGGGCATCGCGGGTGGCCGGCGGCAATCGAAGCCGCCGCACCCGCTCCCCGGCCCCCCCCGAACACAGTGAGCGCGCGCGCGCGCCTCCGGCGGCGCGCGCGCGCTCACAGTATCTCTGTATCGCAGCCGCCGTCGTATGACGGCGTTTTGCGTTACAGAGCCACTTTGCCGCCGTCAATCTCCGATCGGCGGTCGGCAAGTGGTTAATAAATCAACCCGATAAGTTGTGATAACTGTGAAGGTGCACTGCATTAAGCACTTCCCGACCAGCCATCGTCATTATACTGCGGCAAGGTGGCTCGTTCCCGAAAATCGCCTTAGGTGTACGTCGGCTCGTGCACCCGCTTTTGCACGAGGGGAGCCAGTCAGGGGGTCCGGCGGACCCGATGTCCGCCTGCCACCCGCGATCATTCCCTGCAGTGACAGAATGGGGATCTGCCTGTGTAAACAAGGCAGATCTCCATTATGACAGGGGAGATCACACAGATCCTGTCATTCTGCTATGCACGAAGACAAATCTGTGTGTTTCCCCAGTCACACAATCCCCCATACAGTTAGAAAACACCTCCCAGGGAACACACTTAACCCCTTGATCGCCCCTTATGTTAACCCCTTCCCTGCCAGTGTCATTAGTACAATGCCAGTGCAATGATCACTGTAATAATGTCACTGGTTCCAAAAGAGAGTGTGAAAAATGTCAGGTGTCCGATCTGTCCACCGCAATGCCATAGTCCTGCTAAGAATCACTGATCGTCGCCATTACTAGTAAAAAAAATAAATAGTAATAATAAAAATGCCATAGATCTACCCCCTATTTTGTAGATGCGATAACTTTTGCGCAAACCAATCAATATACGCTAATTGTGATTTTTTTTTTTTTTTTTACATATCGGCCTAAACTGATGAATAAATTTGTTTTTTACATTTTTTTTTTTTGGAAATGTTTTAGAGCAGAAAGTAAACATTTTTTTTCCCAAATTTTCGCTCTTTTTTTGTTTATAGCTCAAAAAAATAAAAACCGCAGAGGTGATGAAATACCACCAAAAGAAAGCTCTATTTGTGGGAAAAAAGGACACAAATTGTATTTGTATAGAGCGCCGCACGACCGCGCAACTGTCAGTTAACCTCCCTGGCAGTATTCCCGAGTGTGGCTCAGGGTGAATTTTCTGTACCAAGAGCGGTAACCCCGACCCGCACTCGGGATCTCATCGCTGGATCCGTGGCAAAGTTACTTACATTGTCCCCTGCATCCACCAATGTCACCCCACTGTGTCTGCGGGCTGTGTCTTCCGCCGATTCAGTCTGTGTGCCAGGCTCCGTTCCCTGCGATCGTCGCACGGGGGCGGAGACCGGCGGCAAATTCAAATAGTGAAACACACAGTAAACATACAGTACACTGTCATCTGTAAGATTACATTACTGTATCAAATCTTTTCACATCCCCTTTTGTCCCTAGTGGTTTGCCCAGTGCCCTGCATGCACTTTTAGTTTATATTTGCCATTCTTTCTACCTGGAAACTTGAGAACGTCCATGGCACCCAAAAAGTGTCCCTTTACATCAAAAGCGGTTTTTGATCAGCTAGAAGACAGCGATAGTAAATAAGAATCATTTGCAGAATTGAGTGATACTGATTGGTGGGGAAATTCATCATCAGACACTGAAAGTGACGACAGCGACAATTCTGCAACTCAGCAAATTTCAATGTTTTTGATTTGATTACATTATTGAATACATTTTATTATTATTACTATTACATTATTATTTTTGATAAGTATTTATAGTTATTTATTATATTATAATTTATGATTTCGTGTTTCAAACTTTATCATACCCGGGATGTCTACTAGACTCTTGTTTGGACAGATTTAAGTGAGTTATTCCTAAGAATTACAGGCCTACAATATAAAACGCCAAATTTCTATGCAAAACAATGTTCTGCTTTTAGATGCAAAAATCTGACATAATCACACCGCCAGGAGGGTTAAAGCAACACAGTGCCGTATTGCAAAAAAAAAAAATGGCCTGGTCATTAAGGGGGAAATCCTTCCGGGGAGTAAACTCCCTTGTATGATTTTGACCTATGGGTACAGTATATATATATATATATATATAATATTTACTTTATATGTAGCCGGTGACGTCACCGGTACATGCGCTCTGAAGGAACGGCATTCCCGAGCCATGCCGTAAACAGCAACTTCCGCGAGCATGTGCAGGAGTGACATCATCCCTGGCTCACCCATTCATATCACCGAAGCCCGCAAACCCAGAATGAAGGCCAGGTGAAGATGGAAGCGCCTTCAACGGTGACAGCGCACTGCTGGAGGGCTTTGTTTTTCGGTAAGTCTGTCATAATATGCTGGTATGCCAAGCTTTTTTATGCAGTTTACTACCGCTTTATGGCATAGTCGGGTACTGAGGCTGTGTGTGGCGGTGCTATTATAACTAAAACTGCTGATTGTACATTACCATCACCAGGACTATATCTGATTTTGGGTTTAGGTGGAGTACTGTGTACTGCCTTTATATGGTGAAGGTAGGGTACAGGGTTTAGTATAGATAAGTGCGGTTCATTTCGTTCCAACTTAAAATTCTGACAAATTTTCATTTTTTGGAAATTTGGATGTATTCGAATTTCCGAATTACAATAGTACCGAATTTAAACAAATCAGAAATAACGAAAAACAAAATTTGGGCAAAATTCAAATTCGAATAATTTTCGCATACTTTTCGAATTCAAATAGTTTTTAAATTTGATTTTGAAAAGTTTACAAACTGGAATAGTTTTCAAATTCGAAAAGTATGTGAAACTTATTCGAATTTGAATTTTGCCCAAATTTTGAATAGTTTTCCAATTTCCAAAGAGAACAAAATAGAATAAAAAACAAAGGAATAGAACAGAAAAAAATAGTAGACTAGAAAAAAATATAACAGAAAACAAAAGAATAAAATACAAGAGAGTAAAACAGCTCTGTCCCCCTCCACCACATTCTATTCTTTCATTTTCTGTTATATTCCCCTCTATTGTATTCTATCTTTTTTCATTCCACCCCATTCTCCTTGGAGATTGGAAAACTATTTGCATTCGAAAACTGCTCAAATCTGAAAACGATTAGAATCTGAAAACGATTTGAATTCAAAAACTTTTCGGATTCAAAAACTATTCAAAAACCTTTCCAATCGGTTAGAATACGAACAAACAAATCAAATTCTCAAAACGTATTAAACGAATGAAACAAATTTATGTGAATAACGAATCGAAACGAAACTAAACAAATTTTTTCGCTCTGCGCATGTCTTCTTATGGTGTAAACCCGTGGCCTGCAGAGACCTCTGATGCGGCCTGCGACCTCAAAGCAGGGAAGCGAATGGTCCATGCTCTGGGATGGCAGGTTGGCAAGCCCAGATCGCGATCAACAGGTTGCCGATCTGCCATTCCAGAGCATCAGAGTGGATGGAGCCGGCACCGGAAGCGGAGGAAGCATGGGCATATTAGCACTAATAAAAAAGGGTTATTAGGCTGCTTTCACACTGATGTGCTGCGGTTTCCCCGCACCGCGCGTGCAGGGTAGTGCACCTGCGACTTTCCTGTGCGCTAGCTGCTCTTTGCTTCTATAATATCCTGTTGGGTTGGTGCGCTTTCTAAAAGTGCACCACACCCGCAAGATGTAATAAAAGTCTATGGCAAAGCGCAGCTAACCTGCAGGAAAGCCACAGGTGCACTACCCTGCACGCGCGGTGCGGGGAAACCGCAGCACATCAATGTGAAAGCAGCCTTATAGAGGCTCAGGACAGCAAGGGCTTGTTTACTTGCGGTTTGGGTGGGGGGTAGTAAAACCCCATAGTTCATTGTGTCCCAAACATGTTATACTGACCTCCTCTGTGCAGTGGATTTACATAGAGCAGCCCGGATCCTCCTCTTCTCGGGTCCCTCTTCTGCTCTCCTGGCCCCTCCCTCTGGTGAGTACCCCCACAGCAAGCAGCTTGCTACAGGGGGCACCCGAGCCGAGTCAGAGCTCCATGTGTACATTCAGCCCTGCCCCCTCTCTTCCCTGATTGGCTGACTGATTTTGTTTGGCAGCCGCAGGAGCCAATGGCGCCACTGCTTTGTCTCAGCCAATCAGGAAGAGTGTCTGAGACAGCTAAGACACTCGTGGATATCGATGCAGAGAGAAGGGGCTCAGGTAAGTAATTAGGGGGGTGCTGCCACATACAGAAGGTTTTTTTTTATCTTAATGCATAGAATGCACCTTCTGCCTTTAAAACTCCATTAAGTGGCCCTCGCTCTATAAAAAAGGTTGAGCACATCTGGTGTAGACAATACCGAATAAATAGTTACAAAAAAACCCCTACAACAAAACAAATCCTGGGAATGGTATATGAACTGGTGCCTATGCCCAATCACAGGGGAGATGCTTCCAAAATACTAACTTATCAATACACCACAAAGGAAACTGCACCTACCAAGGCTACCAATTCAAAAAAGTAAATTTATTGGACATTCACATATAATATTAATAATATTAATGAAATAATTGCCATTTACAGGCAATGTGGATATGCTGACAGACTGCAGACCAAGAGGTGTGGCGTGTTCCCCTTCATCTACGCGTTTCACCCCTTCTTTGGGCTTTGTCTGGGTGTATACTCATGATAATCCCTAGCCAACATACTGCATGGATATCCTTAGATGGTGCCGTTGCCTGTTATCATGTTCATAACCGCGTCAAACACATTGTGTAGCGTCATTGCATAGTTGGCTGGACACAGCAGGCTCATCAGGCAATGTTTATCAGGAGACAGAGCAGTCACCATTCCAATTGGCAATAGGGATTTTTTCTATATAGGGGCCTATGCATATGCTCAGGGGTTATTTTGAGATCCCAGACAGGCTGGACTAATATATATTGGAGGGGGGAGCTTAGATTTTTAGCTGGATGGAGGAGGGGGATATAGGGGGAAGGGTTGGTACACGGTATCAGGAATTGATAGGAGTGGAGTGGGGGGGGGGGGGGGTGGCCTGGGTGATAAGGATATACCTCAAGTGGTGATAGTGGTGGTGGGGGGGGGGGGTTGGGGTGGCCTGGGTGATAGGGGTATACCTCAAGTGGTGATGGTGGTGGGGGGGGTCTTGTACCCATGCCACAATATATTAATATATGTGAATTTCCGATAAACTTACTTCTTTGAATTGATAGCCTTGGTTTCCTCTGTGGTGTATTGGTATAGTACTGAATAAATAGCTGCAGTATTGTTTATAGCAGTTGGTGCCATCTCACAAGCCAAAGGGGGCCTCAATTGTGGCCCCTGACATGACCAAGGGGCCACACATAACATCTGGTACATGTAAGGCTACAGACAACTGTCAGAACATGTCAGGAGTCAAGACTTATTACCAGGGCCATCTGCCGTCTTTAATATTGATTGGACCCTGGGCAAACATTTTCTTGGTCCCTCCCAAATCCACTTATCAACTATTTGCGGGCAGTGCAGGCTCAAAGGGCAGCTGCTTTGGGCCGCACAACAATGACTGGACCCGGGGCAGCCGCCCCTTTTGCCCTGAGTTAAAGATGGCCCTGCATACTACAGGAGACCGCTAAAGACTGTGGAGATGGTACAGGTGTGGCTGAAGACTGGAGATATACTTGTGACAGCCAGAGAATGGGAGCGTGTTACAAAAGACTGCTAATACAGGCACTTTATTAATCAGTGCGCCCATTCTCACTACTGACTACTGGGGGGTGAGGGCCACATAACAAATATAAAAGGGCCGCATGCAGACGTAGGGCACTGGGGGTTTATAGTCAGCTACTTCCTATAGTCTTTCCTGCAGGGGGTTATTTACTAAAATTGCAAAATCAAAAATTAGAAACCAATCAGCTTCCAGGTTTTATTGTCAATGCTTAATTGAACAAGCTGAAGTTAAAAGCTGATTGGCTACCATGCACGGCTGTACCAGATTCTGCACTCTGCAGTTTAGTAGATCCCCCCACAGTGCCCATGGTGTGCACTGCATTTATATTATATAGAGCGTAGTTATACAATTTTCTGTTTGTATTGTAATTGTATATACTGTCCATTGACTTTTGTATAAAGTATTGTGTATGGTGTAGGTACAGTAATTATTATTATTTTTTGGTTTCTACATTTACATATTGAATGCATATTAAAGTGATTCTAAAGGAATAAAACGTAAAGGAAAAAACATGTTATTTTTTTTTTTAAAGCACTTTTGTTGAGAAAAAAACATTCCCCCCTGGGTTTCATAATTATCAATCAGATGTGGCGGCTGCAGGGCACTAAAGAGGAAAGCTGCTGGGCCTGCATCCCTTTAGACGTGTTCCTATTGGGAGTATCGCACCAAAAATTACATTTTTTTTCCAAGGGATGCCTGAAATCT
Source organism: Glandirana rugosa (assembly GCA_018402905.1). Lineage (NCBI taxonomy): Eukaryota > Metazoa > Chordata > Amphibia > Anura > Ranidae > Glandirana > Glandirana rugosa. Next base: position 1,183,599 of record BLSH010523676.1, read on the forward strand.
GACTTGTATCTTATTGCAGACTTCTGGGAAAATCAGTGAGCCAATCACACAAGCAGGAAATGATGTTTCTGGGGGACGTTCTGTACACAGAATATGTACAGAACACCTCCAGGTAGCCATATTGCACTGCATTTTCAAAAAATTACAGTGGCTGCAGATTGCAAAGGAAAGGTCATTTTTAATAACATTGAATCACAATATGATTTGTGTCTCAATTGTACAAGCTATATTGTTTTTTCCTGTATTTGCTATTTTTTTCCGCACAAAAGTGGAGTTACCCTTTAAATAATAAACATGTCAGACTTACCTACTCTGTACAATAGTTTTGGACGGATCAGCCCTGATCTTTCTCTTTTGGGGTCCCCCACTCATGCTCCTGGTTTTACTCCATTTTCTAAGAGTTCCCTTAGCAAGCCGCTTGCTATGGAGCCAGTTGTGTTCTGCGCCTTTTCCTGAACCGCGCTCAAAATTCTCTGCCTTTGCCAATACATTGCTAATGGCACCCCAAACTCAGGTTGCAAACACAGTGTGTTTGCAGGCACCAAACTGCCAGCTACCTCAGTACCATGTGATTTGGTGTGGCATGCAGGGTCACCCAAGACATTGTGCTTCCTGGGGCCAAGAATGAAATGCCCAAAGAAATGCCCAGAAAAAAAATCACACCCACCATAAGGCCCCCACATCCATTATTTTAAACCATGATAATTAAAACTAAAATTACATTTATCAGGAAGTCAGATTTACATGCGACAGCACCTTGTCTATATGCAAAACTATATGACATACCATTATGTTCAATACCAAGGAATGGGCTAGGGCAGTATAGGGGCAGGCTAGGGTAGTATATGGACAGGGTAGGGTAGTATATGAACAGGCTAGGGTAGTATAGGGGTAGTCTAGGGTAGTATAGGGGTAGTCTAGGGTAGTATATAGACAGGCTAGGGTAGTATCTGGACAGGTTAGGGTAGTAAATGGCACGCTAGGGTAGTATATAGACAGGCTAGGGTAGTATATAGACAAGCTAGGGTAGTATATGGACAGGCTAGGGTAGTATATAGACAGGCTAGGGTAGTATATGGACAGGGTAGGGTAGTAAATGGCACGCTAGGGTGGTATATAGACAGGCTAGGGTGGTATATAGACAGGCTAGGGTAGTATATAGACAGGCTAGGGTAGTATTTGGACAGGCTAGGGTAGTATATGGACAGGCTGGGGTAGTATATGAACAGGCTAGGGTAGTATATGAACAGGCTAGGGTAGTATATATACAGGCTAAGGTAGTATAGGGACAGGCTAGGGTAGTATAGGCACAGGCTATGGCAGAAAAGGGGCAGGCTAGGGTAGTACATAGACAAGCTAGGGCAGTATGGGGATGGGCTAGGGTAATATAGGAGCAGACGGTGTGACCTGGTGGGCAGTTGTTGTCATGACACACAAAACAGCTGGAAGAAAAATCTTGGTTGTCAATTTGCAGGGTAAATAGAAGGAGAGGTTCAATTTGCTGCCCCCCTCTAAGTACTGCCTGAGTCCAATGGACCCACTGAGACCCATGGTAGGACCAGCACGCATTTGAAAAGTATGCATGTACTACTTTTACTGCTTTCCGATGCGATTGGCAGCCCATTTAAATGAATGGGATGCAAAATCGCACCACACGGGAACGTGCGGCTAATGGCTAATCCTGGCTGGTGGCACCTGCTTAGAGAGATTGAGAAGTGTGGTACACCAGTTGTTACTTTATTATATACACAATGGGGTTGATTTACTGGAGAGTGGAAAATCTGGTGCAGCTGTGTATAGAAACCAATCAGCTTCCAGTTTTTTTTTTTTATAAAAGCTTAATTGAACAAGCTAAATTAAAAAACTGTTTGCCTGCCATGCACAGCTGCACCAGATTTTGCACTCTCCAGTTCAGTTTTAGTAAATCAACCCCTATATATTTATATATATCTTTTTTTTTTTTTACTTTGAAGAGTATATGGTTTACTTTCCAGTATATGCACAAGGATGTAAATACATTTTTGACATTTCTTACCTGAGTGTGAAATATCATTGGCAGGATATCTCTGATACAGCGCAAGTATAATTACACTCTTCGCGCGGCTAAACGGTTTAATCCGAGCAGCGAGCCGTATTTTCATAACACCTGGTACTTAGAGGACATCTTAAGTGCCCTGCGTTTCCCTATAATGTCGACAGAATGTGAGCTGGTTTTATCCCATGCCAAAACATATAGCAGCTTATGGCTGTAATTCTACATCAAATCCTTTCTGCGGTCGGGTAACGTAAGCAGGCCGATGTGAAGCGAGGATTGCGTTTCAGAAATGGGCTTTTGGCGACAGCAGGTGAGTCTGTACTCAGATGGGGCCAAGTCATGCCGACCCTCCTCCCCATCCTCCAGGACTCCAATTGGTGGAAATTAATTTTCTGTTCTCTTAAAGTGGACCTTTCAGTCATTTTACAAGTCTGAACAAATAGATTCCTGATGTGTTACATTATATAGTAACAGTATCATTCTTCATAACAGCTGAAACTTTTATTATCAAATGAATGAGCTCCAGTCACATGACTTTGCCCGAAGCTGAGATGATGTCACCAGTCTGTTGCAGGCAGGAGGAAGCATTTCCTCACTCTCCTCTCCCCCAGTAATCAAAATGCAACATTATAACTGTAGAAAGTCACAAGGTGAGAGGATGCAGCAGGGGCTGATCTGTGTTAGACACTTGCCAACATAGCTAAAAAATTGCACAGGCAGCAGGGTTTACACCTCTGAGTTGGCATCTCAGTCCAGGAATTAGATTGTAACTAGGGATGAGCATGAGTTTGACTAGGGTTTAGTCTGAACTCATGTTTGGCCCAACCCTAAAAAAAAGCTGTCAGTGCTGGGCCAATCAATTAGAGCCATTGCACTCCCCTCTCACAGCCACATGTACACAAGAGGGGGAGGGATGCTTGTGACAACATTGGCTTAATATGGAAGTAGATGGTGAGTAGGGATGAGTTTTGATTTGAAACCCAATGTAATTGACCAAATATGGCCATATTAGAGCAATGTCAGTTCAGGAAGTAGATGGTGACTAGGGATGAGTTTGGGTTTGGTTTGGGTATGGAACCCAATGTTGATGACCTAATATGGTCAAGTGACCATATTAGATCAATGTCAGTTCAGGAAGTAGATGGTGAATATGGATGAGTTTGAAACCCAATGGCATTGGCCCAATATGGTCATGTGGCCATATTAGCTCAATGTCAGTTCAGGAAGTAGATGGTGACTAGGGATGTTTGGGTTTGGTACCCAATGTTATTGACTCAATGTGGTTATGTGGCCATATTAGGTCAATGACAGTTCAGGAAGTACATGGTGAGTAGGGATGAGTTTGGGTTTGGAACCCAATGTCATTGACCCAATATGGTCACGTGGCCATATTAGATCAATGTCAGTTCAGGAAGTAGATGGTGACTAGGTATGAGTTTGGGTTTGGTACCCAATGTTATTGACCCAATGTGGTCATGTGGCCATATTAGATCAATGTCAGTTCAGAAAGTAGATGGTGAGTAGGGATGAGTTTGGGTATGGTTTGGGTTTGGAACCCAATGTTATTGACCTAATATGGTCATGTGGCCATATTAGATCAATGTTAGTCCAGGAAGTAGATGGTGAGTAGGGATGAGTTTGGGTTTGAAGCCCAATGTCATTGACCCAGTATGGTCACGTGGCCATATTAGGTCAATGTCAGTTCTGGAAGTAGCTGGTGAGTAGGGATGAGTTTGGGTTTGGAATCCAATGTCATTGACAAAATATGGTCATGTGGCCATATTAGGTCAATGTCAGTCCAGGGAGTAGATGGTGAGTAAGAATGAGCTTGTGTATGGCTTGGGTTTGGAACCCAATGTCATTGACCTAATTTGGTCATGTGGCCATAATAGGTCTATGATGTCACAAGCATCCTCACCCCCTTTGTGTACATACTTCTGCAGGGCAGGGAATGCCTCAGCCATAAATGATTGACCCAGCACTGACAGCTTCCTTCTGGATTCTGCCAAACATGGGTTTGGACCAAACCCAAATCAGACCCAAGCCCATGCCGAATGTTGACCCTGACTGACGCCTGAACAAATGGAAATGGCTCTGTCCCTCTGGAAACAAAATCAGATGAAGACATTGTTGGGGGGAGGATTGGGATCTCTATGAGAAGTAATACACACAATAAAATATATATATAATGCCAGGTGCACAGAAAAAACTGGGGAGGAACATACTGGAATCAGCATTGAAGATTGCTAAAAACCTTTGCAACGAATGTGATTGACCAGGAGTTATTTTTTTTTTCTTAACAAAAGCAAAACTTTATTTTTTTTACAAATTAAACAGAAGTTGCAACCAGAGGCAGGGATGGGGAATACAAAAGAGTTAAAAACTCAGCTGTTTTTTTATTTCTTTCTATGACTTCCTTGTTGACATTTTTCCGCACTTCCTGTCTCTGGGACACCAAGAAAAGAAATCGGGAGATTGTTTGTCGCTACAACAGGAGGACAAAGAAGTTAACCCTTCCCTGTAAATCGCTTAAAGATTGTGAACTTAAAGAGATACTTCCTAAAAATCTTTAACAAAGTTTCTAGGATGCATCTCTTATGTCCAACTTCCCTTTCCCTGCCTCTGTCTCCCCCCCCAACCGCTATTACCAGCAATGTCAAAAACAGCTGGGAATTGATTTGTATTACTTATAGACTTGTGCGCTGCTGAAAAATTTGTTTGTTTTTGTTTCATTAGTATTTTTTTTCTCATTTTTTTGGGTCATTCCTTATGACCGCGATTCGTAAATTCGAACATTCGTTAATTTGTAAATTCGAAAATCTGAAAATTCGAAATAATAACTACCCAATAATAACTAACTATTAAATTATAGGTGTTGGAATTTCCTTTCAAACTTGGCTGTTAGTGAACGTAACGAATACAAATTTATCCGAAGTTACGAATTATTCAAAATAACTAATGCCACATCTAAACAAATAGAACGGAACAAATGAATAATAATTAACCACTTCCTTACTGGGCACTTAAACCCCCCTCCTGCCCAGACCAATTTTTGGCTTTCATCGCTTTCGCATTTTGAATGAGAATTGCGCGTTCATGCGACGTTGTACCCAAACTAAATTTATATAATTTTTTTCCCCACAAATAGAGGTTTTTTTTTGGTGGTATTTGATCCCCTCTGCGTCAATTCTGATCGCCGCTATAAACAAACAAAGAGAGATGATTTTGAAAAAAACCCAGTATTTTTACCTTTTTGCTATAATAAATATTAAAAAAAAAAATAAAAAATAAAAATTATTCATCAGTTTCGGCCGATATATATTCTTCTACATATTTTTGGTAAAAAAAAATCTCAATCGGCGTATATTGATTGATTTGCGCAAAAGTTACTGCGTCTACAAACTATGGGAATTGATTTATGGCGTTTTTATTATTTTTTTTTTTTTTACTAGTAATGGCGGCGATCTGCGATTTTTATTGGGACTGCGATATTGGGGCGGTTATGTCAGACTTTTTTGACACTTTTTTGGGACCAATGACATTTATACAGCGATCAGAAATGTAAATGTCCACTGATTACTGTGTAAATTTCATTGGCAGTAAAGGGGTTAACCTGCAGGGGGCAGTGAAGAGGTTAACAATGTTCCCTGGGTGTGTTCTAACTGTGGGGGGGCGGAGCTGGTTGGGACATAACAGATCTAACTGATCCCAGTGACAGGGATCAGTAGATCTGGTATGTCCCCTGTCACAGAACGGAGAACCGCCGTGTCTGACAGGGGATCGCGGGTCTCGGGCGGACATCGAGTCTGCCCGACCCGCGGGCACAGCCACGCAGCGTGCGCGTGCGCCTGCCGCCGCCTGTGAGTGTGCGCCAGGAGCACGCATATGGCCAGGACATCCATGGACGTCCATCCGGCATTTCAGATCCGCACTGGAGCCGTACTTTGGCTATAGCGCGGATCTGGACGGGTTAATAATAAAACGTTTTTATTATTATTATTGTTATTATTTATTATTATTAATTTGTTACGTTCCATTCGTTTATTATTATTATTAATCATTTGTTATTTTGTAACTTCGTAACTTCGTAACTTCGTAACTTCGTAACTTCGGATAAATTTGTATTCGTTACGTTCACTAACAGCCAAGTTTGAAAGGAAATTCCAATACCTATCATTTAATAGTTAGTAACAGTTAAGGTATTATAGTTAGCTATTATTTCAGATTTTCACATTTACGAATTTACGAATATTCGACTATTCAAATTTACGAATATTTGGAAAAATTCAGTAAATGGATTTTCGTTAATTCGGATACCTTTGTCAAAATTTGTTAAAAAAACTAACTGAACGAAACGAATTGCACATGTCTATTACTTAGCAGGAGCAGCCATCGAAATGCAGCTGATCGGATGTAAATGGACACTTGTAGACAAGGGCCATTGAGTAAATACAATGTAACACAATGTACTATTTAATTGTATTTGCTATTTCATTCATATGAAGAACAAAGGTATGACCTTCAGACATCAGTTAAAGGTAACTTACAAGTGAAAAATATATATAAAAAATGTATTCCTTTTTAACCCCTTGTTAATCCTTTGTTAACCCTAACTAGCCCTAATAAACTCCCCCCCCCCCCTTCTTCCTTAGCTATTATTTTGATAGTTCTGCTGATTTTCTTTTTATTATTTACCATTAATATATATTATGTTTGGTCTTCATTCATTTTGTTATATTTTTCAGTGTCAGAAAAAAATGCTCAAAATCGACAGAAGGTGGCTGAGCCGATCTGAAGGTGGAATACCCAGAGGAAAGCCATAGGACAGAGGGTGGCACAACACTCCAACTGCCCTGAGGGGTCTTTTGAAATATTAACAAGGAAAATGACTTCATTGGTCAATGTTTCTGCTTGCTATTTATAATCTCCCTGTGCTTTTAAGGCCTCATTCACATGAATATTTACAGGAGCATCGGTGGTTACATGAGTACAGCCATTCTATTGTATGGGCAGCTCTATGCTCCACCTGCGACACGTCGGGCGCGGTAAAGCACTGGGAGTTTTATGTCCAAAAAACGTTTCAGCCTGTAGATGTCCGTGTGCATGAGGCCTAACAGTCAGGTGCAGGGGGAAAAATGATAAAATTGGGACCTGCATGTGTGCCTCCTGAGCTGAGTAGAAAGTAAAACACTTTCAGAACTTTTTTTTTGTTTTACTTTTGCACGAGACCAACAAGAAGGAAGGAAGAAGAAATTAAAGAGAGAAAAGAAGGAAGAAAGGAAATAAGGACCGAAGGGGGGAAGATAAAATACAGAACTGTAAGAAGGTAGGAAGAAGGAGGAAATGAGATAGAAAAGAAGGAAGGAAGGGAGGGAAGGAGGGAGGAAGGCAGGAAGGCGGGAGGGAAGAAATTGA
>BLSH010523676.1:1203848-1224390 GCA_018402905.1 Glandirana rugosa
AGTGACGGTTACCGTAAATGTGTCATTAGTCACGTAAAAATATCGTGACTAGTGACATATTTACGGTTACCAGGGGCTATAAAAATGCACTGATTACTGTGTAAATGCCATTGGCAGTGAAGGGGTTAACCTGCAGGGGGCGCGCTAAGGGTTAACTATGTTCCCTGGGCGTGTTCTAACTGTATGGGGGACTGCCTATCTGGGGAAAGGAAGTTATCACAGCCTTCATGTACGAGAAGGCTGTGATCACTTCCCTTCCCCCTCACACAGAGCGGAGGTCCGTGTTTACTTACACGGACCCCCGCTCATTCGCTCCGGGGGGCATCGCGGGTAGCCGGCGGCAATCGAAGCCGCCGCACCCGCTCCCTGGACCCCCCCGGACACAGTGAGCGCGCGGGCGCGCCTCCGGCTCACAGTGCGCGTTATCGCAGCCGCCGTCGTATGACGGCGTTTTGCGATAACGAACCACTTTGTCGCCGTCAGATGCCGATCGGCGGTCGGCAAGTGGTTAAATAAAGCAGCTAACACAACAATATTCCAAAATTGCCAATAGAACTGTAAAAAACATAAAGTGTAGCGCTAAAAATCAAATAAACTGGACAACTAATCCAGTCCAACTGGATACCGTGCCCAGTACCTGTGTTGTGATGAGTGTACAACATAAATAACCAAATGTTATGAGTCTAGTTAAGAGTTTAGAGCATAGTGCTAGACAAACAGGTCCACCTCCCCCGACGCGTTTCGTCCGCCAGGACTTCAACTTCAACCCCTGTTGAAGTCCTGGCGGACGAAACGCGTCGGGTGAGGTGGACCTGTTTGTCTAGCACTACGCTCTAAACTCTTTTGATTGGAATTCCATATCGCTTGGTTGCTGTTTCTACAATGTAAGTGTGATTCTTTTAAATAATACCCTACTGGTCAACAGTATTATGCTATGTAGACCTTTTATATCCTGTTGAGGCACGTCGACATTCGGAGTTGATACTGTTTCTTGAGACCTGGTTGTAGCTGACATATTTCCTTGATACCTGGTTGCGGATGACACAGCTCCAACAAGGCTGGATTCGGGAATACCACGGATGATATGCTGAGGTCCACTGGACTGCCCCGGTTGACTACGTTTTGGGCGCTTGAATCTCTTATCTCCGGTAAGAGTATTCTTACATATATGGTGGAGGTGCACAGTGCATGCTGGTGTGTCACGTTCTATGGGAAGTAATAGTCACCATTTGTGCCCCAGAGGGGGAAGGTTATCACAGTTATACAGACTTTTGTTTCAATATCACTATATTGAGTTTTTCACATGAACTTTTGTTATGGACTCATAACATTTGGTTATTTATGTTGTACACTCATCACAACACAGGTACTGGGCACGGTATCCAGTTGGACTGGATTAGTTGTCCAGTTTATTTGATTTTTAGCGCTACACTTTATATGTTTTTTTTTTTTGCCTTACCAGTAATTTCACCATGCTTTTTCCTGAAGAAGCTGAAATGGCGAAACATGTTGAATTAGAAGAATGATTAAAGAAAATGTTTCACATGTTTGATGGATGACAACACACGTTATACAAATGCTTTTAACCTATCCTTGTGATTAAATAAATATTGTTATTTTTAAGTATTCTTTGTGTAATCATCTGTCTATGCACCTGAAAGTCCTGCATCTTCTACCTTTGTTCTTAGTTCTCCACATCATGGGATGTTGGTGCTATAAGCATTGATAATCTGGATTTGTCCACATAACAGGTTTTGTACTCTTTATTACACATTCAGGGTCTATTAGGCCCTGGATGTCTCCTCTGTACTCCACTACAGCTGATGGAACACAGAAGGTGGCAGCGCCAGTCCAGGAAGTGACGTCATACACGTCACTTCCTGGTCTTTGCTCGGAAGGGAGGCTCAATGGATGGATGTCAGGTTCTATAGGTTGACAATGTCCTGTTCCTGTCTCCCAATTGTTCTATATCAACAACCCTGGGAAATGCTCCCCTTACTCCTCACTCCAGCAAGGTCCCTCCAGTGCTGTGACTAGTACTCTGCAGCTCCTCTGTAAGCTGTGAACGCCTCCAGTCATATTCCAGCATTAAAAACACACCAGCCATTCTCAACCAGGGTTTCGTGGAACCTTAGGGTTCTTCTAGAGGTTTTTAGCTGTTCCTTGATTTGTGGCTAATTGACCTCTCACTTGATGGTGTCTGCACAGTTCCAGGACCAACGCAACTTGGCAGAGCCAGCTGCATGAAACCATTGACCTTTTAAGCAGTCTGCAAGGGTAGCATTGACCGCCATTGTAAGAGGAGCATTCTTCCCTCTGACCACCAATGTATTTATTTCACTGAGCCCAAATGAACTGGGTATAGCAAGGGTTACCTAAGACCTTAACATTTTTCAAGGGTTCCTTTGTGACAAAAAAGTTGAGCTTTCCAAGTGTAATAGGTCAAAGAGAGAGCCAAATGAAAAATTATTAGGAGTCCAAAGTTTTTACACTTCAGCTGGTGACAACATGCAGGGTAAACGTCACCCAAGATGTTACGGTGGCCACACAATCTTATATCTGGGCTGGAGGAAATGTTTAAAGCACATGTGTCAAACACAAGCCCTGCAGGCTGACTTCGGCCTGCCAGGACATTTCATGCGGCCCAGACACCTCTCCTGCAGCTGTGGCACCCCCCTACTCTCTGTTCTCACCTTGTCTCAGCAATTGGCAGCAGAGAGGAGGACAGAACTCCACCACCAGATCCTGCGCTTCTCTGTGCAGCCACAGAGTCTCAGCATTCATCAGACTCCAGTAGCTGACTCCAGCCCTCCTCTGGCCCTCCTCCAGACCCTACACGTTCTGCTTCCCAGCTTTGCCCCCAGCTTCTTCCCAGCAGCAGCACAAGTTAAGGGGAGTGCACTTTGATGTAAGGGAGGATGGGGGACCCTTGAGTTCTAATATGGGGGTGGCTCAGTGGCATTGCTTTGGGGGTGCGGACTGCACCTGGGTAACACCCGCCAGAGGGGTGACACCATCCCACCCGTGACAGTGCATGCCAGCACCGACCACATCATCCTGTCTACTCCTTTGTTCTGCTCCTGCTGTCACTCCTGCAGTGGCAGGACAAAGCACTGTGGCAGGCTAGGGGAGGAGAGTTGCGCCAATGCAGCAGTGTACTAAACCCCTAGTGATGTCACTGGGGTGGCTCTTGACATCTGATATAAGGGAGAGTGGGTCTCTCTGGACATCTAGTCTTGCAGATACAACTAGCCTTTTGAGGGAAACCATAATGCTGATGAAAATATGAGTTTGACACCCATGGTTTGAAGTAAAACACATAAAAATATTGATCAGTTTAAAAGTTTCCTCCAGCCCTGATGAAGGGGGATTGTGTGGCCCCTGAAATGCATTTGATGTCTTTTGCCCTGCTTGTTGTAACCAGTTGAGCAACAAAGGCTTTGGATTCCTAAGGATTTTTCATTTGGTGCTCTCTTTGTCCTATTGCGTTTGGATTTCTCAACTTTTTTTGTCCCAAAGGAACCCTTAATAATAATTTTAAGGTCTTGGGTACCCCTTGCTTTACTCAATTCATTTAGGCTCCTTGGAGAAAAAGTCCCCTGGGTGAATGAGGGTGAATGTCCTTTCCTGGAAAGTCCCCGTTTTTATGGTCAGTTGTCGAATGCAGGCCAACTAGGCTCAAGTAATGACTTTGTCCGCATTTTGATTACCTGTGGAAACCCCTGTCCACTACCAAAAAGGTTGAGAAAGTCTGCTTTTTACTATATCTATTGGTAACCAGCGGATCTTGGAATGTGTCACCACAAGGGTTAACCGTGACTGCCCCATTCCTCCCGCGGCGGCTGTTGGGTACCAAGCCTTATTTGGACATTGGCCATGCACAGAAAAGGCAAAGACCAGAAAGCCTTAGTCCTGAGTTATTACTTGAGAGGGAAATTTACGGCTCAGGCAGCCTGGTTTGCTTGAAATCTCCTAATGCAGCAAGTGGGGAGGTGTGTGTTTTTTATTAAAATGCGGCACCCTATAAATCTGGCCCCTGCTCGGGGGGACAGGTGGTCATAATCACGGGATGACAGGGCTGTCATTTTTACAGAACCTCGGAAGCTCGTCCCCAAATCGGTATTAGCACGGCCAAATTAAAATGAACTCCTGTGATCAACACTTTCCCTCGTTAGTCCTGGGTCCAGGCTTAGCTTAGCAGCCAATGCACCAGGGTTGTGCGTCTCTGCTGTGCCGGACAAGGTCAATTCAATAAGACGTTCTGGCTGCACGGTGGGACACAATTTAGGCCTAACGGACAAAGACCCTTGCTGAGAGTGAAATGTTGCAATTCACCATACAAAATGCTGCAACTGCAAATGCTTCTCATAATATATTATATTATATTATATTATATTATATTATATTATATTATATTTTACATTGATAAATGATAACATTATACATTGATAAATGTTTGAAAAAGTGCTTATTTTTTATTTATTTTGTTATTTATGTCTGATGTAATGTGGATGGGGCTTGAAACTGAACGCCAGCCTTAAAGAACAACTGCAGTCTGCTCACATCATTTGTAATAAAAACATCTTTGCCATCCTGAAGCTTCCCTCCAACCACTTTGCATATTATTATTTTATATGTACTGTGATTCTGTACTTGCCAAATATGCTGCAGAAATCTCCTTCCACTAAGTCTGGCTGCAATCATTTTAACTGTGGGCAGTTGAAGCTGCTGCCGGTACACTTCCTGGATTTACACAGACACACAAAGGCACGCCTCCAGCTCTGCAGCTCTCATTGGCCCTCTTATGACTCATCCACCCTCCCTTCCTGGCAAACTCTCACGAGAGTGCATGATGTCATACACCTAGGCATTTTTCCAGCCAAGAAACAGGAAGTGGGATGTATAAGGTATTTACTGGCAGAAAAAAAAAAGTTTTACTAGCCAAAGTTCAAACAATATGGGCAGAATAGATGGAAAAATGAAACAATGACTGAAGTTCCACTTTAACTTCAGACTTCAGTCCAGTCCCAAATGGCTGGATTGGCCAGGCACTTTGCATATGGCCTTACGTCGGCTTTCTCCTGCAGCGCCTGCTCACCCCCTGCTATCTCTACGTGCAGCAACTCTGCCCCTCATTTTGGGCCTGTTTGTCATTGTGTTTTGCGGATGATTGTCTAGCTCTTACTTAAACTATGATGATGGGAGAGTGAATGTGCAGTGATTTTATTGCACACCATGTACCGCACAGCAATGTCCTCCCTTTTCTCTCCCTAAAAGTTCCAACATAAACTGATGGCTGTTGTAAGTCCTTATTTTTATAGTGGCTGGCTTATCCAATTACCCCCATTATTGGCCCTTGTAAATATACTGACAGTGGTTTAAAGTGCATGGTTTAAAAAAGGTCCCACTTATGAAATTGTACATACAGTATAGTCACTAGCACATGCAAATTCAAACTTGGAGTACTCACTGCAAAACCATGGTTGCCTAGAATCCAAACCTCATCCCCAATAAGGACAACTGGGGTTGGAGCTAGGACTTCAAGGCACATACAGTACTGTAAGGAATGCAGCATCAGCAGTGTAATGATGCCATCTCAAATGTAGCTTATGATTTCTAGACCTCTAGAGCAGCCTTTCTTAATCTTTTTTAACACAGAAGAACCCTTAAAATGGTTGTCTAGTCTCGGGGAACCCCTGCTAAAAATGAAAAATCTACAACTCATGATACATTAGTGTGATGGTCAATGGGAAGAATGCTCCTTGCACTTGTGGTCATTGGGAAGAATTACCCCTTACAGATAGTTAAGATGTCATTGGGAATTTATCTGAGAGGCAGAAATTGACCATTGCTCAAGGAACCCCTATCAACCTCTGTAGGAACCCTAGGGTTCCATAAAACCCTGGTTGAGAAACCCTGCTCTAGAGCATTATATTAGCCCGAGCCCCTGGCCTTCCATGTACCTCTCCTTCCAAAAACAAGATCTTTCCCTGACCTTCTACAACCTGCTCTGAACCCCAACACCACCTCCCTAGATAACCACCTATTACTTGTCCTAGCGCCTAACACTGTTGCCCAATGTAAGCACCTATTACTTGCTCCAGCACCCAACAACCCCACTATATTTAATCAACTACCTTTTTCAAAATCCCACCATGCCATAGTATATAACCATCGGTACACCATCCAACAACCACAAGCTACCAGGCTGCATCCAACATCAGCCAACATCAACACCATTAATAACCACTTGTACCTGCTACACATTCCACAACCCACATCTGATACCTTCACTCTCCTGCATTCAACGTATCTAAACTAAAGGCACCTTGCATGCATTTCCACACCCCTTATTCCCACAGCCTAACATCTATAACTGTCTGAGCTTTACCCTAACATCCAACACTCTACCCAATATTCAACTTTACCCTTATATCCAACACATGTCCTAATATTCATATTTACCCTAACATCAACACCCTACACAATATTCATTTTTACCCTAATATTCAACACCCTACCCAATATCCATCTTTATCCTAACATCCAACACCCTACCCAGCATTCACCTTTACCCTACCATCCAACACCCTGCCCAATACTCATCTTCACCCTAATATCCAACACTCTACCCAATATCCAACTTTACCCTAACATCCAACACCCTACCCAATATCCATCTTTACTCTAACATCCAAAACTCTACCCAATATTCATCTTTACCCTAATATCCAACACCCTACCCAATATCCATCTTTATTCTAACATCCAAAACTGTACCCAATATTCATCTTTACCCTACCATCCAACGCCCTACCCAATATCCATCCTTACCTAACATCCAACATTATACATAATATTTATCTTTACCCTAACATCCAACACCCTACCCAATATCCATCTTTACCCAAACTTTCAACACCCTACCCAATATTCATCTCTACCCTAACACCCAACATTCTACCCAATATTTATCTGTACCCTAAAATCCAACACCCTACCCAATATCCATCTGTACCCTAACATGCAACACCTTACCCAATATCCATCTTTACCGTAACATCCAGCACCCTACCCAATATCCATCTTTACCCTAACATCCAACACCCTACCCAATATGCATCTTTACCCTAACATCCAACACCCTACCCAATATTCATCTTTACCCTAACATTCAACACCCTACCCAATATCCATCTTTACCCTAACATCCAACACCCTACCCAATATTTATCTTTACCCTAACATCCAACATCCTACCCAATATCCATCTTTACCCTAACATCCAACACCCTACCCAATATTCATCTTTACCCTAACATCCAACATCCTACCCAATATCCATCTTTACCCTAACATTCAACACCCTACCCAATATTTATCTTTACCCTAACATCCAACACCCTACCCAATATCCATCTTTACCCTAACATCCAACACCCTACCCAATATCCATCTTTACCCTAACATCCAACACCTTACCCAATATTCATCTTTACCCTAACATCCTGCCCAATATCCATCTTTACCCTAACATCCAACACCCTACCCAATATTCATCTTTACCCTAACATCCAACACCCTACCCAATATTCATCTTTACCCTAACATCCAACATCCTACCCAATATCCATCTTTACCCTAACATTCAACACCCTACCCAATATTTATCTTTACCCTAACATCCAACACCCTACCCAATATCCATCTTTACCCTAACATCCAACACCCTACCCAATATCCATCTTTACCCTAACATCCAACACCTTACCCAATATTCATCTTTACCCTAACATCCTGCCCAATATCCATCTTTACCCTAACATCCAACACCCTACCCAATATTCATCTTTACCCTAACATCCAACACCCTACACAATATCCATCTTTACCCTAACATCCAACACCCTACCCAATATCCATCTTTACCCTAACATCCAACACCCTACACAATATCCATCTTTACCCTAACATCCAACACCCTTCCCAATATCCATAACATCACTGATTTTAAGATTTGGGTCCTGGCAGTGGCTACAATGTCTTTGCTATGGGGAAAATTCATCACCAATACCTTGCTGCTCTTCTGTGGCTGGGAAGGGGTCAATGTTCTGCAGATGAAAAGGATGGGGAACATTTCTGTAAAGCATTTGGTAAACCCAGTGGATTTTGTGGCCTGCTCTGTCGCCCCTTTAAACCTCACCCCCTCCTTTGCTCCCCTTTCACCCCGTCTTTGAAGCCGCACTTATGGCTGATCCATCACAGCAGTCTGAATCTGCAGGGAGCAGACTGACTAAGTAGCAGCGACTATAGATGAAGTCCCCAGCATGCCTATAAATCATGGGAATTGCTTCTCTAACCTTCCTAATTAACCTCTCTCTCCGACGGCTAAGAGGTGTGACACTCCGCTGCAATGGATTAGACCTCTATGAATTTATGAGGTTCAGCCAGGACTAGAAAAGGCTTTAAGGCCTTGTAGAACAACCTCAGGTTCAGCCTGGCTCAGGACTATCTGAGTCTTAGAACTAAGTCAGTGGAATAAATGTCCCCAATTTTAGGGTGAATTTTTATTTTTTTAATCTAGTCCACAGCTTGTTTTATATCTTTCAACCTCTCAGTATTAAATAAATATGGTTAACTGTCCAAATAATGCATTCAATAATGAGCTTAATGCAAGTTATCTAATTTAAAATTTTAATGTATTAGGCAAAATTGCTACTGCTTGCATAGATCTAGGTGACCTGAGAGTCAGGCCTACCAATTAGAGGACATCCCTCTAAAATAGCTCTATTCTATATCTGCATTTCTACTAAGCTGGAATCCAGGATAAGCAAATATCATCTAACTAAAAGAACCATGGGTATTCTTCTTCTCCTTGAATCTTGGTGAGCTTTGTGTATTTTGTCCAGATGTTTGCAGCAATCCAGTGTGACACCTCAAAGTAGAAGATTCCTATAATGAAGACTGGTCACTGCTGCTCTCTCTCCTTGCGCAGGGTGACTGGTCTTGTCTCCGCCCCCTCCTGTAGTTTTCTGCAGGCAGCCTGTAGTGGGTGGAGCCTCTGGGCCCCTCCCACAGCTATGCTCTCTTTACAGCCAGTTAAGTGATGATGTCACTGTTACTTTCACAAGATAATATTCTGGGTTTAAAAACAACGGGTGCCCACAAAGTGGATTTATAGCCCTTGTGGCTGTTGGCGAATATATTTACATGAAAGTTTTTGTGCCCATGTATGTATTTTTAAACTGTTATTAATAAAAGTAAAGTTTTAGGTCATGGTGGGTGTGGTGCGTGGGTATAGCGCACCCCCCGCTGGTAATAAGCCCAACTAGAACTAAATGTAATAAAAGCTAAAAGATATTTGCTACTTGACCTATTGTTGATAGGATGGAATTACAACAGTCTAACAATGCTTTTAAAAATTTGTAATACATTTAAGAAAAAATATCTTAATAATATATCAACTTACGGTATATCTTAACCACTTGCCTTGCACTTTCACTCCCTTCCTGCCCAGCCTAATTTTCAGCTTTCAGCACTGTCACTCTTTGAATAACAACTGCGCGGTCATACAACGCTGTACCCATATGAAATTTCTATAATTTTCTTTCACACAAATAGACCTTTCTTTTTGTGGTATTTAATCATTGCTGGGTTTTTATTTTTTGCTAAACAATCAAAAAAAGACCGAACATTTTGAAAAAAAAAACATTTTTCATAGTTTGTTATAAAATTTTGCAAACAGGTAATTTTTCTCCTTCACTGATGTGTGCTGATGAGGCTGCACTGATAGGCGGCACTGATGGGCACTGATCGGTACTGATGAGGAGGTACTGATAGGTGGCACTGATGGGCACTGATGAGGCTGCACTGATCGGCACTGATGGGCACTGATGAGGAGACACTGGTGAGGCTGCATTGATTGGGGGCACTGATGGGCACTGATAGGTGGCACTGATGGGCTCTGATAGGTGGCACTAATAGGCACTGATAGGAATTGATAGGCACTGGTAGGCGGCAATAATGAGCACTGATGGCAGCATTGATGGGCAGTGCCGATGTTCCTTTAACACAAATCGGTTATTGTCTCTCTTTTTCTCTCTTCAAGCTGTCAGCATGAGGAAAGAAAAGCAGATAACCAGCGTGTGTCTACATCCATGATCAGCTGATCACGTGGTAAAGGGCCACTGTAAATGACCCTTTTCCTTGACCTGTGATCAGCCGAGTCTGAAGGACTCTGCAATCACAGAGTGTGCCGCCCAGGGGACGTGTGGGTAGCACGATCAAGGGAGGATGTCAATAGATACCCTCCCGTCAAAGTAAGCCCGTGATGTAGCCATCATTCTCCTACAGCACGGGCGGAAAGGGGTTAAGATATATTTAAAATTATATATATATATATACAAACAACCCCTATTCCAAAAAAGTTGGGACGCTTTGTAAAACTGCAACTAATTCATTTTATACAGCGTCCCAACTTTTTTGGAATTGGGGTTGTATATATATTTAACTCTAGTGTGTTGATGGGGGAATCCTCCCTGCTGGGCTATAGTATTTCCTCAAGGTCATAATACACTGATCAGCGTTGCAGGTTAGGGGCTGCAGTGCTGATTGAATGGAGAAAATCCAATAGGGTGGTTGTACAGAAGTCGATTGGTTGAGTCCACATAGAACGAAATTCGGAACTATCCAAATTTAGATCCATGTATTGCCAGCTTAAATCTTGATAGCCCAACAGTCAACAGAAGGAACTTGTATGGCAGGGTGACAACGCTGCTGGTAATTGCAAAGCAGTGGCTTTGTGTTGTCAGATTGCAGCAGGAAGTGCTGACCTCAGACAGCCATCACCTGGCTTGTGGCAGATCCCTTGTGTAATGTTCCCAAAACCCACACTCAGCCATCCTAAACAAAATTTTAAACTATGGTACATCAAAGGCACAGGAAGCGCTCTAACGCATTTCCCATCATGTCATACAACAAAAATTTACAGTTCTACAGACCGATTTTTCTGCTGACATTCGTCCATATTGAGGATCACTTTACTGAAAACATTGATGGTTTGGGTTACGAGTGATTAGCTTTAAGTCGTCTCTTGGCAGAAATATTATTGCCTTCATCCGCCCGGTTGTTTTTGGATGTGGAAGATTGTTGAAACCGATAGAAAATCGTATCGTCAGCATTAGCCTTAGTCTTTAAATTACTGACCAAATTATATTTACTGAAACACTATGGGGGGGGGATTTACTAAAACTGGAGAGTACAAAATGTGGCGCAGTTGGCCATGGCAGCCAATCAGCTTCTAACTTCAGCTTGTTCAATGAAGACAAAAAAGGAAGCTGATTGGTTCCTATGCAGAGCTTCACCAGATTTTGCATTTTCCAGTTTTAGTAAATCAACCTGATTCTGTGCTTCAAGAACAAAAAAAAAAATATTGTTTTCAACTTTCTTTTATCCTTTGTTGCATCCTGGTGCTGCTGATCTCCTGCAGCCACTTTATGTCTACATGCACTTCAGCAATGGCTGCCTGGCATTTCTCATTGTGGGTTTCTTGATGTCGTTTTACTGTGCACCTAAAAGGCCACTGACGGTCTCTGTTTTGTTTAACCACCTGACCTCTGAAAGATTTACCCTCCTTCATGATCAGGCAATAGGGCACTGCGTTACTTTAACTGACAATTTTATGCGATACGGCACTGCGTTACTTTAACTGACAATTGCAACGTTGTACCTAAATACAATTTATGTCCTTTTTTCCCCACAAATAGAACTTTCTTTTGGTGGTATTTGATCACTTCTGCGGTTTTTATTTTGTGCGCTATAAACAAAAAAAAACAATTTTGAAAAAAAAAAGAAAAAAATATTTTTTACTTTCTGCTATAAAACATATTAAAAAATAAATAAATAAATAAAAAATCATATTTCTTCATAAATTTAGGCCAATATGTATTCTGCTGCAACTACTACCAGGATCTTGGGGACAGGGTGTGCCAGGGAGTCGGGACTTGGGACCAGCATTATTATCTTGGGCTGTAACTTCACTTGACCCCAGGACAGGAGCATCACCCCCCCAGGACTGCAGGAGGCCGTGCAAGGACCTGCTGAGCTGGCACTAGCAGCTGCTATCACTGAGGTGAGAGACCCTGACACCCCTAGGGCCAGCTGACCCCCACATTCCATCTATCCCCCCCCCCATGCACCACATTTACTCTGCCCCAGTGTCCACCCAGTAACCTAAAAATAGTCCTCAACACTGTGGGTCCTGCTGGGAGCTGGCCATGGCCTGTGGGTCCTGCTGGCCTTTGTGTCCTTCTGGCCACTGGCCTGTAGGTCCTGCTGGGAGCTGGCCATGGTTACTAGTAATGGCGGCAAGTATGTTTTTAGAGGGACTGCGACATTGCGGCGGACAAATCTGACACTAAGTAACCCTTTTTGGGTACCAGTAACACCAATACAGTAATAAGTGCTGTATTGAGAAGGGGTTAACATCAGGGGCAATCAAAGGGTTAAATGTGCTCCTAAGGAGTGCTTTCTAACTGTGGGGGAGGTGCTTTGACTGAGGAAAACAGAGATCCGTGTTTCTGCTTAGCACAAACACAACATCTCCACTTTCCCCTCTGGCAGAACGGCGGTCTTCCTTGTTTACATTGTTTACACTGCCATTCTGCCTCTCCTCCGACCAATCGGCGCGTCCTGGCGAATATCGCGTCTGCCAGACCTGCCAATCACAGCGGGAGCGGGTCGCCAGGCATGCACACTCATGCCCCTGACCCTGTGCATGAAATCACATACAGGTACGTGATTTCGCACAGTAGGGCCGCCCTGCCGCAGTATGTCTGCGTGGGGCGGTCCAGAAGGGGTTAATTGTATAAATCCCGAAGAAGGGATTTAAGGCATCCCAGAAGATTTCATCTTTAATACCTTAATAAGTAACTGCACTTTTCTTTCTTTTTTTTTAGATAAAAAAGCTATCCCCTCTGGGTGATCAACGCACATTGCAAGGATTTAACAAGCTTTGTAACAGAGACCTATCTGTTTCTTTTCTTAAAGTGTTGCTAAACCCAGGACCCTGCATTCATTATATCTGGTCTCCCACAGAACACAGAGCATGGAAAGGCAATTATTTTAGTAAATATAAACTGATAAATACCTTTTCTCATCAGCAGTATATAGCAGTCTTGTGACTTTTATCAATGTGTAGTTAAAGTTTGTAGGAGGAGTTTTCATTCTCCTTTGAATGTCCTATGAGGCTGCATGGCCCCTGACCCTCTGTGTGGACAGTGCTGATTGGCCCTATGCTGATCACATGCACCCTCCCAAGAAAAAAAGCTCTCGCAATACACACCAAACTGAACATGTGCAGAGTGCCTCCAATGCTCTGTTCTATCAGCGGATGGATTGGGGACAGTAAAAGAAGGGGAGGATCACAGAAGACAGGATCAAACAGCCTTTTTGCACAATGCAGAGGATTAACCTCTTGGGTTCCACAGTAAGTATAACAAGTATGCTTTACTGCATATACGGACTGATTTTACTGTTGTGGGTTGTGAAACACTGTAGCCTCCTTGACGGTATTCCCGAGTGTGGCTCGGGGTGGATTTTCTGTACCAAGAGCGGTAACCCCGAGCCACACTCGGGATCGCATTGCTGGATCCAGGCTGGGTTACTCACCTTGTCCCCTGGATCCAGCGATGTGCCCCGCCGTGTCTGCGGGCTCTGTCCTCTGCCCGATGACTCTGTGATGCCGGGCTCCGTTCCCTGCGAGCGTCGCGTCGCACGGGGGCGGAGCCTGGCGGGAAATTCAAAAAGTGAAACACACACAACACATACAGTACACTGTATTCTGTAAGATTACATTACTGTATGAAATCATTTCACATCCCCTTTGTCCCTAGTGGTTTGCCCAGTGCCCTGCATGTACTTTTATATTATAAATGCCATTCTTTCTGCCTGGAAACTTGAGAGCGTCCATGGCATAAAAAAGTGTCCCTTTACGTCAAAAGCGCTTTTTGGACCGGCTAGAAGACAGCGATAGTAAATAAGAATCATTTGCAGAATTGAGTGATACTGATTGGTGGGGAAATTTATCATCAGACACTGAAAGTGACGACAGCGACAATTCTGCAACTGAGCAAATTTCAGTGTTTTTGACTTGATTACATTATTGAATAAATTTTATTATTATATTATCATCTTTGATAATTATTTATAGTTATTTATTATATTATAATTTTTTTTTTCATATATATTATAGTTTATGATTTTGTGTTTCAAACGTTATCATACCCAGGATGTCTACTAGACTCTTGTTTGGACAGATTTAAGTGAGTTATTCCTAAGAATTACAGGCCTACAATATAAAACGCCAAATTTCCATGCAAAATAATTGTACCGCTTTCAGGACCAAAAATCTGAAATAATCATCCCGCCAGGGAGGTTAAGAAAAAGCTGTGAGGCTGATTTACTAAAACTGTAGAGTGAAAAATCTGCTGCATCTGTGAATGGTAGCCAATCAGCTTCTAACTTCAGCTTCTTCAATTAAGCTTTGGCAAAAAAACTTGGAAGCTGATCCAGATTTTGCACTCATTTTGTTTTAGTAAATCAACCCCAATGTATGTTCAGCGATCTCCTTGGAAGTCTGGTTCCTGAGTGGAAGCGTCTGTGCTCAAAAATAATCAGCTGATGCCCTTGCAGTCTTCTAATGAGAAAAGTTGCAGTGTCTGAATCCCTTTAGAAGTAATGAAAATACAGGAATTATATTTTTGTACCTCAACAAAAATATAATCCTTGTTGCAGGAGATGCCTAAAATCTGACTTGCATCTCAGTGCAGACGTCTGGGAAAATCAGTGAACAAATCACACAAGCTGTAAATGACATTTCTGGGGAAGTTCTGTACACCAACAATGTACTGAAGGCCTGCAGGTGGCCATATTGCATTGAATTTTACAGAAGATTACAGCGGCTGCAGATTGACAAGGAAAGGTCATTTTTAATAACATGTGATTACAATGTAAATTGTGTGGCAATTATAAATGCTATATTATTGTTTTAATTGCATTTTTCTTCCCCATGAAAGTGGAGTTACCCTTTAAGTTATACCATTCATTGGCTACTTTTTAAAGATACATATTTGGGGATGACTAGGATCCATTCTTCGGGCTTTATTTAATTGCATAAATCCAAAAAAAAAGAATCTAAAGCCTCGTACACACGGGACGACGATCGTACGTACGATCGTCACAAATCGTATGTTGCATAATGTAACTTGCATACTGACTGCACTACACGATCGTACGACCACAGAAGAACATTCAGGTGCATGCAATTAGCATCCGGCCGTTCCTGACTTCTGAGCATGCGTGTTTTGCACAATACAACTTGTTGTACCAACTGCTCTGTACACACGATACAACGGTCGTATGAGCGCTTGTTGGTACGACCAAGTTTTCTAGTTTGCTCATAGAAATCCCTTGTACGACCGTCGTATGTTCGACTGTTCTAATCGCGCATACGAACGATCGATATCGCATACAACGGTCGTTAGTACGACCTGTTGTATACGATCGTCGTCCTGTGTGTACGAGGCTTAAGGCATCCTGGGGTTTATTTACTAAAATTGGAGAGTGAAAAATCTGGTGCAGCTCTGCATAGAAACCAATCAACTTTCACATTTTTTTTTGTCAAAGCTTAATTGAACAAGTTGAAGTTAGAAGCTGATTGGCTACCATGCACAGCTGCACCAGATTTTGCACTTTCCAGTTTTAGTAAAGCAACCCCATTCAAACCTTGAATCTTAAATAACTTAAGCCAATAAAGGGGGTCACTTAAACTCCCAACGTTCTACATTTAAGCCCCGTACACACGGTTCGACGATCGCATACAACAGGCCGTACTCACGACCATTGTATGCGATATCGATCATTCGTATGCGCGATTTGAACAGTCGAACATACGATGGTCGTACAAGGGAGTTGTATGAGCAGACTAGAAAGCTTGGTCGTACCAACAAGCTCTCTTACGACCGTTGTATCGTGTGTACAGAGAAGTTGGTACAACAAAGTTGTATTGTGCAAAACACTCATGCTCAAAGTCAGGAATGGCTGGATGCTAATTACATGCACCTGAACGTTCTTTCTGTGGTCGTACGATCGTGTAGTGCAGTCAGTATGCTGCATACAACAGCCAACATACGATTCAACACGGTCGTACGTGCGATCGTCGAACCGTGTGTACGAGGCTTAATAGATGACCAATGCAGTACAATACTCTACTAGTGTTATGATGATAGGTTATAGTAAGGTAAAGTGAAAAACAACCATCGAAACTTGCAGCGATTGCACAGCACCTGTTGTATTTCCATCAACCAATTTTATACTCTAGCTTGTAAAATAAAAGCAAACATCTAGGCTCCTCCATCACACACACATATATTTTATTTTATTTATTTTATTTTAGGTACTTATATAGCGCCGTCAATTTACGCAGCACTTTACATATATACTGTCCATTCATTCATACATTGTCCCTACCCTCAAGGAGCTTACAATCTAAGGTCCCTAACTCACATGCATACACATACTGGGGGCATTTTTTAGACAGGATCTAATTAACCTACCAGCATGTCTTTATATTTTATATATATTTTTTTTTTTTATGTACTTGCAAGACTAATGAGTTTGATTTTATTTTGTATTCCCATCTTTTTTTTTTTTTTATCAAAAGTGTCTAAATTAAGAATGTTCTACATTGCATAAATTCCAGCGCTCAGTGATGGATTTTGTTTCTAAAGCCCCTCCTGTATATTTACTCTTTAACCGTCTGTGTTGCCTCATAGCAAGCCATCATTTTGAAACTCCTGATGAAAAATGACAGCTGAAAAATAAGTCTGAACTTGACTCGTTTCTACCAGGCACTTACCATTCTCGGACACTTTAATAATGAAGCCTGATTTTTTTTTTTTTTTTTAAATAAGTCATTTTTAAAAGTGTATCCTTCTTGCCATAAATTCACTCCTAGATCAATTAAGAAATCCTATTACTAGGGCACAAGAAAGAGTTTAGGATTTCCCTCGGTTGCCGCAGAATTTAGCTGTTACTTCAAGAGAATTATTGCTTCCTTTTTTGTTATTCGCCAAGAATATAACCATCGCCAGACCCTTTTTTGGCAGTCATGCAATCTGAAAAATTACAATAGCTTAGCAGTCCCTCACCCATGTATTGGACATTCTCTTGTCCCCCTTGCTCCACACCTCTTATAGCATAACACAGGTTTTAGAGACTTTTTTTATGTTTTTATTTAGTTATGTTATTATTTATATTATTTATTATAATATATTATATTATTTATATTATTTTTTTTTATATTTATATATTTATTTATGTTTACTAGTTAAAAAGGTACAGATGTAATCTTGGGATGGCTTCTGAGAGTACTCAAAATTGTATGGACATAAATATTTAACAAATACAAGTCTAAATTAAAAAAAAAATTGCATACGTTTTCAGTGAGAAAAAAGAGACAATTTATTAAACTGTAACCACCTGAATGTGAACCTGCAAATATTTATATTAGCACATCAGCCCACACATCGTGATTTAAATAAATGTATAACAGCAATGGCAATTTTAAACAGTAATCGTTTTTATTTTTTATTAAAATGTTATAATATTATATTTAATAATATTACAATTTAAATATTATATAAGTAAGAAATTATTATTATTATTATTATTATCAGTATTAGTAGAAGTAATATGGGGTCAAATTAACTTACATTTATATTGTTGTCCACCATACATATTTTTCAAATTTTCTTATTAGGGAAAGATTATTATTCTTAATATTCTTCTTTTTCTTATTATACAGGATTTAATTATAGTTCCAACATTTGCCCAGCGCTTTACAATCTAAAGATTAAGTCTATGAATAAATCATATTTAATAATAGACAATCTGTATTCACATATATTTGGTCAAAGTTGGGCTTGTATGAAAGTTTCCAAGAAAATATATCAAAATAGACTTTTAAACTGTTTTTAAATACACTCAAATTCTAATGCATTTTTGTGGCTTGTGGTCTTTTATCAAAAAAACATTTTATTCATTAATTGAATTGTGTGCTATTGCAATCATTTAAGGAGCAGTTGAAAGAGTTTGTTTCAAATTATTTTAAAGGTCTGCAAAGTTAGGCTTCTATTTGATGTTCTATTTGCAATATTCTCTAGAATGAACAGCAAAAGCACAACCAACATAAAACAAAGCCAACTAAACATTTGACAAATAAACAAAGTACAAAAACAAAAAAGTGATAAATGTTTCCTGTAAATAAACCGGATAATAAATAATATTTTAACCACTGCAAATAAAAATAAAATAGAAAGTAAAGGATCTCCTGTATAATGTCAGTAATGGATCTTCCCCAGCAGTGGTAACAAAGGCAGACAGATGAGGATGTGAGATGGTGAGTTTGGGGCTCTGCAAATGTCGGAGTCTGACAGGTTCTAAGTGTTAATGAAACTCGGGGGAATCAGAGGAGAAGCCATTCCTCTAAATATTTGATCCCACAGCAACTGAAAGAGATGTGACATCACCTGAGAGGGCGCAGATATCAGTGACAGCTTTTATACATTATATATACATTGATCAATGATAGAGATAAATAGGATGATAGATGGATTGTTGGACAAGAATTAAAATAAGCAGGTGGAAAGAAGATAGAGAGCGAGATAGATAGATAGATAGATAGATACATAGATGGGTTGATAGATAGATAGATATAGATAGATAGATAGATAGATAGATAGATAGATAGATAGATAGATAGATAGATAGACAGATAGATAGATACATAGATGGGTTGATAGATAAATAGATAGATAGTTAGATAGATAGATAGATAGATAGATAGATAGATAGATAGATAGATAGATAGATAGATAGATAGATAGATAGATAGATAGATAGATAGATAGATAGATAGATTTATGAATCTGTTTCATAGATAGATGGATACATAGATGGGTGGATAGATCAATAGATAGATAGATAGATAGATAGATAGATAGATAGATAGATAGATAGATAGATATAGGACAAGTAGATGGATAAATAGATATATATTTAGAAAGATAGATGAGGAGTAGATGGGGAAATAGATAGATATTTAGATAGATAGATAGATAGATAGATAGATAGATAGATAGATAGATAGATATAGGATATATACAATTGATAAGATGGATAGATAAAATAAAATAAAAAGATGGATAGATACAGTAGAGATAGACAAATGGATGGATAGATAGATATATAGATAGATAGATAGATAGATAGATAGATAGATAGATAGATAGATAGATAGATAGATATGTTTATGAATCTGTTTCATAGATAGATTGATACATAGATGGGTTGATAGATAAATAGATAGATAGTTAGATAGATAGATAGATAGATAGATAGATAGATAGATAGATAGATAGATAGATAGATATAGGAAAGATACACTATAAAGATTGACAAATAGATAGGTGACAAGTAGATGGATAGATAGACAGATTTATAAATCAGGTGGATACATAGATGAATAAATAGATGGATATAAATAGATGGATAGATAGATAGATAGATAGATAGATAGATAGATAGATAGATAGATATATGGATAGGCGCCCTATGATGAATGAGGAGTCCCCCCGTCCTCCATCCATTGAGAAGTGATGAAATCTGTGTAGGAGCCAGGATGGAATTAGAGGGATTCTTGGGTCTCTGGACCCGGCCCAGCATGGCCTGCAGCAATATCTCCCCCATCCGCTCACAGAACATTCGGCCTACCTTAGTCAGCGAGGGAAGGACAAGTGGCCAAGTCTGCTCGTCATGCAGCTCTGACCTGCGCTGCCTTCTTGGGGCCTTCACCTAAACCGGGGAGATTTCTGAAGAAAAACAGCTTGGAGCAATTGGCATAAAACAGATCCAAATGGTGCAGATCAGGTTTCTGTGCCGGGGAAGCCTGTGATGTGGGACCGCAGGATGGGTGTCTGCAGAGGGGACCCGTCCCTACAAACTCATTTATATTTGGCTAACGGAAAAAAATTCCATCTTTAGTTGTTTAACTGCCTTTTAAAAGCCAGAGAGGGGAAGAATGGACGTGGGGTGCGTCATAGGCACAAAAATATGTTCAGTAGCTGTGTGACTGAGCTGACCATCCCCAGCAACAATCCGTTCACCGCTCACCAAGAATACAAGGCATTTTATCTTGACACGGATACTGCGTGGGGTGCAGGTAAGAAGGGGAGAGACCGAAAATTTTCCGTCAATTTGTTGATTTCTACCTTAAAAAAAGGCAATCGGTTTATATTTACTCAAACATCCCTGCCCAGGGGAGACGTCTGTGGGTAGGACGCCAGGGTGTAGTGTCCGAAGGGGCCGTGTCTTTGGACTAGACGTGGTAAACCTAGACAAAATACGGTTAACGAGGTTCGACAAAAAGAAGTCTTTAGAGGGGCCAAATCCACTTCCGGGGTTCTTCCGTCGCGTCCAGTCTCGA
>BLSH010523676.1:1237007-1253344 GCA_018402905.1 Glandirana rugosa
TATTTTCCCTATCCCCATTTATTTGTAGGGCACTTGCCCTAGTTTGAAGATGATTTTAGAACAGTTATATGGCTTCTACCGTTAATTAATACTTTTCAGACACAGTTTGAAGATGATCCACATTCACCTCCATTTTTGCTTTTTTTATGTTTTTATTTTTTTAAAAATATTTACAGTTATTTCCCTGTCCCCATTTTTTTGTAGGGCACTTGCCCTACCCTTACCCCCATTTTACTTCCTTTTGCAGCCCTCTGGGGCTTTCCAGGACTTTCCTACAGCCATTTTTGTGCCTAAAAGTTCGGGTCCCCATTGATTTCAATGGGGTTCGTTGTCCGTGCGATCGTTCGGGTTCCGTCCGGACCCGGACCCGGACTTTGTCCCGAAGTTCGGACGGACCAGCAGAACCCGAACTTCCAGGTGTTCGCTCAACTCTAGTTACATGTCCTCAGTGCTCAGTAGAACAGTACATGGCTGGTTTTATCCCAGCATGATCTTTGTGCGAGACTGAATATGCAGGTATTGGTCACTTGACCCACTAATGAAAGGAGCTCAGAGCAGCAGTTTCCCGGGACAGATAAGTACAGCGCTGTAAAAAAGTATTTGCCCCCTTTCTGATTTTTAAAGATAAGATAAATACAAAATGCAATTTTTAAATGATGATTTAATTTAAGAGAAAAAACTGTCCAAAATTGTATGGCCCTGTGTGAAAAAGCAACCCCCCCCCCCAATTAAATAATGAATGAACTGTGATTAACCACATTTTTTGTAAAGCTGAGTTAAATTTCACTTGCCACACACAGGCCTGATTACTGCCAGACATTTTGAATCAAGAAATCGCTTAAAAGAGAAGCTGTCTGACAAAGTGAAGCACGCTAAAAGATATCAAAAAGTAACACATCATGCTGCGATCTAAAGAAATTCAAGAACAGATGAGAAACTAAGTCATTGACATATATCAGCCTGGTTTCAAAGCCATTTCTAACGCTTTGGGACTTCAGCGAACCGTGGTGAGAGCCATTATCCACAAATGGAGACAACTTGGAACAGTGGTGAACCTTCCCAGGTGTGACCAGCCGACCAAAATGACTCCAAGATCACAACGAAGACTCATCCAGGAGGTCATAAAAGAACCCAGAACAACATCTAAAGAACTGCAGACTTCACTTGCCTCAGATAAGGTCGGTGTTCATGATTCAACAATAAGAAAGAGGCTGGGCAAAAATGGCATCCATGGGTTCCAAGGCTAAAGCCACTGCTGACCAAAAAGAACACAAAGGCTCGTCTCACGTTTGCCCAAAAAAAATCTTAATTATCCCCAAGACTTTTGGGCAAATATTCTGTTGACTGATGAGACAAAAGTTGAACTTTTTGGAAGGTGTGGGTCCCGTTACATCTGGTGAAAAACGAACACAGCATTTCATAAAAAAGAACATCATACAAACAGTCACGCATGGTGGTGGCAGGGAGGTGGTCTGGGGCAGCTTTGCAGCTTCAAGACCATGACGGCTTGCCATCATTAATGGAACCATGAATTCTGCGCTCTACCAGAAAATCCTGAAGAAGAAGTTTCAGTCATCAGTTCCTGACCTCAAGCTCAAGCACACTTGGGTTATGCAGCAGGATTATGATCCGAAACACACCAGCAAGTCCACCTTTGAATGGCTAAAAAACAAAATAAAGGTTTTGGAGTGGTCTAGTCAAAGTCCGGACTTATACCTGATTGAGATGCTGTGGCATGACCTTGAACAGGCCCTACATGCTGGAAAATATTCTAATGCGGCTGAATTAAAACAATTCTGCAAAGAGGAGTGGGCCAAAATTCCTCCACAGCAATGTGAAAGACTCATTGTCGGTTATTCTTTAAGAAATGAAATCATCATTTAAAACTGCACTTTGTATTTACTGGGGTTATCATTTACGTGTGCCAAATATACAAAAATATCAATTTTCAGGCAGGGGAAAATAATTTTGTACAGCACTCTATGTAATACGTTGGTAATCCTTTACCTACATTTGTTCCAGCTACTATATTTAAACCATATTGCCCTATGTACACTGAGATGATGATGCCCTTTTTTACAGGCTATGCCCGATTATTTTAAGAACCAACAAATTCCCCAATAGGTTATTGGCCCGGCATTGGCACTGTACAAGTTTGCGAAAACTAAAGCTAATTAGAGATTTATAAGATTTACATTACAATAGCTAATAAAAAAGTCACTTCTGCTCCATTGGGGCGCTATCATATCCTAAGTCACGCAAATATTTCATGGAGAATAGATCATCTCCCCATCTGAATGGATCATAATAACCATGATGCGTCGTGTGAGTGTGAAATGCACTTTTTCCCCTTTTCAGACCACGTTAATGAATTTTGGGCCCCATGAAATTGCCCCATTTTTTTCGGTATGAGATGACTGAGTGGCATTGATCTCTCTCTGATCTCTGATCTCTCTCCTGTAGAAACATGGACCAAACATATCCGACTTCAAAGATGAGGATTATGGGTAACGCCCGAAAAAAGGCTCCACAAAGATTCTTTGTATGCCAACAGTATGCTGCCATCTGCCACCATTTTTTACATTGAGGTTGGTTTTACAAATCTACACAAATAATAATAATAGTAATAACAATATATACCATAATAGGAAATTATGTGAACAGATAGATGAAACTCCCTCGCTCCCTCTTTTTATTTCTTCAGTGGTATAGATATTCTATATTTACAATGAATAGACAAACAGACAGACGCACAGATAGTTGGAAAAATAGAAAGATAAAATAAAGAGGTAAAGAGACAGATAAATCATATTATTACATTGATAATCTACAGATTTATGGACAGACTTATGCTGGCTATTCACGGTTAGAAAATCGTTCATAAAACATTCAATACGCTCGATCGTTCGACTTTCAAAATGTTAGTGGGCAAACTTCAATTCTTAAAATGCAAATTTTACGCCAAAGAAAGGAACCAACATGTCTGATTTTTTTTTTTTTTTTTTGACGAAACAAACGATTTTCGAAACGTTAGTAGTGGAATCGATTTAAAACTGTTTGAACAAATCTACAGCACATGTGCGTGTTAAAATTTAACCCCAGATTGTGTAATTAGTAGATGAAAAATCAACCGTTTATGTTGTTATCAATCGATAATATGTCGTTAATTGGGCGACATCTATTGATACAATGATGGCGTTATCGCATGCACATTCAAATGATTTTACGAATTCCGAACGTTTTTGTTTAACTATTTTCTAACCGTGTATGGCCAGCATAAGATAGATAGATCAATAGATAGATAGATAGATAGATAGATAGATGATAGATAGATAGATAGATAGATAGATAGATAGATAGATAGATAGATAGATAGATAGATAGATAAATAAATATATAGATAGATAGATAGATAGATAGATAGATAGATAGATAGATAGATAGATAGATAGATAGATAGATAGATAGATAGATAGTCCACCAGGAGGTCAATGCATTCAGAAGCAGAATTTTAGATACTAGAAAAATCACTTAACTGAAGTTTCGGGGATGACTTTTTGATAAAAGATGGAGTTTTTCAGAAAAATTATACAGTTGCTATATGTGGTAATTCATCAGTAATTTATACATACAGAGTTACAAAGCTACTGGAATGTCCACCTTAACAGTTCACTGAACAATGTCATGAATTGAAAAGTTCACTTTTCTGATTGATTTACCACTATTTGTGCAGAACTTCTTTAAGCCTGTTCAGGGAGAAAAGCCTGTTCAGGGAAGAAAGGGTAAAGATGAGCATTGTTTTTGAAGAAGGAAGCACGCTTGCATTTGTTGATGGAACAGTACATTGGTTCTACATGACAGTGGTCTGCTTTAGATGTTCTGCTTAATAGATATTTCTGTAGATGTTGGCGAGTTGTCAGATATTAGAGGAATAATCAAATTCAGAAGCAGGAGGAAAGCATTATTTGTTGGAAAAACAAGCAAAAATAGGATTCGATGTTTAATGAAGTAGCCTATAGCCCACCCAGAATAAAAAAAATGGCCCTTGATTTAAAGTGTTTTTTTAAAGTGTATCTAAAGCCAAAATATTTTTTTTTTTTTAGTTTTGGATAAAGTGGGGAAGGATTAGACCTTTGGTCAATTTTTTATTGTGAGATTCACCCTTTCCATTTGTCTTGGTGACCATTGTCTGTGGTTGCCATCTGTCCCCGGTTGCTGTGGACAGCCTCCCGTTTTAAGGGATCTGTCCCCAGCAAACAAACGTCCCCAGAGGCAGTATGCTGATACCTTCAAGTGGCCTTTCTATTTGATGTTTAATTTGAGGTCTGTTTATTTTGTCTTTATAATTATATGTCTGTCTCAAGTTCCAAAAGCCTGTGACTAATTGTTTGAAGGGGTGTTAAAATAGGGGTGTGATTTTGTGAGCGTGGCTCCAAATGGTGGTGTGATTTTGTGGGTGTGGTTAAAATGGGCATGGTCAGCCCCTCAATTTCTAAAATCTGGTAGCCATACTTTTGTTACCTAGACAGCAATTGAGGGTAAATCCAAAATGTTATAGCTGTCATGAGCTCAAGAGGTCAGGGTTAATTTCCAAACTGTGAGAACCTTTCAGGTGACAGCTCTGTGTAAAAAGGTTGGTGTGTGCTGAGATGAATGACCCAGCCAATCAAACCATCTGAAGAACGGAACCTGAAAGAAGACTAGCCAAAAAAGTCAGCAACTGGTGTGGGAGCTCCAGGACACCCTAGAGTTGTAGTGGGGATGAGTATAATTCCATTTTAATTCCTTTTCAGATGAAGCTCTGTGTACATATTGTGGCATCTGCCAAAATTAATTAACTTCTGTGCAAGTCATCTTGACTTGCACAGCTGAAGAACACCATTTGAAAGAGTCAGCAACTAGTATGGGAGCTCCAGGACACCCCAGAGTTGTAGTGGAGATGAGTATAATTCCATTTTTTATTCCTTTTCAGGCGTGTGCTGAGATGAATGACCCAGCCAATCAAAACAGCTGAAAAATGGAACCCGAAAGAAGACCAGCTGAAGAAGTCAGCAACTGGTGTGGGAGCTCCCGGACACTCCAGTGTTGTAGTTGAGGTGAGTATAATTCCATTTTAATTCCCTTTCAGTTGACAGCTCTATGCACAAATTTTGGCATCTGCCAAAACGAATGAACTCCCGTGCATTTCATCATGACTTGGGCAATCAAAACCACTGAAGATCGGAACTCGGAAGAAGACCGGTCAAAGAAGTCAGCAACTAGTGTCGGATCTCCAAGAGACCCCAGGGTTGTAGTGGAAGTGAGTATAATTCCATTTTTATTCCTTTTCAGGTGACAGCTCTGTGTACAAATTTTGGCGTGTGTTGAGATGAATGACCCGGCCAATCAAAACAGCTGAAGAATGGAACCTGAAAGAAGACCAGTCAAAGAAGTCAGCAACTGGTGGGGGAGCTCCTGGACACCCCAGTGTTGTAGTGGAGGTGAGTATATTTCCATTTCAATTCCTTTTCAGGTGATGGCTCTGTGTACAATTTTGACATGTGCTGAGATGAATTACCTGGCCACTGAAAACAGTTGAAGAAGGGAACCTGAAAGAAAACCAGCTGAAGAAGTCAGCAACTGGTGTGGGAGGCCCAGGACACCCCATTGTTGTAGTGAAGGTGAGTATAATTCCATTTTAATTCCTTTTCAGGTGACAGCTTTGTGTGCAAATGTTAGCATGTGACGAGATAAATTAACTCCCATCCATGTAATCTTGACCTGGCCAAACGGCTGAGGAACAGAACTCGGCAGAAGACCAGTCGAAGAGGTGAACAACTGGTGTGGGAGCTCCCGGACACCCCAATGTTGTAGTGGAAGTGAGTATAGTTCAACTTTATTTCCTATGGGCCTCTAAAGGCATGCAGCCACAGTAAATTTCATGCATTTTATGGTTCCCTTAAAAATGGAACCCCGTCTTGTCTCCTCCCTCTCTGGTCAGAGAGTGAAAGGGGCAGAAGTGCTAATGTGAATTTTATCCCTGTTCAGCCACTCTTGTGAGATATGGACACCTCTGCTACTCAGTAGGATCACTCTGCTTTTTTCCTGGTCTAGCAATTCTGCTCATGGGTTAGCTTTTCAGAAAACAAATGATGATGATGCATAAGAAGACATAAAAAGCTAAATTACTATTTTAGGAAACAACGGCGTCACCTGCCGGGCTGTGCAGTGTCTTAGATGTGTGGAAGTCAAATGACTACAATAACGGTGTTGCAAGTCACCAAACACATTCACTTCTCACACCTATACACCCCCTATGGACCAAAGCAGTTTTTACATTTTTGCTATGGACCTATTGATTCATCACTTAACCTAACAAAGTAATACTTATATCATTTTTTGAGACAAGGCTTTCTCATTTATTTACTTAATTTGCTAAAATGTTTTTATTTAATCCATAGCCAAAAAAATAGCAAAATAAAAAAAAAATAGCAAAATTAAAAAAAAAAAACACTTATTTTCTACTTTTCTCTGTGCTAGTTTTAAATAAAAATAGAGTTACTAGAAGTACAACCATTTTTTGAGACGAGGCTTTATCATTTATTTTTTTAATTTGCTAAAATGTTTTTATTTAATCCATAGACAAAAAAAAAAAAAATAGAAAAATTAAAAAAAACACATTTTCTACTTTGCTCTGTGCTAGTTTTAAATAAAAATAGTGTTACTATAAGTACAAAGGACTAAAAAGTTAAAGTGTTTGTTAAGGCATGGAAACAACTTTGCAACAATCCCCTCTGCTATGATTAATAATGTCCCCAGTGCATTTATTTTTTTTAAAAATGATGCAGATCGAGGTGACAGCTCCAGTGGGTGAGGCTGGGAAACCTCCGCTGACGTCAGCCAGGAGGAGCAGAGGAGAGGAGGCGGTGTTCAGCGGTCGGTCATGTTAGTCGGTGCTATGAAATCAGGTGCACAGCAGTATTTCTTTAAAAAGATAAATACACTGGGGACATTATTTAACCACTTCAGTCCCGGGAGGATTTACCCCCTTAACGACCAGGCCATTTTTCGCGATACGGCACTGCGTTGCTTTAACTAACAATTGCGCGGCTGTGCGACGCTGTACCCAAACAAAATGTATATCCTTTTTCCCCCGCAAATAGAGCTTTCTTTTGGTGGTATTTGATCACCTTTGCGGTTTTTATTTTTTGCGCTATAAACAAAAAAAGAGTGACAGTTGTGAAAAATATATATATATATATTTTTTTACTTTCTGCTGTAATACATATCCAAAAAAAAAAGTAAAAAAACAAATGTATTCATCAGTTTAGGCCGATGTATATTCTACATATTGTTGGTAAAAAAAATTAGCAATAGCGTATATTGATTGGTTTTCGCAAAATTGATTGTGTCTACAAACTATGGGATAGATTTAGGGACTTTGTTTATTGTTTTTACTGGTAATGGCGGAAATCTGTGATTTTTAGTGGGACTGTGACATTGCGGCCAGCAAATCTGACCTCAAATGACCCTTTTTGGGGACCAGTGACATTATTACATTGATCAGTGCTATAAAAATGCAGTGATCAATGAATAAATGACACTGGCAGGGGAGGGCTTAACACTAGGGGGCGATCAAGGGGTTAACTGTGTTCCCTGGGTGTGTTCTAACTGCAGGGGGGATGGGCTGCCTGGAACACCACAGAGATCGCTGTTCTGATGACTAGGAACAGAAGATCTTGGAGATGTCCCCTGTCAGAACGGGGATCCGCCTTGTTTACATAGGCAGATACCTGTTCTGCCTCTGTATACCGCAATCACCGGCCGCTGGTGGACATCGAGTCCACTGGACCTGCCGGCGCACTCACGTGGCGCGTGCGCCCGCTATCTCACATGCATGGACCAATGTATTTGCGCACCCGAGCCACCTTGCCGCAGTGGCGGGAGGTCGGCAAGTGGTTAATATAGCAGAGAGGATTGTTGCAAGCTTGTTTTATTATGAGAGCAGCAGGAGGGGAAATACATGGAGTGGACAAAGCTGACAGGCAGGGAGGGGAGGGGGAGAGCAGAGAGGAGGGAAGAGAGGAAAGCAGAGAGCTCCGGATGTCGGAGGCACATGAACTGACCACGGTGTCAGGGCTCAGCAGCCATGATGTACTGTGGTCAGTTTACAGTGGGGAGGGCAGAAACTGGCTAGATCAGCCAGGTATTTCAGATGATACAGGGGGCCAAATTACACAGCACAAGCACTGTGCTGTATAACATGTTTTAAGGGAACAGGATCCAATTAGTTTTTTTTTTTAGGTTAACAAACGCTATAATAAAAAATAAATTAGTATTTTTTTTGTTAAATTTTTCACTTTTTTGCAACACTAACAAAAATTATTATACAGAATGAAAAGAAACAAAAGTATGTTTAAATAGTAATGGCTAAAAGCATAGACAAAGCATCTAAATCAGCAGGAACATAATAGGGGAGAAATGAAATAATTAGTTATTTAGAGCTAATTAGGTTAAAGTGGTTGTAAATGCTGAAGATGTGCATGAGAGCCACGGCTGTCCTGTCAATCACAGCCAGTGAGCCAATGAGGAGAGAGCTGGGTGGCTGGGCCAAGCCACAGCTCTATGGGAGGTGATTTATTAATACTGGAGCACTCAGAATCTGGTGCAGCTGTCCATGGTAGCCAATCAGCTTCGAACTTCAGCTTGTACAATTAAGCTTTGACAAGAAAACCTGGAAGCTGATTGGTTTTTATGCAGAGCTGCATCAGATTTTGCACTCTCCAGTTTTAGGAAATCGATCCCACTGTGTCTTATGAATGCACAGAGCAGGGCTCGGGAGCGAGCACGCACCAGTGCCCCCATAGCAAGCAGCTTGCTCTTGGTGGCACTGGTCAAGGACTTGGAGCCTGGAGCGCTGGCCGAGGACCCTAGAAGAGGAGGATCAGGGCTGCTTTGTGCAAAGCCACTGTACATAGCAGGTAAGTATGAGAAATATATATATGTTTTTTTAAAGCCCAACCACTTTAACCACATGCTTACTGGGCACTTAAACCCCCTTCATGCCCAGGCCAATTTTCAGCTTTCAGCACTGCCACTCTTTGAATGGCAAATAGTGTGGTCATGCTACACTGTACCCATATGACATTTTTATCACACAAATAGAGCTTTCTTTGGTGGTATTTAATCACCGCTAATTTGCTAAACAACCAAAAAAGACCAAACATTTTGAAAAAAACAAAAAACTGTTTTCATAGTTTGTTATAACATTTTGCAAACAGGCATTTTTTCTCCTTCATTGATGTGCACTGATGAGGCTGCACTGATGGGTACTGATAGGCTGCACTGATAGGCACTGATAAGGTGGCACTGATGGGTGGCACTGATGAGCACTGATGAAGTGGCACTGGTGGGCACTGATCAGGAGGCAATGATGAGGCTGCACTGATAGGTGGCACTGATGTGCACTATTAGGTGGCACTGATGGGCACTGATAGGCAGCGCTGAAGGACACTGATAGGTGGCAATGATGGTCACTGATAGGCACTGGTAGGTGACACTGATAGGCAGCACTGATAGGTTGCACTGATGATGAGGCACTGATGGGCACTGATTGGCAGCACTTATGGGCACTAATAAGTGGCAATGGTGGGCACTGCTTAGCATTACTGATATGCACTGGTAGATGGCTGGTGGGCGCTGCTTAGCAGTGGGTGTCTGTGTGCGGGACCGATGTCCCTTTATACAAGCCGGTAATTGGCTTTTTTTTTCTCCTCGTGCTGTCAGCGTGAGAAAAAAAGAGCCGATTACCGGCTTCTGTTTACATCATGGGATCAGCTGTCATTGACTGACAGCTGATCACATGGTAAAGGGCCGAGATTGGCCCCTTACTCTGATCTGTAATCAGCTGAGTCTCATGGACTCTCTGATCACAAAGCGCCCCACCCACGCCCTGTTGGGGGCGCGCAGGTTGCGCATGCACAGGAGGACATACATGGACGCCCTCCCAGCAAACTGTAGCCATCTTTCGGCTATAGTGCGGGCGGGAAGAGGTTAACCACTTGCCGACCGCCGATCGGCATCTGACGGCGGCAAAGTGGCTCATTCCCGCAAATCGCCGGCATACGACGGCGGCTGCGGGAACGAGTTTAGTGAGCGTGCGCGCCGCCGGAGGCGCGCCCGCGCGCTCACTGTGTTCAGGGAGGGCCAGGGAGCGGGTGCGGCAGCTTCGATTGCCGCCGGCTACCCGCGATGGCCCCCCCGGAGCGAAGGAGCGGAGGTCCGTGTATGTAAACACGGACCTCCGCTCTGTGTGAGGGGGAAGGGCTGTGATCACAGCCTTCCTGTACATGAAGGCTGTGACCACTTCCCTTCCCCAGACAGTGCAGTCCCCCCACAGTTAGAACACGCCCAGGGAACACAGTTAACCCTTAGAGCGCCCCCTGCAGGTTAACCCCTTCACTGCCAATGGCATTTACACAGTAATCAGTGCATTTTTATAGCACTGATCGCTGTATAAATGCCAATCGTCCCAAAAAAGTGTCAAAATGGTCCGACATGTCCGCTGAAATATCGCAGTACCGCAAAAAATCACAGATCGCCGCCATTTTTAGTAAAAAATAAAAAAAAATAAAAACCCCAAAAATGAATTCTCATCATCCGTAAACGCGACCACTTTTGCGCAAACCAATCAATAAACGCCAATTGCAATTTTTTTTATCGCAAATATGAGGAAGAATATAAATTGGCCAAAAAAGGTGAAAAAAAATGTTTTTTTATATTTTTTTTTTGGATTTGTATTTTAGGAAAAAGTAAGAAATTTGGGTTTTTTTGCAAAATTGTCGCTCTTCTTTTGTTTATAGCGGCGATCAGAAATGACGCAGAGGTTATCAAATACCACCAAAAGAAAGCTCTATTTATGAGAAAAAAAGGACGCAAATTTCGTTTGGTTACAACGTCGCACGACCGTGCAATTGTCAGTTAAAGCGACGCAGCGCCGAATCGCAAAAAGGGCTCCGGTCCTAAAGCTGGAAATCCTTCCGGGGCTGAAGTGGTTAAAGTAGTTCAAAAGTAATTTTTTTTTTTTTTTACTTTAACTCATGCAAAACACCCTACCATCTTTCTTCATACATATCTCCCATTCCCCACACCTAAACTCCCTAAACACTTACCTGCAGCAGCAGAGGTTTGCTTCCAAGTCGGATCCCCGTCTATGAAGAAGCGACTTTCCAGAAAGAAGAACATAATTTTGCCAGAAGACACACCTCTCATGTCCAAGGTACTCAAGTTGAATTCACCTGAAATCGCCAAAAATCGCTTGATATTGGCCAGAAGTCGCGCCACTTCGCCTTTTCAAATCGCCTAGCAAAGTCGCCCCAAAGTCGGATCGCCTCAGTGTGAACCGGCACAGACAGTTATTTATTTATAACAGCAGTTTCCACACTGGCAGAAACATCCGGCTGTCATTTTGATAGTTAGGAATGGTTGGCATTAGCAATGGTCAGAAGCAGAAGTGGCAGAAGGACAGAGCGTATATATATATATATATATCCTCTGTGTACTCTTTTGGGTATGTGTAACACGCCCAGTGCCCACAACTGATTAAGCTGTTCATATAGCCGTTTACCTAAATTTTCACTTCACAAACTTTTAATATATTAAATGCGATTTATAAATATTATTAAATTCTTGGGATGCTTTTGTTCTTTTAGATGTGAAATTGAATTATC
The DNA here is from genome assembly GCA_018402905.1 of Glandirana rugosa. NCBI lineage: Eukaryota > Metazoa > Chordata > Amphibia > Anura > Ranidae > Glandirana > Glandirana rugosa. The sequence continues at coordinate 1,248,716 of BLSH010523676.1, forward strand.
CTTATCCTCCTTCTTTCTGAGGCATGTACCTGTTTTTTTTTGAGTAGTGGGCGACCACAGCAAAAGGGCCAAAAGCGAGTCTTTTGTGCGGTGACCATTGATAACCCCGAGAAAATTGTTTAAGTGCCTTTGAATGACAGCAATTTCCAACTGTAGAAATTGTTGATTTGAGAACATTGCTCCTTTTTGAGTTGACTTTCCATAGCTATGATTTTGCACGCTGAGGCATAACGCTGACCATTGTGTGAGGAGATGAGAAGAGAGAGGTCACCATGTCATCTCCTTCTCCATTCTACTCTCTTCGTTGCTTAACCCTCCATTCAGTTGCCTTCAATCTGAGTTCCTCCTTAGAGTTCATCCTGAAATCCAAATTAATTTATATTCACCCAAATGTCATAATTGGGATGTCTCAAGCAGGATCCAAATTGTAATGCCATTTTTGGCAGTTCAGATTCCTTAAAGGCTTCTGGGAGAAAGGGACCAAAGGCTTCATCAAAGGCTGTTTTTGATATACACTATATTATCAAAAGTATTGGGGCGCCTGCCTTTAGACGCACATGACCTTTAATGGCATCCCAGCCTTAGTCCATAGGGTTCAATATTGAGTTGGCCCACCCTTTGCAGCTATAACAGCTTCAACTCTTCTGGGAAGGCTGTGCACAAGGTTTAGGAGTGTCTATGTGAATGTTTGTCCATTCTTCCAGAAGGGCATTTGTGGGGTCAGGCACTGATGTTGGATGAGAAGGCCTGGCTTACAGTCTCCACTCTAATTCATCCCAAAGGTGTTCTATAGGGTTGAAGTCAGAACTCTGTGCTGGCCAATCAAGTTCCTCCATCCCAAGCTCGCGCATCCATGTCTTTATGGACCTTGCTTTGTGCACTTTATGGTTCACCAAAGATGCATTCACATATGTTTTGAAGATAGAATTTCGAAAATGAATATTTCTGTTGCCCGAAGATGGAGTTCGGTACCCAATATATATGTTTTGGGTTCAGAAACAGGCCTTTCATCAGGGGTAAGTTACAACGGGTGAGATGTAGCACCGTGGTGTATTATTTTCTGCCTTAGTAAGTAGCCCTGCAAGGTCCGCCGTACGCCGTAGTGTTACTACCTGGGTGGACGGCGGACCTTGCTGGGCTACTTTGAGGTTCAAGAGGCTATTTTCATCCTACCAGGGGGCGCTGGACCGGTGGCAGATCCCCCTGGCCCTCCAGTCATTGATCCTGATCCTTCTCTTCCCTCCTGCTATGTCCCTCTCACCAAACATTTCACTGACCTAAGCGGATATTGATACATATCCAAACTGAGTACGAAGCCCCAGCAACCGCTCACCCCCCAGGGAAATACTTTTGTCCACCAGGTAATGACATGAGATTTGTCCTTCTTGAATTTGCATACCTAGCCACTGTGCCCATTTGCACAGAAATTACTAGGACAGAAAAGAATTCCTTTATTAGAATAATACACCAAGGTGTCACATCTTACCCGTTGTAACTTACCCCCGATGAAGGGCCTGTTTCTGAACCCGAAACATATATGTTGGGTACCGAACTCCATAATTTGTATATAAATATTTTACATGTTGATTCTTACTGTTTATACTGTTTTTCATGTCTGTATGGATATTGGTCCTTCCTCTGAGTGACAAATCCTTTTATATATAAGATGAAATAAAGTGTTATTTTTTTTTATATTATGTGGTTTGGTTAACCTATTTAGCCACTTCAGCCCCGGAAGGATTTCACACTTTAGGACCAGAGCACTTTTTGCGATTCGGCGCTGCGTCGCTTTAACTGACAATTGCGCGGTCGTGCGGCGTTGTACCCAAACAAAATTTGCGTCCTTTTTTTCCCACAAATAGAGCTTTCTTTTGGTGGTATTTGATCCCCTCTGCGTCATTTCTGATCGCCGCTATAAACAAAAGAAGATCGACAATTTTGCAAAAAATCCCAAATTTCTTACTTTTTGCTAAAATACAAATCCAAAAAAAAAAAAAATAAAAAAACATTTTTTTTCATCGGTTTTGGCCGATTTATATTCTTCCTCATATTTTTGGTAAAAAAATCGCAATCGGCGTTTATTGATTGGTTTGCGCAAAAGTTGCCGCGTTTACTGATGATGAGAATTTCTGGGGTTTTTAATTTTTTTAAATTTTTTACTAGTAATGGCGGCGATCTGCGATTTTTAGCGGTACTGCGATATTGCAGCGGACATATCGGACCATTTTGACACCTTTTTGGGACCATTGGCATTTATACAGCGATCAGTGCTATAAAAATGCACTGATTACTGTGTAAATGACATTGGCAGTGAAGGGGTTAACCTGCAGGGGGCGCTCTAAGGGTTAACTGTGTTCCCTCAGTGTGTTCTAACTGTGTGTGGGCTGCCCTGACTGGGGAAAGGGGATGATCACAGCTTCCACGTAGAGGAAGGCTGTGATCATCGCCCTTCCCCCTCTATGAGAACGGAGGTCCGTGTTTACATACACGGACCTCCGTTCTCTCGCTGCGGGGGGGCCATCGTGGGTAGCCGGCGGAGATGGAGTCCGCCCTACCCGCTCCCTGGCCCCCCCGAACACAGTGAGCGAGCGAGCGCACAATATTAGTTATTGCGGCCGCCGTCAGGTGACGGCGGTTTGCGATAGCGTGCCACCTTGTCGCCGTCATGCTGCGGCGGGCGGTCGGCAAGTGGTTAAAGTCCCGCTAAGGGGGTATCTCTGCTGTATGTATCTAACACTTGGGGATGAGGTAACCACCACTTCTCCTTACTGACTGTGAAGCTATATTTTTGCTTTGTGCACTGGTCCAAATCATTTGGGGGGGGGGGGGGGATTATGGTGTGGGGTTGTTTTTCAGGGGTTGGGCTTGGCCCATTAGCTCCAGTGAAGGGATCTCTAAAGGCGTCAGCATACCAAGACATTTTGGACAATTTCATGCTCCCAACTTTGTGGGAAGAGTTTGGGGATGGCCCCTTCCTGTTCCAACATGACTGCGCACCACTGCACAAAGCTAGGTCCATAAAGACATGGGGGAACGAGTTTGAGGTGGAGAAACTTGATTGGCCTGCACAGAGTCCTGACCTCAGCCTGATAGAACAGCCCTGGGCTGCTCCGTCCCTAAATAATACAAAGCGCAAATGTATCTGCCATGGGACTTTGTTGCAGCAAATTACAATATTATACATACAAAATTCATAAAAGGTATACATTTTATTATACAAATTGATAAAAAATGCAGATAAAAAGGGCTTTACATCAATGCAGAAGCACCATAAAGAGCCTTCAAATATACATAAGAGATCACACAAAAGTACATATGAATGCTTGAGTGTAGCAAAAAGGTAATTAATCTCCTATCCTCCAAATCCAGGGAGGAATGGGGACCTATAACTGCATTGTTGCTATACACATAATGCTGTGTCACCAATTTCCAACGCGTTTCAGTCATAAATGGCCTTCTTCAGGGAGTATGAAAGGTGATAGTGCCTAAAATATACAAAAATAATCAAAGATTTTTTTTTTTTCACTATGGCAACTTAGGCCAAGCAATTCACTTTAGAGAAAACTTACATTCATATACAGGGTTGTATATAGGTGTCCAAGCAATCAATTCCCCAAGAGTCCCATTGTGGAGAGGATCTGGCCCCAAATCCCATAAGGGGTCAGATTAGGTGGTAGAGGTGGGGGAACAAACCTCCCTCCCCCGAGAGTAGCCAGACTCGTGTCCTTACTGATCTAAAAAAGTGTAAAGAATACATGAAGTATATTGCCTGTATAACAAGAGAAATGGCCAAAACCTCACCAGGATGGATCTAATAACCTGGAGCACCAGCTATAGTGTCCCCAGCCACAAGCCTACAATAAAACATACATTATATTGTCAAAAGTATTGGGACACCTGCCTCCTTTACACACACATGAACTTTAATGGCATCCCAGTCTTAGTCCGTTGGGTTCAAAATTGAGTCGGCCCACCCTTTGCTATAACAGCTTCAACTCTTCTGGGAAGGCTGTCCACAAGGTTTAGGAGTGTCTATGGGAATGTTTGACCATTCTTCCAGAAGTGCATTTGTGAGGTCAGGCACTGATGTTGGATGAGAAGGCCTGGCTCACAGTCTCCACTCTAATTCATCCCAAAGATGTTCTACAGGGTGGGCCATTTATATGGATACACCTTAATAAATAATAAAGTGCACCATCTTGCTGGAAAAACTCAGGATTCATCAATGGAAACCTCAAGGCCACTGGATATGCGCAATTTCTACATGATGATGTGTTTCCCTCTTTATGCACTGAAGCTGGCATGTTCCCTGAGTTTTTCCAGTCTTTAACGCGTATAGGTCACCGGAACTCCAAAGGTAACTACTTAGGACTCAAAAAGGTCGTTCTACCACGTGAAATAATAAATAATTCCACATAGGTATATTTACCGGGTGGGACATCTTGTAGAAACCCTACTTAATCTCACCTCTGACACTCGGTCCGGAAGAGTAGGTTGTAGTCACGGACTGGAGTGTTTACGTGAAGACCTTCTTACCAGTTTGTAAGGGTATCTGTGAGGATTTGGAACACCTGTCGGAAGGGTCTTCTCAACTTCGACAATATCGTTTCCCACCCGGCTGAGTTAAAA
>BLSH010523676.1:1253965-1277404 GCA_018402905.1 Glandirana rugosa
ATAGGCTGTAGAGTCCAGATTTTTTTTAACCACTTAGCAACCGCCCGCCGTGGCTTGACGGCGGCAAAGTGATTTGTTATCACGAAACGGCGTCATAACGAGTATTGTGAGCACGCCGCTCCCCCCCCCCCCCGCAGTGAGAGAACAGAAGTCCGTGTATGTAAACACGGATCTCCGTCCTGACAGAGGGGGGAGGGCTGTGATCACAGGATTCCTGTATATGGAAGCCATGATCACTCCCTTTCCCCAGCCAGGCCAGCCCCCATACAGTTAGAACACACTGAGGGAACACAGTTAACCCTTAGAGCGCCCCCTCCAGGTTAACTCCTTCACTGCCAATGGCATTTACACAGTAATCAGTGCATTTTCATAGCACTGATCGCTGTATAAATGCCAATAAAGTCCCAAAAAAGTGTCAAAAATGTCCAACATGTCCGTCGCAATATCGCAGTACCGCTAAAAATCGCAGATCGCCACCATTACTAGTAAAATATTAAAACAAAAAAAAAAAACATAAATGAATTCTCATCATTCGTAAACGCTGCAACTTTTGCTCAAACCAATCAATAAACGCCGATTGCATTTTTATTTTACCAAAAATATGATTTATGAGAATATAAATCGTTCAAAACCGATGAAAAAAAATGTTTTTTTATATTTTTTTTTATTTGTATTTTAGCAAAAAATAAGAAAAATTGTTTTTTTGCAAAATTGTCACTCTTTTTTTGTTTATAGCGGTGATCAAAAATGATGCAGAGGGGATCAAATACCACCAAAAGAAAGCTCTATTTGTGGGGAAAAAGGACCCAATTTAGTTTGGGTACAATGTTGCACCACCGCGCAATTGTCAGTTAAAGCGACGCAGTGCCGCATCGCAAAAAGTGCTCTGGTCCTAAAGTGAGAAATCCTTCCGGGGCTGAAGTGGTTAAAAGGAAATGATTAATAGAACAAGAGATTCAATGCGTTTCGGGGATTGTAAGATGTTAAATCCCTTGAAGCCGAAACATGTTGGCTCTGGTATCTTATTAACCTCTTATGGACCACCCCACGGAGATATACTGCAGCAGGGCAGCCCTCCTGCGCAAAATCACCTACTGTACGTGAATCCGTGCACTGAGTCTGGGGTGCAGGCCGCTGGCGACCCGCTCCCGCTGTGGTTAGATACAGCGGGAGCCAATCAGCGGGTCTAGTGGACCCATTGTCTGCCGGGACCCGTCGATCGGTCTCAGGAGAGGCAGAATGGTGGTCTGCCTATGTAAACAAAACAGATCGTCGTTTTGGGAGAGGGGAAGATGGAGATATAACCAGGAACCCAGTCAAAGCACCTCCCCTACAGTTAGAAAGCACTCCCTAGGGACACATTTAACACTTTGATCGCCCCTGATGTTAGCCCCTTCCCTGCCAATGTAATTTATACAGTGACATTTTTTTTAGCACTGATCACTGTATTAGTGTCACTGGTCCCCAAATAGTGTCAAAAGTGTCAGTTAGGTGTCCGATTTGTCCGCCGCAATGTCGCAGTCCCGCTAAAAATTGCTGAACGCTGCCATTACTTGTAAAAAATAAACAAATAAATAAAAATTCCATAAATAAATCTCATAGTTTGTAGACGCTATAACTTTTGTGCAAACCAATCAATATACACTTACTGGAATTTTTTTTACCAAAAATATGTATCAGACTACATATTGGCCTAAATTTTAGACAACTGCGGTTCGTTTCGTTCCGAATTAATATTCAGACAAATTTCTCGTTATTCTGAGATTTGGATATATCTGAATACCCGAATTACAACATAAACAAATTTTACCGAATGCTCCGAATAATGAAACAAAATTATTCAGAATTTCCGAAATTCGGACTGAAATTCGAATCAAATTTTATATTGAACTTCAGTCAAATTCTAACTGTACACATATTGCTGAAATCAAAGACTGTGTGTGTTATTAGAGGACCATTTGGAAATAATGCTGTTTTTGTGATTTAAAGAGTCATTATAATCATTTGATGAAGATTTTTCTTTTGTTTGTTCACTTTGCCACATTGGAATTGAAAAAAAAGAAACAAAAGTTTTCGATTCGACCAATTCAAAATATATTAATACGAATGTTTCAAATAGAAAAAAAACTGTAAATTCGAAGAAAATTTTAAAAATTCCGAATACGAATCCCGATTATGAATTGAACGAATCAACCGAATTTAATAAAACAAAATAACTAGATGAATGAAACAAAACAATTTTTTTTATGCACATGTCTACTAAATTGATGAAGAAATTTGATTTTTTTTACATTTTTTTTTATTTTATAGCAGAAAGTAAAAAATATTGTTTTTTTCAAAATTGTCGGTCTTTTTTTGTTTATAGCGTAAAAACTAAAAACCATAGAGGTGATCAAATACCACCAACAGAAAGCTCTATTTGTGGGGAAAAAAAGGACATCAATTATATTGGGGTACATGGTTGCACGACCGCACAATTTCTCAGTTAACCACTTACCGACCACCCGCCATCATTGTGCGTCGGCAGTTTGACGTGGAGTATCGTTGCTATGGTAGCAGATAGCTACCATAACTCCGGTATTTTCTGAAATGGTGGGCGGTCGGCTTTCTGATAAAAGTGGTCTCTGTGGCATATTCGCCGCAAGATCTCTTTTATCTGGGGCGGGAGAGGGCCACCCCCGCCACTTTCCGGTCGTTTGCACTGCTTACCAGAGGCGTAGATGATCGGGTCTGCTCCCCTCACTGCCTGGATGCAGACTGAGGGTAAGATGGCCCCCACTTGGCTCCATGGCATTGAAGGGCGGAAGTGACGTCAAACGTCCCTTGCGCCCAATGCTCTTAAAGCGGAGTTCCACCCAAAAGTGGAACTTCCGCTTTAAGAGGAGGTGACCCCCTGACATGCCATAATTGGCATGTCATTTTTTTTGGGGGGGGGGGGGTGAGGACCACTTCCTCCCCTGGTGCCGAGGAGCTGGAAGGAAGTTCACCTTCCCTCCCTCCCACCCGGCGATCTTCTGGTACTCGTCACAGGTCCCAGAAGATGCGCAGAGCCATTCAGAAGCCGCAGTGGGACTCGCGCATGTGCAGTGAGCGCCCGGCTTTGAAACCAAAGCCGGGTGCCCACACCTGTGATGCCGACGCCGCCGAGGGGAGGGGGGGAGGAGCGAGCCGCATCGCTGGAACGAGGGACAGGTGAGTGGCCGATTGTTAAAAGTCAGCAGCTACAATTTTGGTAGCTGCTGACTTTTAACTGGGTGGACCTCCGCTTTAAGTGGTTAAAGTAACGCAGTGCCGTATTGCAAAAAATGGCTTGGTCATGAAGAAGGTTAAACCCTTCGTGGCTGAAGTGGTTAAACGTGGAATCAGGTTTAGATCACAACACTGGCTGCACAGAATTAAAAATAAATCTTTTACTGTATGACTGGTTAAATGTATTGTTGTACGGCGACTTAAAAGACAGAGGGCCTAAAGTTTCTTGAAGGAGCTGATTAAGGAATACCTGTGGGAAATCCCTTCCGATGTCTATCTTGGTGCTCCTGTACCTGCAGTCGTTCTAAATCACCCCGCTTCTGATTAGCATTGCTTTGTTGAATTTTCTACTGTCTTACTTCATCTATTCTTCTCCTCCAAGCCTGATTGGACAGAAGGTTGTGAACACAGAGGAGACAAGCGGGTGTAACATTACACTTGGGAAGTCAACTTGGTATTTGAGATGTTTTGCTTTGCAATGAAATAAAGATACTTTGCTTTAAAAAAAAGTACAGAATATAACCATTTATTTTGTTTTTCTACATTTCTATTCTATTTTACTGGTTCATACAAACAGAATTCTGAACAGCTTATTCACTGTGGGGAGTTAAAGCGGAGTTCCGGCCGAAATATTATTTTAATATATAAATAACCCGAGAATACTCATGTCTCGTGCAATGTAACCAAGGTATGCCGTAAACTATGGCCAGTTTTATATTTGTGCAGCATAATTTTCTTACTTTGTGAAGTTCCTGCATCAGCACGGCCATCTCCAGTGTGGGCATCTGAAGCCCCAGTGTCCTTCTTCCTGGATTCCCTGCATGCTGGCTACCCAGCATGCACCTGCCGATCTTGTGCATGTGCAGTGCAGTGCAATCTTGGTGAGCTTGACATGGCACAGCCATGCCAAGCTGAGCAAGATTTTCTATAGATGCCAATGTTAAATCTTACAGGAGCAGTGCCATGCCAAGCTGACCAAGATTTTCTATAGACGCCGATGTTAAATGTTACAGGAGCCGTGCCATGCCAAGCTGACCAAGATTTTCCATAGACACCAATGTTGAATGTAAAGGGAGCAGTGTCATGCCAAGCTGACCAAGATCTCCCAGGAGCCAATGATAGTATATGACGTACGGTGCAGAGGCCCCTAAAGGGGGAAGTGAAATTAGATATAGGCATAAATCAGGTAGGTGAACAGAAAAAATAAATAAAATGCTAATTCATTTTAAGAATGCACATTAGTGCTGCATGGTGAGGAATGAAAAATGTGGGTGGAACTCAGCTTTAAAGGATCTCTCCATCCATCTCGGCTGAGGCTTCTAATTATATTCAGGGCTCATGCACGATAGATCTCCTATTATTAACACCCAGTGTTGTCGATTGATTACATTGACTCGCTTCGGTGAGGCTCAGGCCTGGACTGGGATGAAAAACAGGCCTAGGCATTCCAGACCGATCAGCCGACACCTCCAAGGTAGGGTTGCCACTTGTACGGGGATGACCCGGACAGTCCGGGTTTTGTCACTTGTGTCCAGGTTTCTGTCCTCCTGAGACCTGGACACAGCATACCTCCAGTCCCAACCCCTCAGGTATCTGTCCTGTTGTGAGAACTCAGTGGGGGGTACCCTAAATTCAGTGATTATTCCTTCTGCCTGCGGCTTCCTCTGCTGTGTGCTTTCTCCCTCTGCCTTCCCAACCGCAGGGTGCTTGCCGCCCCCCCCCCCCCCCACCAGCCTGTGAATGCTTTGCAGTCTTTGGTTGCTAGGACCACCAATGTCCTAACAACAATGACACTTTTGCCGCTGTGCACACACACATGGGATTTTCTTAGAGGCGCTTCACCTCCCAGGCAGCTCTGCCCCCTAACTCTGGCTGGTTCCCACACACTCAGCCTTTTCCCTCCCTAACTCCAGCCGGTTCCCACTCCCACAGTGGCTCCAGTGACTGTCCCTCCTGCCGGTAAGGCATAGACAATACAATAGAATAAGACGTTATAAGGGGGGTCTCTCTCTAATGGAGGTCTCTATTGAGGGAGGGGGCACTCAGGGACGGCCCGTGCATGGTGGGTGCATGGGCACTGCCCCCCCAACACCTCCTCCGTCCTCCCTATCCATGCACCCGGCCCCTTTCAGGACGCCGGGAGCATGAATTCCTATGGCGGGGATAGGTCTAATAGGCTTCAAAATAGGGTGGGCTCAGGGGGCGCAGAGCATTGCATCCATAGCCCACCCAGGTGTGTTGCAACAGCGAATGAATATTCGCTGTTGCAACACTGATCACCCTCCCGGCCAATCGGGAAGCGGGTCTGATACCCATCACCCAATTGGCTGAAAAGACAGGCGATCCTATCGGATGCTTATAGGAGGAGGGGAGGAGATGCAGGCCGATGTGAGTGACGGTGGACCGGCAGACAGCGTGCATGGGGGGGTTTGAGGTGCGGTTGATTGCCGCCCCCCCCCCAAACTAAAAATCACCAGCCGCCACTGGGGGCACTGATATAAGGGGACTCTGAGCTAATGGGGGTCTCTAATGGGGGATGCTGACTACTGATCTAATGATTGCTGACCAACCATTAGAACAGCAGTCAACACCCCCTAGTAACGACCACCATTTTATCAGAGTCCCCTTATATCAGCGGTTGATCTGTAAGGGGGTTTCGGTGATATAAGGGGACTCTTATCTAATGGGGGGTCTCTAAGGGGGGGTGCTGATATAAAGTGACTCTGATATAGAGGTGGTCTCTGATGGGGGGTGCAAACAAGTGTCCGGGTTTGGCTTGAAAAAAAGGTGGATACAGTTTTGCATTGTTTTGCTCTCTGTGCCCGGTGACAATTCTCCTCCCAGTTCTTGTATGGGTGTCACAGCAAAGACAGGAAATTAGGGGAAATCACAGGAAGAAATAAAAACCAGACAGGAATATCACTTCCTCAATTTCTCAAAAAAAAAGAAAGGATTGAATTTAGGCATTAAATGTGAAAATTGTTTTATATATCATTTTTTTTTTTTGCATTGTATTCATAATTTCCTCTTTAAGTTTGAATTTTAAATTTAATTAAGCATTAACATTTTTTTTTTTAAAAAAGGGGATGCTGCCATGGATTGGCACCAGGAAAGGAAAATTTCAGTTAGCATTTGATACAATTTTGCATTTTTTTTGCTCTCTGTGCCTGGTAACAATTCTCCTCCCATTTCTTGTATGGGTGTCACAGCAGAGATAACAAGTGAAGGGAAAATCACAGCCAGATATACAATAAAAATCGAAATCCTTCATTTAAAAAAAAAAAAAAAAAAAAATGGATTGAATTTAAGCATTAAATTTGAAAATTGTTTTATATAGCAAATATTTTTTTTTTTTTGCATCATGACATCATGATGCTATTATTCAAAATTTCCTTTTTAATCTGAAATTTAATTGAAAATTTTAAATAAAATAATAAAAAGCGGTATTAAACCCAAAAATAAAAATGTAATATATTGCAGCTTATCAATCATTAGATGTGGTGACTGCATCTGTTTTCTTTTCTTTGGCTTTATAATCTGTTTTCACCTGGTGAGGCACAGCAGAAAGCATCATTGTCAGCCTGGGGGGAGGAAGTGTTAACTGTATTGGCAGATTTAGATACACTAACAAAATGAAGCCAAACTCCAGCTCACACTTTATAATCAACTACAGCAAACAGGATTTTTCCCTTTGGGATAAAGGTTTTACATAAATAAATATAAGCTGATAATTTTATTTATAATTGTCCCTGGCAGTGTTAAGGGGTTTGTCTCATCCATGTAAACTGATAAATTCTGCTGGAGAGCTTGTGCTTTTGTGCTCTAACAGACACGATGCTCAGATCACCAGATGGAAATAGAAGAAAGAAAGCCTTAAAAAGAAGAATTGGTAATAAATGTTTGCTTTTGGGTTTAATATTGCTTTAATAGGAGTAAGCTAGAAATAATTGAAATACAATGTGGAAATTAATATACGATTTTACATTTTGTTTATAGATAAGAATTGATAACCTGCAATATAATTAATGTTTGCTTTTGGGTTTAACACTGCTTTAAAATGCAAAAAAAAATACATTTGAAAACAGTTTTCAAAATGTTAAAAATATTTTTTTAACAAATTGACAAAAAGAAAAAAAAACATTTTCAATTGTTTATTTGTTATAAAGGAAAAAGTAATCAAAAATAAAATTTGAATAAAAACAAAAAAGAAAAAAAAATTTTATATTAGGGATCACTATCTTGATTTTGTCTTTTTTTTTAACCACTTGCCGACCAGCCACCATCATTATACTGCTCGTTTCTGCAAATCGCCATAGCTGTACGTTGGCGGGCGCCAATCAGCAGGAGGGGCGGATCGTTCCCCGCAGTGGCAGAATGGGGATATGCCTGTGTAAACAAGGCAGATCTCTGTTCTGACAGGGGAGATCACATAGATCCTGTCTTTATGATGTCTTTGTCTTTCCCCAGGCAGCCAATCCCTGAAACAGTTAGAACACACAGTGAGGGAACACATTTAACCCTATGATCACCCCTAGTGTTAACCCCTTCCCTGCCAGTGTCATTTGTACAATAACAGTGCATATTTTTAGCACTGATCACTGATAATAATGTCACTGATTCACAAGAAAGTGTCAAAAATATCAGTTAGGTGTCCAATCTGTCCACCGCAATGTCGCAGTCCCACTAAAAATCGCAGATCGCTGCCATTACTAATAATAAAAAAAAAAATAATAAAAATGCCATAAATTTATCCCCTATTTTGTAGTCACGATAACTTTTACTCAAACCAATCAATATACGCGTATTGCGATGAGAATATGTAGAAGAATATATATCGGCCTAAACTGATGAATAATTCATTTTTTTTACATTTTATTTTTTATATTTATTACAGCAAAAATAAAAATATTGTTTTTTTTATCAAAATTGTTGCTCTTTTTTTGTTTATAGCACAAAAAATAAAAACCGAAGAAAGCTCTGTTTGTGGGAAGAAAAGGACACAACTTTTGTTTGGGTACAACGTCGCATGACCGCGCAATTGTCAGTTAAAGCGACGCAGTGCCTTATCGCAAAAAAAGGCCTGGTCAGGAAGGGGGTAAATCCTTAAGTGGTTAATGAAAATTCAATTGAACTGAAAAGTTAGGATGTCTGAATCCCGAATCCAACTCAAACCCGTTGATGGGATTTAAAAAAAAAAATGGAAATGAAGAAATGATGTCTGGTTGGCTAGCTGTAGTGGTCTTAGGATGGCATTGGCGAGTTCCGGCATTGGCATTGGCGAGTTCCGGGGTTGGCGAGTTCCGGTGTTGGCATTGGTGAGTTCCGGAGTTGGCATTGGCGAGTTTCAGCGTTGGCGAGTTCCGGTGTTGGCATTGGTGAGTTTCAGCGTTGGCATTGGCGAGTTCTGGCGTTGGCGAGTTCCGGCGTTGGCGTTGACGAGTTCCGGCGTTGCTTGGCACGGCTCTTACCATTCCTTAGGAAGCATTTTCATCTGAAGAAAAAAAATCACTTGACACTTTCCAGGTTGATAGAAATTCTCCGGGCTTTTATTCATCGTAGTTTAAAGTTTCCGTTGCATGTTTCTCCCTCATTCCCCGTGACTCTGCACGCTTGGCAGGGACCCCGAAACATTCTATCATTGTGTCGTGTCTTGGATCGGCAGCCCCGGAGGAAAATGATCCGGCCTAGGTTGTATTACCGCAGATCTGCTTCCTCGCCGGGCTTCCAGGAGGACCTTTGTTGTTTGCTCACAGAGGATAAGGAAAGCTTACAGCATGGTTTAACTATGCCGAATGGGGGTTTTAACTAATACAACATGTTAGAAGTCTAAGGCAGTCATATTTCACCGGAGGAAACAATGTAGGAGAGGACAGGCTGAGCTCCAGTGATACAGGGGCACTTGGCAGTCAGCAATTTTCGGAACATATAACACTCAGCAGCACCGCCGTGTCTGGGTAGTTTGCTACTTTAAAGCGGTATTAAACCCAAAAGCAGACATTTATTAAATTGCAGCTTACCAATTCTTAAATGTGATGGCTGCATTAGTTTTTTTTTTTTTTTAGCATTCTTTCCTTTACTTCCACCTAGTGATCTGGCCAGTATGTCTGCTGTTTTTCAACAGAACAAGCTCTCCTACAAATGTAGCAGTTAGAAGGTTGAGGCAAACCATTTACCAATGGCAGGGATGCTTACAATGATCAGCTTTTATTTAGTCATGTAATAAAAGAAATTCAGATTCAGAATACTTTATAAATCCCAAAGGGAAATGATTAAAGTGGTTGTGAAGGCAGAAGGTTTTTTACATTAACGCATTATATGCATTAGGCATCCAGCCTAATGCATATAATGCATTAAGATAAAAAACCTGGTGCGAATTGGATGCGGGTTTCCCTGCATCTAATTCACTTGACAGGAGACTGTGACCGGCTCTCAATGGGCGGCCGCGGTCCGGGTTTGGAAAGGGTCCTGTGCCTGTTTTGGCTCTGGATCAAATGCGAATTCAGGCACAAATTCGCACCTGAATCGGAGATGGGGGACGAACTAGACCCCCTGTTGTGCCCCCAGGGACGAACCGGACCCCCTGCTGTGCCCCCAGGGGCGCACTGGAGATTAGGAGCACTCTAGGTTCACACCAGTCCGAGAATCGGACCGACATTAGGCGCACAAGTCGCATTACATCACAAAAATCAATGATTCCCTATGAGAGCGGTCTTAACCGGACCGACTTTGAAAAAGGTTCCTGTACTACTTTTGTCTGACTTTGATTCTACTTCAGCCCATGGAATATCATTGAAGTCGGATCAAAGTCGGATCGTTGTCTTAACTGATCGGACTTTGGCATGTGACCCCACACCAAATGTAAAAAAAAATGCGGCATGGGGTCCCCCTCCAAGAGCATACCAGACCCTTTGGTCTGGTATTGATTTTAAGGGGAACCCCCACACCAAAAAAAAATGGCGTGGGGTCCTCCCCACAATCCATACCAAACCCTTCAGTCTAGTATGGATTTTAAGGGGAACCCCCATGCCAAAATAACGACATGGGGTCCCCCAAAAATTCATACCAGACCCTTATCTGAGCACGCAGCCTGGCAGACCAGGAAAGGGGGTGGGGACGAGGGAGCCCCCCCTCCTGGACCATACAAATCTACATTACTCAACATGAGGAGCATGGGTGCTTTGGGGAAGGGGATGTTCTGCACCCTCCACCCCAAAGCACCTTGTCCCCATGTTGATGAGGACAAGGGCCTCTTCCCGACAACCCTTGCCGGTGGTTGTCGGTGTCTGCGGGCGGGGGGCTTATCGGAATCTGGAAGCCCCCTTTATCAAGGGGGGCCCCCAGATCCTGGCTCCCCACCCTATGTGAATGAGTATGAGGTACATTGCACCCCTACCCATTCACCTAAAAAAAGGTGTCAAAAATAAATAGCTTTTTAAAGTATTTTATTAAATCAGCTCCAGCGTCTTCTCCCTCTGATTTCTTCTCCCCTCTCCGGCGTCTTCTTTCTTCTGCTCTTTTTGCAGGATCTTCTTTCTTCTGCTTCTGCAAATTCTTCTCCCGCTCCGCAGCATCTTCTGCTCTTTTGCGTCATCTTCTGCTCTGCTATCTTCTCCCTTTGTTCTTCTTATCTTCTTCCCATGTTGATTTGACGCAATCTCCCACACAAATGCGGACCCCATGCCATTGTTTTCTTAAAATTTGGGGGGGGGGGTTCCCCTTCAAGATCCCCAGAGCACAAGGTGCCTGGTATTGTTGGGATCAAAGTCGGATCCCCTTCACAGAAGTCGGACCGATGTAGGTCCAGTGTAGGACCATTGTAGGACACATGTGGCAGAGCAAAGTGGGATCAAAGCGTAAGGCCAGGTTCACACCGGTTCAACATCGGGTGCACATGCCGCATGATGTGTAAAAATCAATGATTCCTTATGAGAGCCATCTTAACTGGTCCGACACAAGTCAGTCCGACTTTGAAAAAGGTTCCCGCACTACTTTAGTCGAACTTTGATCCTACTTCAGCCCATTGAATATCATTGAAGTTGGATGAAAGCCAGATCCGATGGTTTTAACTGATCCGACTTTGGCATACAACTTGTGCTCTGAGGATCTTGAAGGGGAACCCCACGCCAAATTTAAAAGAAAAATGGCATAGGGTTCCCCCCAAAATCCAGACCCTTATCCGAGCACGCAGCCCGGCATGTCAGGAAAGGGGTGGGGATGAGCGAGCGGCCTCCCCCTTCCTGAACCATACCAGGCCACATGTCCTCAACATTGGGGGGGTGATCCCCACCCCAAAACATGCTGTCCCCATGTTGATGAGGACATGGCCCTCTTCCTGACATTCCTGGCCGTTGGATGCCAAAATAACAACATGGGGTCCCCCAAAAATCCATACGAGACCCTTATCTTAGCACGCAGCCTGGCAGACCAGGAAAGGGGGTGGGGACGAGGGAGCCCCCGCTCCTGGACCATACAAATCTACATTCCTCAACATGGGGAGTATGGGTGCTTTGGGGAAGGGGAGATTCTGCACCCTCCACCCCAAAGCACCTTGTCCCCATGTTGATGAGGACAAGGACCTCTTCCCGACAACCCTTGCCGGTGGTTGTCGGGGTCTGCGGGCGGGGGGACTTATTGGAATCTGGAAGCCCTCTTTAACAAGGAGGCCCCCAGGTCCTGGCCCCCCCACCCTATGTGAATGAGTATGAGGTACATTGTAACCCTACCTATTCACCTAAAAAAAGTGTCAAAAATAAAAACAGTACACAGGTTTTTGACAAAGTACTTTATTAAACAGCTCTGGCGTCTCTTCCGATTTCCTCTCCCTCCTGCGAGGTCTTCTCCCCTCTCCGGCTCTTCTCCCTCCTCCTCCGATCTCTTCTTCCCTCTCCGGTTCTTCTCCTCTCTCCTCTGTCTTCTTCCCTCTCCGGCTCTTCTACCTCTTCCGCTGATGTCTTCTCCCCTCTCCGCTGTCTTCTCTCTCTGCAGGGTCTCCTCTCTCTCCGCTGTCTTCTCCCTCTGTTTTTCCTCCAATGTTCTCTTGACACTCCCTGTAATGCTGTAATGCTAGGTATGCTATGTGCCATTACTTATATAGCCACGAGGCGTGGCCACCTGGTGACATCACCCAGAGACCCCGCCTCCTTGTGACTTCACAGTGCGGGGCATGATGGGGTGGTGACATCACAAGGGGACAGGGCCTCCTGATGACATGACCGGATGGCCACGCCCCCTGGCTATATAAGTAATGGCACATGGCAGACCTAGCATTATAGTGGGAGAGAGCGTTGAGAGAACATCGGAGGAAGAATAGAGGGAGAAGACAGTGGAGAGGGGAGAAGAACCAGAGAGGGGAGAAGACAGCAGAGAGGGGAGAAGAGCCAGAGAGGGGAGAAGACATCAGCGGAGGAAGGAGAAGAGCCAGAGAGGGGAGAAGACAGCGGAGAGAGGAGAAGAACCAGAGGAGAGAGGAGAAGAACCAGAGAGGGGAGAAGACATCAGCGGAGGAGGGAGAAGAACCAGAGAGGGGAGAAGACAGCGGAGAGAGGAGAAGAACCAGAGGATGAAGACATCGCCGGAGGTAGAAGAAATCGGAAGAGATGCTGGAGCTGCTTTAATAAATGACTTTGTCAAAAACCTGTGTACTGTTTTTATTTTTTACACTTTTTTTAGGTGAATGTGTAGGGGTACAATGTACCCTATATACATTCACATAGGGTGGGGGGCGGGATCTGGGGGTCCCCTTGTTAAAGGGGGCTTCCAGATTCCAATAAGCCCCCCATCCGCAGACCCCGACAACCACCGGCCAGGGTTGTTGGGAAGAGACCCTTGTCCTCATCAACATGGGAACAAGGTGCTTTGGGGTGGGGGGGCGTGGGCCCCTCTGCCCCAAAGCACACAGCCCCCATGTTGAGGGCACACGGCCTGGTATAGTTCAGGAGGGGGGCGGTGCTCCCCACCCCCTTTCCTGACATGCCAGATGCATGCTTGTATAAGGGTCTGGCATGGTCTTGAAGGGGGACCCGACGCCATTTTTTTTGGTGTGGGGTTTCCCCTAAAGATTCATACCACACAAAGTGCCTGGTATTGTCGGAATCAAAGATGGATCCCGCTCATTGAAGTTGGATGGAAGTCGGACTTCAAATCGCAGGACAAAATCGGATCCACAGTCATACGACTGTTGTGTTGTACCAGTGTGAACCCAGCCTTAAAGTATTACCTGTATAAAAGATACCTTGTCCACAGAAGCAATCAATCAGATTCCAATCTCTCCACCATGGCCAAGACCAAAGAGCTGACCAAGGATGTCAGGGAGAAGACTGTAGACCTACACAAGGCTGGAATGGGCTACAAGACCATCGCCAAGCAGCTTGGTGAGAGGGGGACAACAGTCGGTTCAATTATTCCCTCGGTCTGGGGCTCCATGCAAGATCTCACCTTGTGGAGTTTCAGTGATCATGAGAACGGTGAGATATCAGCCCAGAACTACACGGGAGAATCTTGTCAATGATCTCAAGGCAGCTGGGACCCTAGTTCCGTCCATACGGGATATCATTTATAGCAGAAAAAATGTAAAATATATTTTTATTTTTTCAAAAATGTCAGTCTTTTTTTTGTTTTTATAATAAAAAATAAATGACGAAAAAATTTGTTTCATTTCGATTTGTTAATCTAATTATTTTGTTTAGTTAAATCCGGTTGATTCGTTCAATTTGTATTCGGAATTAATATTTGGAATTTTTTGAATTGTCTTTGAATTTACCGATTTTTTTGTTTCAAAGCGGACAAATCAATAAATTTTCGAATTGGTCGAAATGAAAATGTTATATTTTTTTGATTCGAATGCAGCAAAGTGAACAAACAAAAAAAACATTTTCATCAAATGATTACAACGACACTTTAAATCACCTTTGGCTTAACAAAAACAGCATTATTTCCAAATGTTACTCTAATAACACGCACAGTCATTGATTTCAGAAGTATGTGTACAGTTAAAATTCAGATGGAATGTGATGTAAAATTCGATTCGAATTTCAATTAGAATTTCGGAAATTCAGACGAATTTCGTTTCGTTATTCGGAACATTTGGTAAACTTTATACTGTAATTTGGATATATCCGAATCTCTGAATAATGAAAAATTTGTAAGAATATTAATTCGTAACGAAATGAACCGCACATGTCTACAGCGTTGTATGACCGTGCAATTATTAGTTAACCACTTCAGTACTGGGCACTTTCACCCCCTTCCTTCCCAGCTTTTCGTGCTCTCGCACTTTGAATGACAATTACTCAGTCATGCTACACTGTACCCAAATTACATTTTTATCATTTTTTTTCACACAAATAGAGCTTTCTTTTGGTAGTGTTTATTCACCACTGGGGTTTTTTTTTTTTTGTGGTATAAGGAAAAAGAGAGAGAACATTTTGAAAAAAAAAACAATATTTTCTACTTTATGTTTTAAAAGAAATCCAATAAAATAACATTTTTAGGCATGTGAAATTTGTTTCGTTCCGAATTTCGTTTTCACCGAATTTTTTGAAATTCGGCAATTCAGATGAATTCCGAATTTCTGTATTTTAATTTTTCCTATTTCAAAAATTTGTTAATCCGAAAATCCAAAAATCAGAAAATCCGAATTGCGGTAATTCGGAAATTTGGCAATTGGAACAGCTGAAAATCCAGCCAAATTTTCAATGAAATTCCAATACTTATAATTTAATAGTTATTTATTAGTTAGATAATGATATTATTTCAAATGTTCTTTCTTATTTTCGAATTTTCGGATTTCGTAAATTCGGAAATAAGAAAGAACAATTGAAATAATATCATTATCTAACTAATAAATAACTATTAAATTATAGGTATTGGGATTTCATTGAAAATTTGGCTGTTAGTGAACTTAAATAAGAAATATATCACAGCCATATTTTCAAGGAAATTCCAATACCTATAATTTAATAGTTATTTATTAGTTAGATATTATTTCAAATGTTCTTTCTTATTTCTGAATTTCTGATTTCCGAATTCCTAAATTTCACATTTTTGAATTTTTGGGTTCTTTACTTCCAAATTTCCGAATATGGAATGTTGGTATTTTAGAATTGCCAAATTTGCAAATTTCCGAATTTTGAATCCCGAAATTTTGAATTTCCGAATTCAGAATTTTTTAGAATTCTCGAATTTCCGAAAAAATAACAAACAGGACGAAAACAAAAACGAACACATTTTTCGGCCGTGCACAAGCCTAACAATTTTGCCATAAAATTCCAAAAAGTTTCACTAAATTCAGTTGATTCTATCAATTTGTATTCAGGATTTGTATTTGGGATTAGTATTCGGAAATTCGTATTTGGAATTTTTCAAATTTCCTTGAATTTAACGTTTTTTTTTTCAATTCGAAACATTCGAATCGATAAATTTCGAATCGGTCAAATCGAAAACTTTAGGTTTTTTTTTTCGATTCCAATGTGGCAAGGTGAACAAGCAAAAGAAAAATCTTCATCAAATGATTACAAGGACTCTTTAAATCACCTTTGACTTAACTAAAACAGCATTATTTCCAAATAGTACTCTAATAACTCCACACAGTCTTTGATTTCAACAGTATGTGTACAGTTAGAATTTGGCTGGAGTTCGATGTAAAATTTGATTTGAATTTCAGTCTGAATTTCCAAAAATTCGGACGAATTATGTTTCGTTATTCGGAGCATTCGGTAATATTCGTTTATATTGTAATTCGGGTATTCGGATATCCGGATAATGAAAAATTTGTCCGAATATTCACTCAAAGCAAAACAAACCACACATGTTTAGTGACTCACCGTATTTTTCTACGGTATAAGCAATGAATATTTTGAGAAAAAAAAACAATATTTTCTACTTTCTGTTTTAAAAGAAATCAAATAAAATCCAACTTCGCCATAAATTTAGGCCAGAAAAAAAAAAAGTCTGATAAGTGTATGATAATTGGTTTGTGTGAACGTTATTGATTGGACACAGCCATCATGTGATCAGGAGGGCCAATCACAGAGCCCTCCTGCCGATCTGAGGAACGTCCAGTCGGATGGACGAATCGCCCACTCGGCCGTTTATATGCAGTGGCCAGGTGAGAAGTTTACTATGCTTCAGTCTGTGAATGAACAGGAAGCCCCTCAGCACAGATCACTTCCTATTCATTCACTGTCCAGGCTACAGAGAAAGGGGTTGGTAAATCTCTGCCCTCAGTCCCTTTCTGTCTCAAAAGTGAGATATCAGGGGTCTGTTTAGACCCCGCATATTTCACCAAACATAATATATAAATAAAATAATAACCAACCAACACCATCCACTGCTCTCCTGTGCATTTGAGCTTTGGGGCGCACACCCAAATGCAATAGGCTGCGCACTCCTATGTAAGCACCCCCGACAGTGTTAAGTGGTTTGTCTCATTCCATTCCAAACTGATACATTCTGCTGGAGAGCTTGGCTTTTGAAAAACAACAAACTTGCTGGCTGGATCAGCAGATGAAATTTAAATTAAAAAAAAAGCCTAAAAAAAGAAAACTAATGCAGCCATCACATCTAAGAATTGGTAAGCTGCAAAATAATAAACGTTTGCTTTTGGGTTTATTACGGCTTTAACTTCCCTCCTTCAGGTCTGCGAATGATATGGGATCGAATATTACTGAATGCTCCCAGGCCGCGTGCTCCTGCCAGTGGTTTTGTTATAATAAAATTTATCATTGCATTTTTCATGCTACACTTTCCATTGTCACCATGCATAACACTGAGTGTAGCCAGCGCTCCGCCGAATCAAAGACAACAGATACAAAAAAGAAACATATTTTCCACTGTTATGGAAACACAGAACAATTATCCTGCAAATGATTAGACGATACAGCAGAACGAATCCTGGAAAACGCACAGCCGTTCTGCTGCTGTAAGACAGGGTTGTTTGCACCATTCCTCCCCTTCTGTAGCTGGCTGCCATTGCTTGCAGCTTTATATATACACATTCAATATTATAAATACTGATAAAATAGAACAATACAGAGGCCTCCAAAAAGGGATTGATCGCAAAAACGCCTGTGTGAGAAACTGCAGAAGGAAGCTGTCATTCTCTGACTCCACTGAGGCAATTCACAAAGCTATAAATCAGGATACTTATATTATATTATATTATTATTATACCTTTTTTTTTTATAAAAAGTGACAGTTATTTTCATCTGAGTCCAGAAGATTTAAAAAATACAATCACATGACTGACATAGATAGTGGAACTCATAAAGAGTATAGCAGTGACAGTTATTTTCATTCAAATCCAATTAGATTCAGAAATGACAGTCACTTGACTGAACATAGGCAGTGTACATGAGTAAACATAGTGGAACCTATAAAGAGTATAGCAGTGACAGTTATTTTCATCTGAATCCAATTAGAT
The DNA here is from genome assembly GCA_018402905.1 of Glandirana rugosa. NCBI lineage: Eukaryota > Metazoa > Chordata > Amphibia > Anura > Ranidae > Glandirana > Glandirana rugosa. The sequence goes on from BLSH010523676.1 coordinate 1,271,634, forward strand.
TCAGAAGTTACAAGTACTTGAATGAAAATAGGCAGTGTAGAAAGTAACAGGTATTTTCATTTGCATCCAATTAGATTCAGAAATTACAGTCACTTGGCTGAACAAAGGACATTGGAATTTATAAAGAGTATGGCAGTGACAATTATTTTAATCTGAATCCATTAAATTCAGAAGTTACAATTATTTGAGTGAACATTGGCAGTGTAAATTGTGACAGTTATTTTCATTTGCATCCAATGAGATTTGGAAATGGCAGTTACATGACTGATATAGATAATGGAACTCATAAAGAGTATAGCAATGACATTAATTTTTATCTGAATCCAACTAGATTCAGAAATTAGAGTAACTTGACTGACTATAGGCAGTGTAATTCATAGAATGACTTAGTGACAATTATTTTCATTTGCATCCAATGAGAATCGTAAATTACAGTCACTTGACTGAACATAGGCAGTGTAAAAAGTGACAAATAACAAAAACAGAAGGAAGGCGCACACACCTAGCGCATTACCAAGGATAATTTAATGAAAATAAAAAAGTTAAAAGTGGATAATCACAAAATTGGCATCACAGAGCCATATGAACAAGACAAGATAAAATCAAAGCACAAGGCGGGTTAAAAGCTGACGTGTTTCGGGGGCGTGCCCCCTTCCTCAGAGCTACGCTAATCTGGACTGCCAGACCGAGCAGTATATAAAAAAGTGACCAACCAGTGTAAAAAGTGACAGTTATTTTCATTTGCATCCAATGAAGTTTGAAAAGTACAGTCATATGACTGAATAGGCAATGCAATTTATAAAGAGTGTAGTAGTGACAGTTATTTTCACTTGAATTCAATTAGATTCATAAATTACAGTCACATGACTGAACATAAGGCATTGTAATCCATAGAGTGTCTTAGTGACAGTTATTTTAATTAGATTCAGAAATTACAGTCACTTCACTGAACATAGGCAATGTACAAAGTGACAGTTGTTTTCATTTGCATCCAATGAGAATTACAGTCACATGACTTAACATAGATAGTGGAACTCATAAAGAGTATAGTAGTGACAGTTAATTTCATCTGAATCCAATTAGATTCAGAAATTACAGTCACATGAGTGAACATAGGCATTGTAATTAACCCCTTCCTTACCGCCGTATGCAGAATGACAGCCAGGAAGTGGTTCAGTTATCCTGACTGGGCATCATATGATGTCCAGCAGGATAACATGCCGGCGCGCACAAATGGGGGTGTGGTGGGTCAGTCTGACCCCCCGCATTACCAATCTCGGTACAGAGTTTCCATCGGAAGCTCTTTACCATGTGATCAGCCGTGACCAATCATGGCTTTTCACTGTATAAAATGGAAAAGCCATTTATCGGCATTTACACTACTCGCGTCTTCAGGCGCAAGTAGTGGAGAGCCGAGCTGCTGCTCTACTGACGGGGGGGGGGGGGGCTGTGATTGCTTATCAGCACAGCCCCCCTAGGATTGCCCACCAGTGCCACCTATCAGTGCCCATCAGTACCACCTATGAGTGCCCGTCAGTGCCGCTTAACAGTGCCTGTCAGTGCTGCATATCAGTGCCACTTATCAGTGCCTGTCAGTGTTGCTTTTCAGTGCCACCTATCAGTGCCCATCAGTGCTGCATATATGTGCCCGTCAGTGCCACCTCATCAGTGCCGCCTCATCAGTGCCAACTTCCTCAACAGTGCCCATCAGGAAGGATAAAGTGTACTTATTTACAAAGTTTTGTGACAGTTGTAGTGCAAAAAATAAAAACTGCAGAGGTGATACCACCAAAAGAAAGCTCTATTTGTGGAAACCAAATGATAAAAAATTTTTGTTTGGGTACAACATTGCATGACCGCGCAATTCTTATTCAAAGTGCAACAGCACTGAAAGCTGGAAATTGGTCTGGTAGGGAAGTGTTCTAAGTACCTGGTATTGAAGTGGTTAATAGAGTGTCTTAGTGACAGTTATTTTCATTCAAATTAAATTTGATTCTGAAATTACAGTCACTTCACTGAACATAGGCAGTGTACAAAGTGACGGTTATTTTCATTTGCATCCAATGAGATTATGAAATTAAAGTCACATGAGTAAACATAGTGGAACCTATAAAGAGTATAGCAGTGACAGTTATTTTCATCTGAATCCAATTAGATTCAGAAGTTACAAGTATTTGAATGAAAATAGGCAGTGTAAAAATTAACAGGTATTTTCATTTGCATCCAATTAGATTCAGAAATTACAGTCACTTGGCTGAACAAAGGACATTGGAATTTATAAAGAGTATGGCAGTGACAATTATTTTAATCTGAATCCACTAAATTCAGAAGTTACAATTATTTGAGTGAACATAGGCAGTGCAAATTGTGACAGTTATTTTCATTTGCATCCAATGAGGTTTGGAAATTGCAGTCACATGACTGAACATGTGGAGCTCATAAAGAGTACAGCAGTGACAGTTATTTTCATTTATAGACTCAATTCACAAAGCTTTACATCAGGAGACATATCATTATTTTTATAAAAAGTGACAGTTATTTTCATTTGCATCCAACGAGATTCAAAAGTTTCAATCACATGACTGATCATAGACCGTGGGACTCATAAAGAGTATAGCAGTAACAGTTATTTTCATTTGAATTAAATTAGATTTAGAAATGACAGTCACTTGACTGAACATAGGCAGTGTAAAAAGTGACAGTTGTTTTCATTTGCATCCAATAAGATTGGGAAATTACAGTCATATGACCGAACATAGGACATTGGAATTTATAGAGAGTATAGTAGTGACAATTATTTTCATTTGAATCCAAAGAGATTTGAAAATAACAATCACATGACTGAACATATGCAGAGGAATTCATCAAGAGTATAGTAGTGACAGTTATTTTCATTTGAGTCCAATGCAAATAAAAATCACAGTCATACGTTTGAACATAGACAGTGGACTTTTTTTTATAAAGAGTATTGTAGAGACAGATATTTCCATTTGAGTCCAACGGAATTTGGAAATTATAGTCATGTGTGTCTATGAACATAGATAGTGGAATTCATACATAGTGTCTTAGTGACAGTTATTTTCATTTACATTCAATGAGATTTGAAAATTAAAGTCACATGACTGAACCTAGATAGGGGAATTCATAAAGGGTGTCATAGTGACAGTTAATTTTACTCAAGTTCAATGAGATTCAGAAATTACAGTCTCATGATTGAACATAGACAGTGAATATCATAAAGAGTGTTGGAGTGACAGTTATTTTCATTTACGTTCAATAAGATTTGGACATTTTTTGACGGAACATAGATGAACCTGCTGCAGGAGGTGCCTGGCAGTCTGGCTTAGCATTACTGAGCTCTCTGCTTGGCAGGTGCCTCTGCCATACAGACAGGTGCATTGGCTAAGGTATTTTGTTGTGGGGAGGGTGGAGCCATATGCAAACGCTGCATGTGATTGGCAGCAGCCAACAGTTGGCAAATTCCATAACAACTATTGGGCTGTCAGCCAGCTATGAAATCAACCCACTGCCGCCCTCTGTCAAATACAAGAAAGGTAGACCTGATAGGGAAGTAGTCCCTGAGCATCCCAATCAGGCCCCGCCCACTGTCCAAGTTGAGCCCAATGTCATTGGCTCATAGGGTGCTGGCGGTCTGCATCCTAGTAACTAATAAACCCCCTACAACCCCTTTCCCCCGGTAAGTCTGGCCTGTCTCTGCACACCAACTTAAAGTGATTGTAAAGGTTTTTTTTTTTAACCACTTCAATACCGGGCACTTATACACCTTCCTGCCCAGACCAATGTTCAGCTTTCAGCGCTCTCACATTTGAAAGACAATTGCACGGTAGTGTGACGTTGTACCCAAATGACATTTTTATCATTTTTTCCCCACAAATAGAGCTTTCTTTTGGTGGCATTTGATCACCTCTGGGGTTTATATTTTTTGCACTACAAAACATTTTTTTGACATTTTTGAAATTTTCTGCATTTCTGTAAAAAAAGTTGTAAATAAGTAAGTGTTCTCCTTCACTGATGGGCACTGATGAGGCAGTACTGATGAGGTGGCACTTATATTCAGCACTGATAGGCGGCACTGATAAGAGGCACTGTTGGACACTGATAGGTGGCACTGATATGCAGCACTGGTGGGCATTGATAGGTGGCACTGATGGGCTCTCATAGGTGGCACTGATGGGCACTCATAGGTGGCACTGATGGGCACTGATAGGTGGCACTGATGGGCACTCACAGGTGGCACTGATAGGCACTGGTGGGCACTTATGAGCAGCACTGATAGATGGCACTGATAGGCAGCACTGATCAGAGGCTCTGGCAGGCATCCCTGATGGTCACAAAGTGCCATTTCTAGTGGGCAATGATTTCCATCCCTGGTGGGCTCTAGTGGGCTTACCTGGTGGTCATCAGTGGGCATCTCTTGTGGCCATGGGTGGGCATCCCTGGTGGCCATGGTTGGACATCCCTGGTGGTCCTGGGTGGGCATCCTCGGGGGGCTGCATTGATAATCAATCAATGCAGACCCCCCCCCCCCCCATCAGGAGAGCAGCTGATTGGCTCTCCTTAACTCGCACCTGTCAGTGCGAGTAGAGGAAAAGCCGATACACAGCTTTTTCTGTTTACACCTCTGGACTGGACACAGCTGGTCATGTGGTAAAGAGGATCCGTCAGAGGCTCTTTACCGAGTTCGGTAATGCGGTGTGTCAGGCTGACACACCACACCACCGATCGCCACGCTGCCCGCCCGGCTTATCCACTGCTACAACTATTTTGATGAGACACCAAAAAACAATATAGGAAAAAACTAGCAGCCCTAGCCTGTACTACCCCCTGTACTCACCCCTAAATTATGCTGATAAATTGTGAATAAATAAAATAATTTACAATCATATACAATATGTGCTGAAATACCTTATAAATAACAAATCATATGAGTATATCAATAAATTCAAGCACTCCTATATTATAGTGCACCGGTGTGCAAAAATTGCATAATCCTAAAGCGCAAAAGTGCAAATAATAAAAGTGCAAAAAAAAAAATATAAATAATAAATCAATAATAAGTCAATCAAAAATCAATAAATAGTCCATATGTAATCCAAATAAAAAGGTCCCAAAAAAACACTCCAAACTTGTGCTGAATGCTTCTCAAGGGTGATTTTCATGGCACTGTGTGCAACACCCAGTGTGATCCTCCACCATTCACACTAAATGAACTCACCAGAGTTATTTAATTTATTTCAGGTACTTATATAGCGCCTTCAATTTATGCAGCACTTTTACATATACATTGTACATTCTCATCAGTCCCTACTAGTGTTGAGCGAACCCGGACTGCAACGTTCGGGTCCGTACCGAACTTTAGGGTGTCCGTGGCACGGACCCGGACCCGGACATTTCAAAAATCGTTCGGGTTCGGTCTGCTAAAAACTTTACAGGCCCAGGCCCAGGCACGGTGCCTGTGGGATTTCAAGCCATGCCTGGGCTTGCAACGTCAGGCCCAAGCGAGTTGTGATCATCCCTGACTACTCTTACATGTTACATATACATTTTCACGACGTATTTAACTTCCGCGATATATTCATGGACTTTATTTAATTTATTGAGACCACTCAAGTAAATCACACTTACCACCTCCTAGTGTGACCCACAACGTGTGTCACGGTACTTTTAGTGGGAACTCTTCGTAAGTCGTGTTCAAACCTCACAAAAAAACCCTGGAAAAATAAACCTAATGTATACCTGATAAATAACTA
>BLSH010523676.1:1283021-1294384 GCA_018402905.1 Glandirana rugosa
TCCTTGTGGTGCCCCCCCTCACCTCACATGATACCACAGTGCCCAGGGCAGCCGACCCTCCTGCCCACCCCTTGTCCCGGCCCTGCTTTTGCTGCTAGGGAAGAGTACTAACCTCTACACCACTGTGCCACCCAGGTAATGCTGGTAACATTATAAACCAGCTACTGCGCCTGTTAATGATACCTTTAAAGGTTAATGGCTCCATGATGCTGGCTCCACATACAGTTCCTCACAATGAATCCTCTCATATAGGTCCCAATTATACATAAAAGCAGGATAGAAGAAAGAAAGCTTCTATAGCGTAACAATGTTTTAAAACCAAGCTTTATTCAAACAGCAAAATACTCACATATTCATAGTGCCTTGCTCGACACTAGGGTAACAACGCTTGTTCATGTCGCCAATCGCCGATGATTCAAGCCGTGAGTAGGATCCTGGCGTGTGCAGTAACATCAGTGTCCTTGCCCCAACCTACACGTTTCGTCATGTGACGTCCTCACAGAGCAGATGTACTGGAGATTGGAGCTGGTAATCATAGGAAGTAAACATATTAGACACAATACAGCCAGGACTGGCCCAAGACATTGTGCTGCCTGGGTCCAAGAATGAAATGCTGCCCCTCCACTCCCCCCCCCCAAATAAAAAAAATCACGCTCACCAAAAGGCCCCCTCTTCCATTATTTTATGTCATGATAATTAAAACTAAAATTAAATTTATCAGGAAGTCAGATTTACATGCAACAGCACCTTGTCTATATGCAAAATTATATGACATACCATTATGTTCATTTCCAAGGGGCAGGCTAGGGTAGTATATAGACAGGCTAAGGTAGTAAATGAGCCCGCTAGGGTAGTATATGGACAGGCTAGGGTATTATATAGACAGGCTAGGGTAGTAAATGGGCCCGCTAGGGTAGTATATAGACAGGCTAGGGTAGTATATAGACAAGCTAGGGTAGTAAATGGGCCCGCTAGGGTAGTATATAGACAGGCTAGGGTAGTATATGGACAGGCTAAGGCAGTATAGGGGTCAGGCTAGAGTCGTTTACGAACAGGCTAGGGTAGTATATGGAGAGGCTAGGGTAGTATATAGACAGGCTAGTGTAGGTTTTAGACAGGCTAGGGTAGTATATAGACATACTAGGGTAGAATATGGACAGGCTAGGGTAGTTTTTAGACAGGCTAGGATAGTATATAGACAGGCTAGGGAGTATAGGAACGGGCTAGGGTAGTATAGGAGCAGGTGGAGTTGTCTTCATGACACACAAAACTGCTGGAAAAAGCTCGGTTGTCAATTTTCTGGGTAAATAGAAGAGAAGGAGAGGCGGCTGTGGTTCAGTTTACTGCGACTCCAAAGTGCTGCCTGGGTCCAATGGACCCACTGGGACCCATGGTAGGGCCAGCCCTGAATACAGCAATTATCCACAAAGGCAGTGTGAAGGCTTAAGACATTCTTACAGCATTTTTTAAAAAATAAATAAACCCCAATGTAAAATTGAGTTTAAAAATGAACCTGAAACAATCATACGGTCACGACACCTGGGGTCAGGTGACAAGTGCGCACCACTGGAGTGTGAATCGCACTGAGGATTAAGAAGCGCACCACTAAGGTTGTGGACCTATGGCTGACTGCTACTAATGAGTTCCGGCTGATACAGGAAGAGGGCCCCCTGGAGCTTGGACACTGAAGCAAAGGGAGCTAATGCATCAGTTTCCTCAGGACGCGGATTCTAAGAGCCAGTGAGTGTTCACCAGTGCCTCTAGTGGTGAGGATGGACTTGGCTGCAACTGGATCCTGGCCCCCGGTAGCAAGGTAGGCAATAGATAAGACATGAATGTTTGCTGTAGATTCATGACACATACATGTCATTAACAAACCCGTTCCAAAAAGCTTTCATGAAATAAGTCTGCGACTTTCTAAGGGGCCAATAGCACCAGAAAAGTGAATGCTTTGCCGTATTGCCCTCAGAATGGCTTAGGCTTGAGACGTATGTGTCATAATGTGGTGCATATTAGCATTCCCATTGCATTGGATGTAGAATAGTGCGCAATTCCATCAACCTTATTCAATAGATAAAAATATTAAGTCTAAAACTGTATCTAATTCCATCAAAAAAACAATTAAAACAGAATGAAAGTGAGTGCTCCACTCTGCCAAGGTGGTGGTGGGGCATCCAAAGCATAATACTACACCACAGCATATAGGAAAAGTCAGCTTATTTCTTCACTTTTTCTTTCCTAACCCAATCCAGACTTTCTGTGACAGATGTGACATCACTAATTGGTGACCTTCCTTCCTAATGAATGGATATCAACATTTCCTATTATCAGATGCCTATTGTAGATACCGATGCCTCGTCTCTCTGGGAACATGACAGCTCTGCAAATAGTAATGAGATATAATATTATTCTTTAGATTCTGATGTATAAAATGGCCAAGAAATTTAATTTTATTTAGATTTATTTTCACTCTGGGCTTTTTTTCTCAGAGAACTGATGCAGGTCCTCCAGGTCAAATTTTACCCCTAATGCAGGTGGTCAGACACTATAGCTGGCTTCTGTGTTCTTCACCTATAGCAACCTCCTTACCATAAGGCAAGAAGGCCTACCGGCACTCGGTTTCCCCCAGGTCTTATACACCAGGGGTCTGCAACCCTGGGTCCGCGGCCCACTGCCGACTTCCGCCATCACAACATGGGACTTCAGTGAAGGAGGTGTGGCACGGAGCAGAGAGATGACATCTTTCACGCTCTAAACCCTATTACCTGCCCTCAACACCGACCACACTGACATCCTCATCTGGTGGCACTGACAGCGTGGCAAGTGACATCCTCATCTGGTGGCAGGCAGCGTGGCAAGTGGCATCCTCATCTGGTGGCAGGCAGTGTGGCATCCTCATCTAGTGGCAGGCAGCGTGGCAAGTAACAGCCTCATCTAGGGGCAGGCAATGGCAAAAGTGGCATCCTCATCTGGGGGCAGGCAATGGCAAGTGACATCCTCACCTGGTGGCAGGCAATGGCAAGTGGCATCCTCATCTGGTGGCAGGCAGCATGGCAAGTGGCATCCTCATCTGGTGGCAGGCAGCGTTGCAAGGGACATCCTCATCTGGTGGCAGGCAATGGCAAGTGGCATCCTCATCTGGTGGCAGGCAGCGTGGCCAGGGCCGGATTAACATAGGGGCCAGGCCCTACCTCAAGATAGGCCCATACCAGTGAGTTATTAATGCTGTTCAGCTCTGTGTGTGTACACCATCGTTATGTAAATCGAGGGCACTATTGTTATGTAAATTAAGGGCGATCGGCAGGCGGTATTGTTATGGAAATTGCGGGCGTCTTGCAGGCGCTATTGTTATGTAAATCGTGGGCAGCAGGCGCTATTGTTATGTAAGTCGCGGGCAGGCAGCAGGCGCAATTATTATGTAAATCACAGGCGGCAGCTGAGTTCTGAAATATCTTAAAAAGCCTGAGAAGAGATAAATTCCCCATCTTTTTACTCCTAGGTGCAGAGCGCAACTGAGCATGCTCAGACCTGAAACTGCTCTAAATTTTGCTTCCATGGAGTAATTATAGGGCGCTATAGTAAATACCAAAATGAGAGCTGTGAGAGTTTTTCGGGAGTAAAAGTTGAAGCAATGCAGCACAATGCAATTTTCAGCCATTCATTCTAATACAATTGTAACTTCTCCAAAGAAATCCTTTTCATGTTGAGATGAAATGTATCTTTCTCTCAAAAAAATGGTCCTTGCAACAATGTTGCAATTTTGATAATCTATTTTGCTTTTAAGAATGGTAGAATGTGTAATCTTTTCATGTTTTGGTAAAATATTTTTTTCTCTGTCACTTTCACTTGTTCATATCTATCTCACAAAAATATTTCCCCAAACATGCATAGGTATCTTTACAAACCAAAAACAATACCATTGCTTATGGAAATTTAAAATTAGTCCCATTTGTTTTATTTTTTATTCTTTCCAAATGATCTGAAAGGGGAATTACACTCGCTTTTTAGTTTATTAAAAGTCAGCAGCTATACTTTTTGTAGCTGCTAACTTTTAATAAACTAAAAAGCGACTGGAAGTAACTTACCTGTCTTGCGGTCCAGTGATGGCTGTGCCTGAAGCCTCGCTTGTCTCCCCCTGCTCCCCGCGGCTCCCACACTTGCAATGGCTTCACGGCCGGGCATGCACTGCGCATGCGCGAGTCGCGCTGCACGTTCCTAGTGGTTAGGCAATCTTCTGGGACCTGTGACGTGCCCCAGAAGATTGCCAGGAGGGAGGGGCCGCCTAGGGGGGAGGAGGAGTTGCCTAGGTGGCCCAGAAACGAAAGGAGGAAGAGGGACAAGAAGTCCCTCTGAAAACTGGGTACACACTCCCCCCAAAAAAATGACATGCCAAATGTGGCATGTAAGGGGACGAGGAGTGCTTAAAGCAGAAGTTCCATTTTTGAGTGGAACTCTGCTTTAAAGAGGAAGTAAACCGTGGTGGGTTTTACTTCCTCTTTGTTACCCTGCAATTTAAATGCATAATAGGCTAGTATGCATCGCATACTAGTCTATTATGTGTCACTTACCTGCATTGGAAACTTGCGATGTCCCCGCTCCAGGCCGTGTCCATCTTCACCCCTCTTCCTTCCGGGGCTGCGATGTCCGGCTCTGTGACAGGACGGAGCCTCGTGACGTCATACCCGCGCATGCACACGGGAGCCACCAATCGCAGCACAATCTCAGTCAATAAACAACACAGAGGCCTTTTCTTCACTGTGCATGTGCCGATGATATTAATATTAATAAAAATAAAAATGTTGTGCTAGTATTATTGTTATTAATTTGTTATGTTCCATTTGTTTAGATGCGGTATTCGTTATTTCGGATAATTCGGAACTTCGGATAAATTTGTATTCGTTACGTTCACTAACAGCCAAATTTGAAAGGAAATTCCAATACCTATAATTTCATAGTTGGTTATTATTAATTAGTTATTATTTTGGATTTTCGTTCTTGTTTTCGGATTTTCGAATTTTCGGTTTTTCGAGTTTCCAAATTTAAAATTTCTGAATTTCCGAATTTTCGAATTTCCCAAATTTTCAAATTTCTGAATTCCCGAATTTATCAGAAATTACGAATTTATTCGAAATAACGAATTTTGATCATAACGAATGAACTGAAAAACGACCCCCCCCCCAAACTAATGAAACGAAAATTAAAACAAACAAATTTTTCCGCAGTAAAGAGGATCTGTCACCCTTATTTCTATTACAAGGGATGTTTACATTCCTTGTAATAGGAATAAAAGTGATACAAAATAATAAAGGGACAATGTAAAAATAAAAAATAAATAAGAAAAAAATAAAGAAAAAATGTAAAGCCCTCTGCGCTCGCGCACATAAGTTGCACAAGCATATGTAAACAGGGTTCAAACCACACATGTGAGATATTGCCGCGAACATTACAGCGAGAGCAATAATTCTAGCACTAGACCTCCTCTGTAACTCTAAGGCCTCATACACACAGGCGCATCTTTAAAAATAACCAAAAGTCAGGCCCGACGTCAAGGGAAAAAAATCAGCGTTTTTCGGCGTTATGCATCGGCGTTAGTGAGCGTCGGCGTCAATAGGCGTTTTTTAAAAAAAATCATCCCTCTGCTATTCTTCAACCTAAAAACGTCGGCGTCAAAAAACGCCAGTTAACGCCGGTACAATATTAGTTGGCGTTAGTTGGCATTTTGCGGTGTCTGCGTCAAAAAACGCCAAAACGTTACAGCCTCAGAACGCGATGGCTGTGGGTTCTACTTTCAGCTCACTAACGCCGACGCCATCTACAGCTCAAAAACGCCAACGTTTTTATGGGGCCATTGACTAACATGGAGAGCTGCAAAAAACGCCAGAAAACGCCGGCGTCAAAAAACATCCATGTGTATGAGGCCTAAACAGGTAACTTTTTTTAAGTGTCACCTACTGAGATTTTTAGGTACTGCAGTTTGTCGCCATTCCATGAGCCTGCGCAATTTTAAAGGCGTAACTTCATCTTTCACATTATACAAAAAAATTGGGGTAATTATTGTGTTCTGTGATATACGGCGGCAGGTCAGCTCGTTCCCGCAAAATGCCGTACAGGTGCGGCGGTTAATTAAAGGGATCGAGTGGGCTGGAACCGATGCGCGTGTCCGCGATTGCTCCTCAGGGAGCCAGAATGAGGATCTATCAATGTAAACAAATAGATCTCCATTCTGTCAGGGGAGTAGAGAGAGTTTGTCTGTTCCTAATACTCAGGAACAGCGATCGCTCTCCTCCTCCAGTCAGTACACTCGCCCCACAGTAAGAAATACCTCCCAGGGAACACATTTAACCCTTTGATCGCCCCCTAGTGTTAACCCCTTCCCTGCCAGTGTCATTTACACAGTAATCAGCGCATTTTTATAGCACAGATCGCTGTATAAATGTCACTGGCCCCAAAAAAGTGTCAAATGTGTCCGATCTGTCTGCCGCAATGTCGCAGTCCTGCTAAAAATCGCTGATCCCTGCCATTGCTAGTAAAAAAAATTTAATAAATCTATCCCCTATTAATAACTTTTGCGCAAATCAGTCAATAAACACTTATTGTGATTTTTTTTTACCAAAAATATGTAGCAGAATACATATCGTCCTAAACTGATGAAGAAATTCGTTGTTTGGATATTTATTATAGCAAAAAGTAAAAAAATATTGATTTTTTTTTTCAAAACTGTCGCTCTTTGTTTGTTTTTAGTGCAAAAAATAAAAACCGCAGAGGTGATCAAATACCACCAAAAGAAAGCTCTATTTGTGGGGAAAAAAGGACATGAATTTTGTTTGGGTACAATGCCGCATAACCGCGCAATTGTCAGTTAAAGCGTCCCAGTGCCGTATCGCAAAAAATGGCCTGGTCATTAAGGTGGTAAATCCTTCCGGGGCTGAAATGGTTAAAGTGTATTTTTTTCCAAAAAAAATGCGTTTGAAAGACCGCTACGCAAATACAGTGTGGCATAAAATATTGCAAAACGATCTCCATTTTATTCCCTAGGGTCTTTGCTAAAAAAAAAAAATATATATATATATAAATGTTTGGGGTTCCAAGTAATTTTCTAGCAAAAAATACTGATTTAAACAAAAAGTTTCATAAAAAGTGGTTAAAGTAACAAAGCTACTGGAAAAAATATAAAACAAAACAAAAAACAAAGACTATTTTGAAATGTTCAGTCAGATGGTTAGAGGTCCGGCTCATTGGTTGATTGGTTGCGGTGTGCACCACAGACAGATCTCGCTCCAGGCAGCCCGATAAATGAAGTCCATATTGATAGGAATTGCGGTCACTGTTTATGCGTAGAACATATAAACAAAGTATAACATGTCAGGTCCTATCGCCACGCTGCTACGGATGGTGAATGTATACGTTGATGACGGCCAGACTGGAAGATGCTATCAGGCGGGGGCCCCGAGACTGGCAGTGTGGGGCCCTTTTCATGCTGACCTGACCTGCAGATCGTTGATAAGGTGCCATATGAAGGAAACCTGTACCACGTGTCACCCGGCTTTGCCAATCTGGGGATCCGGTACATCTCCCTGACACCGGGCTGAACTTATACTAATAAACCGGCTGTCATCGTGACCAAAGAAGTTGCTGGAACATGGACCTGCCAGGCTGAAAGACATTAACCCCTTCGGGGGCCAGCCATTGAATTTGCCTTAATGAGTTGGTGTTTCTTAAGCAGATACAAATAATGAGGGCTTTAATAGGACTTGATATCAGATATATGTTCTATGCCAAGTGCAACATGCTAAGTAATGTTTAAGTGTAACTCTTCCAGGCAGGGGTGAAACGATAGGGGTTGCAGGGGTTGCAATTGCAACCGGTCCCCATGGTCCAGGGGGCCCGTGTGCCTCTCTTGTACACCTGGATAGGAGGAACGGCGGAGGCGGCATTTAGAGGAACCAATCTGCTCCATTTTCCTCCTAATGGAGATTGGTTCCTCTACATGCTGCGCCCACCGCCCCTCCTATCCAGTTTACTTGTCTTCTGCTGTTCCCAGGGTCCCTGGGTGCTTCCCTGGTCCCCCCCACAGAGCTGCTGTCTTCCCCCCTCCTCTCTCCTGCCAGCTGCTGTAGAAGATGAGTCATAATGGAGAGAGGGGAACGGGTCAGTAAATTTGTCTTTTACCGGTTCCTTCCTTTTCTGAATGGACAGAGTCAGTGATTGGTACCAATTGGTTCATTCATAACTGAAGCATAGTAAACAGGTTTTTTACTATACTTCTGAATGAATGGGAGGCTCGGTGCACAAATATTCCTGTCCATTCATTCTGTACAGCTGAGGCTACACAGAGGGAGATTGAGAGCTGAGGTTTGTTTAGACCCCTGATATCTCATCAAAGCCCCCCCAACAGGGCTCCTAAAAAAAAAATTGTAAAAATAAAATTGTAAAAGAAATAAAATGAAATGGTAAAAAAAAAAAAATAAAATAAAAATTAAAAACTACTGACACCAGTGAGGGAACTATAAGGATTGCAAAGGTTGCAATTGTGACCGGGCCCTGGCATTTCAGCACCATGGGGAGGCCCGAAGATGGCAGAAAGGGGGCTGCAGAACTTGTGAAATGGCCTCGTTGCGGTACCGTAATAAAGGGACCTGCAATGGGAGTAAAGGACCCCAGGATCAGCAGAAAGAGCCCTGGCCAGGGGTTAGGGGGGCCCTTCATAATTTCTTGCACCGGGGCCCTGAAGGTTCGAGTTATGTCTCTGCTTCCAGGTGGTATTGCCTCTCAGAAAGGTCATTGTACTCCCCCTGATAATGACTTCATCTGCATTGCTTTCTAGAAGGCATCTTTGTTTGGGCATCATCCAAGGTCACCATCTTCCTGGACTGAGTTGGCAGCTCAGAGGTGACAAAATCATGTACAGGTGCATCTCATACAATTAGAATATCATCAAAAAGCGAAACTCATATATTTTAGATGCGTTACACACAGAGTGATAGATTTTAAGCATTTCTTTCTTTTAATTTAGATGATTATGGCTTACAGCTAGTGACAACCCAAAATACAGTCTCAGAAAATTTGAATATTACATAAAACCAATAAGAAAAGTGTTTTTAATACAGAAATGTTGGCTTAGTGAAAAGTCTGTCCATGTACAGTAGAGGATGCACTCAATACTTGGTCGGGGCTCCTTTTGCATGAATTATGGCATCAATGCAGTGTGGCATGGTGGCGATCAGCCTGTGGCACTGCTGAGGGGTTATGGAAGCCCAGGTTGCTTTGATAGCGACCTTCAGCTCTTCTGCATTGTTGGGTCTGGTGTCTCCCATCTTCCTCTTGACAACACCCCACAGATGGGATTTAGGTCAGGCAAGTTTGCTGGCCAATCCAGCACAGTGATACCATGATCATTAAACCAGGTATTGGTAGTTTTGGCAGTGTGGGCAGTGCCAGGTCCTGCTGGAATATGAAATCAGCATCTCCATAAAGCTGGTCAGCAGAGGGAAGCATGAAGGCTCTAGAATTTCTTGGCAGAGGGCTGTGCTGACCTTGGAATTGATAAAACACAGAGGACCAACACCAGCAGATCACACTGCTCCCTAAATCATCACTGACTGTTGACTGAAATGAAAATTTGCATTTCATTTGGAAATCAAGGTCCCAGAGTCTGGAGGAGGAGAGGCAAAAGAATCCAAGTTGCATGAGGTCCGCTGTGAAGTTTCCACAGTCAGTGATGATTTGGGAAGTTTCACTTTTTGAATTGAATTAACTGAAATAAAAGATCTTTTTGATGATATTCTAATTTTATGAGATGCACCTGTATATTCTTGTGACTGACAGTTGCACTGCATAGAATGCATTAACCACTTCAGCCCCGGAAGGATTTACCCCCTTACTGACCAGAGCACTTTTTGCGATTCAGCACTGCGTCACTTTAAGTGTCAATTGCGCGGTCGTGCAATGTTGTACCCAAACAAAATTGACGTCCTTTTCCCCCCGCAAATAGAGCTTTCCTTTGGTGGTATTTGATCACCTCTGTGGTTTTTATTTTTTGCGCTATAAACAAAAAAAGACAATTTTGCAAAAAAAACAATATTTTGTTACATTTTGCTATAATACATATCCAAAAAATAAAAATACAAAAAACCAAATGTATTCATCAGTTTTGGCCGATATACATATACTTCTACATATTTGTGGTAGAAAAAAATCACAATCGGCGTTTATTGATTGGTGTGCGGAAAAGTGGCCACGTTTAAAACCATGAGAATTCATTTATGGCATCCTTTCTATTTTTTCTTCTACTAGTAATGCCGGCAATCTGCAATTTTTATTGAGACTGCGATATTGCGGCAGGCATGTCAGACATTTTTTACTTTTTTTTTGGGACCAATTACATTTATACAGCGATTAAATCTTTAAATATCTACTGATTACTGTATAAATGTCACTGGCAGGGAAGGGGTTAACCTGCAGGGGGCAATCAAGGGGTTAACGGTGTTCCATAGGTGTGTTCTAACTGTGTGGGGGCTGGGCTGGCAGGGGCATGGCAGATCTAATGGATCCCGATGACAGGGATCAGTAGATCACTGTCATGCTGCCTGACAGAACGGGGAACCGCCGCATTTACATCAGCGGTTCCCCGTTCTTCCTCTCTAGAAGGCAATAGCGATCTGGAAGGCATCGAGTCCGCCCGACCCGTGGCCATGCTCAGGCAGAGTGCGGCGGGCACGAGAGCGAGCCGCCATCAGCTCGCGCCTGCCCGCAACTGCGGCTGGGTGGATTGCATTCATAGACGGCGATCTGCGCAGCGGAGCCAAGTTGTCGCAGTAAATGTACGCAAGCTGGTCGGTAAGTGGTTATAAGAAAAAGCTCAAAGAAGCTGCTCCTATAGGCTTTTGAGCTCTCATTTTTTCTGCCTAGAAATTCCTCTCCATGTTAGCCAATGTGTCCATGCACACTATAGCTTTTTGAGGCATATGCTCCTACAAGCAGAACCCCCCCGATATCACACGTACCTGTGTAACCGATTGTACCTCTCCTTAAAGATCCGTCTTTTTTACTCTCGAGTTTTCGGATATCCTCGTCGAAGAAACTCGAAAAAGAATATTGGTGAATGGCTGGTCGAACGCATGTAAATGACGCTGTTGAACCGAGGCGACGCGTCTAGCGGCAGATACTTACGTTAGGTGGGTCGGCGTCAACGCCCGTCCGCGCTCGACTACCGCCGAGCGAGAGCACGGGCGGCGTGAGACGGACTCGTACCGGTGCCCAGCCCGCCTGAGCTACGGAAGGTCTAGCGATAACGGAAGATCTCTCCTTCTTGCCCCTTGGCGACTACATTTACGCCGCCAAGGGGCAAGACAGTCCGTCGTACT
>BLSH010523676.1:1294394-1305323 GCA_018402905.1 Glandirana rugosa
AAGACGAACATCCTCGTATACGGAGTTTTTCGATATCACACGTACCTGTGTAACCGATTGTACCTCTCCTTAAAGATCCGTCTTTTTTACTCTCGAGTTTTCGGATATCCTCGTCGAAGAAACTCGAAAAAGAATATTGGTGAATGGCTGGTCGAACGCATGTAAATGACGCTGTTGAACCGAGGCGACGCGTCTAGCGGCAGATACTTACGTTAGGTGGGTCGGCGTCAACGCCCGTCCGCGCTCGACTACCGCCGAGCGAGAGCACGGGCGGCGTGAGACGGACTCGTACCGGTGCCAATGTGTCCATGCACACTATAGCTTTTTCAGGCATATGCTCCTACAAGCAGAACCCCCCCACCCCCACAAAATTCACATTTTTGAGAGGAGCTTGTGCCCCAAAGAGCTTAAAAGGGCTAAAAAAAAAAAAAAAATCAAAGAAGCTCGAAAACACGCAAAAATGCTTGTTCCAGCTTTTTGTTTTGTTCATACAGTGGTTAAGAAAATCCTATCTCGGAGGGTTTGTGGGGAAAAAAAAAACTCTTCTGCTCAAAAAAACGAGTTTGCACAAAATAGCACAAGCTTCTTCAAGCTGAAATAAAAGCTTAAATGTCTGTAAAAGCAGCTTTTTTTTTTTGAGCTGCAGTGTGCATGAGCCCTTAGTGTCACTGGTTCCCACAAAGTGTCAGTTAGTGTCCGGATGTCCGCCGCAATATCGCAGTCCCGCTATAAGTTGCTGATCGCCGTCATTACTAGTGAAAAAAATAAATAAATACAAATTCCAGTATATATCCTATAGTTTGTAGATGCTAGAACTTTTGTTCAATATACACTTATTGGGATTTTTATTTTTACCAAAAATATGTAGCAAAATACATATTGGCCTAAATTTATAAAGACATTTGATCTGTCTTTTTTTGTTTATAGCGCAAAAAAATAAAAAAACGCAGTGGTGATCAAATACCACCAAAAGAAAGTTGAATTTGTGGGAAAAAAAAAGAACATAAATTTTATTTAGGGGGAAAAAGTGTTGCATGGCTGCACAATTGTCAGTTAAATTAACGCCATGCAGGACAAGTTCCCTCTAATATAGACCTCCCCAGCAATATATAGTGTACACATTTTCATCCCCCCCACCCCATTCTTTTCAGGTACCGGGAGCCAAAGAAAAGCTCTGTGTAAGCTGTGAGTCGCTGGAGTTGTAGCTTACACAGAGCTGTAGACTCCCTACGTGCTGATTGGCCCAGTACTGTCACATGGAGGGAGTCCAATGCAACCCCATACCTGGAAGTACTGGGAGAGAGCAAAGAATAGAGGCGTATATGGTAATAAGTAGGTGGATTTAAAGCAAACCTGTTTCTTTGCTCTGCATGGCCAAAGTTCAGGTTTACTTTAGTGGCTTAGCGACCGTCCGGCGTTGTTTTACCGTGTTTTAGAGGCCGTCATTGTACGTCGGCACGGGAACGAGCCGCTGGCTGCGAACGCGCTCCCATTGTCCTGCGGGGGAGCCAATCAGTGGGTGGGGCAGACTCAATGTCCGCCCGTCACCCGCAATCTTTCCCCCGCAGTGACAGAACGGAGATCTGCCTGTGTAAACAAGGCAGATCTCTGTTGCGGTAGGGGAGATCACACAGATCCTGTCTTTCAGCTAAGCAGGAAGACGGATCTGTGTGTTTCCCCAGTGAGCCCATCCCCCATACAGTTAGACCACACAGTGAGGGAACACATTTAACCCTTTGATCACCCCCTGATGTTAACCCCTTCCCTGCCAGTGTCATTTATACATTTATACATTTTTATAGCACTGATCGCTATATATACTGTAAATGTCACTGGTCCCAAAAAAGTGTCAAAAGTGTCCGATCTGTCCGCTGCAATATCGCAGTCCTGCTAAAAATCGTAGATTGCCGCCATTACTAGTAAAAAAAAATTTTTTAAAAATCCATAAATCTATCCCCTATTTTGTAGACGCGATAACCAATCAATATATGCTTATTGGGGTTTTTTTTTTTACCAAAAATGTGTAGCAGATTACACATTGGCCTAAACTGATGAAGAAATTAGTTTTTTTACATTTTTTTTATATGTATTATAGCAAAAAGTAAAATATATTGTTTTTGTTTTCAAAATTGTCGCTCCTTTTGTTTATAGCACAAAAAATAAAAACCGCAGAGGTGATCAAATACCACCGAAAGAAAGCTCTATTTGTGAGAAAAAAAGGACATCAATTTTGTTTGGGTACAACGCCGCACGACCGCGCAATTGTCAGTTAAAGCGACGCAGTGCCGTATCGCAAAAAAATGGCCTGGTCATTAAGGGGTAAATCCTTCCGGGGCTGAAGTGGTTAAAGAGGAGTTCTGCCTGGGGGAAAAAAATGGAAAGTCAGCAGCTACAAATACTGTAACTGCTGACTTTTAATATATGGACACTTACCTGTCCGGGGAGCCCGCGATGTCGGCATCCCAGCCGGTTTTCGGATTGGCAGTTGCGTGCTGCCACCGCCATCTCCACTAAGGGAAACTGGCAGTGAAGCCTTTGGGCTTCTCTACTACGCATGTGCGAAGTGCGCAGTGCTTTCTAGCTGGCCTGGTAGTGAAAGGAAGGAGGAGGGGGCTGAACTTCCAAGGGACGTCTCCCAGGAGTGGGGAAGAGGACCTGTCAAAAACAGGTACCCGTTGCCCCCTTCACCCTGAAAGGTGCCAAATGTGGCACCGGAGGGGGCAGAGGCGGCTTTAGGCTTTGTGAGGCCTTAGGCAAAACCTAGACATGAGGCCCTACTCACGCCCATAATGGGAAAAATAATTCAAACAATAAAAAAATGAACTTTATAAATTGCATATGTTAAGAGCTTTAAAGTGCTGGTGTCAGTACTCTCTATCTTGGTGCTGGCGTCAGTGTCAAATTAGGCGGTTGTGAGGCCCCTGTGAGTGTGAGGCCTTAGGCGACCCCCTAATTTGCCTAATTAGAGAGCCGCCTCTGGGAGGGGGGGAAGCCGATAAGCGGAAGTTCCACTTTTGGGTGGAACACCCCTTTAAATAAGCTCATCTCGTGTCCTGTCTAGAGTCCTCTTCTCCATGACAATGATGGATGTGAGTCTAGGTTTTGCAGGTGGATAATGACCAGCAAGTTGAAGGCTGAAGCAGGCTACCATGACAAGCCATCCCTTTGTCCCAAGTGCCCTGGAGGTACCAGTTGCTAGAGGAGCAAATTTATTGCGCTACTTAGTACGGCTTTTTATTTCAGGCCATGTAATTATCAATTACAGAAAGGGAAGCTTCTCGTAATTCAAACCATGAAACCCTCTCCTTTCCTCCAATGGAACTCAGTCTTCTGTACTGAATTAATGGCCCTATTAATTGGCTGCATGTGACCACTTCGGGGGAAATATGTGAGTTTTCTGTGTGCTGGGAGCTGTAAGCCGCCTCCACTGACCCATGTCATGCGATAATGGAGGAAGGTCTGGTGCTGGGAAGCTCTGTGGGATATTTCAAACAGGAAATGGGTCGGATTTTTCTACTGTTTTTGAATTCAACGTTTTATAAAAAAAAAGAGAAATGATAGATGAAAAGTGAAGAAGTGGTAGAAATTCCAAAAGGTAAATTTATAAAGTATTGAATCTGACATTCACCAAACATTCACTGCAGGTGACTTTTCTTCATGTGTTTTACAGGCCATTGATTTTTTTTTTTTTTTGGTACAATAATTTTTATTGAGCCAAAAGGCAACGATCATGACACAATAAGCAAAAGGCCCGGTTCACCCAGGGGCGATCCGACTTCAGGCATGACTTTGCCAGGCAACTTCAAGGCAACTTCAAACTTAACTATGCCAGGCGACTATGCCAGAGAAGGGAGGGAGAGGCTTCCCCAAAATAAATTCCTATTCTTTTCCCTGACAAAGTCGCTTGCATTAAGATAGGGGATCCGACTTGGAGACGACTTCCATTGAATTCTATGGGCACAAGTCGGATAGAAGTCGTCTCCAAGTAGTACAGGAATCTCTTCTGAAGTCGCCTTGAAGTCAGAGTGACTTCAGTAGGGTACATAAAGACGGCTCCCATTCACTTCAATGGGATTTCTTATGTCAAGCGACCTGGGGCGACTTGAGGTGACTCAAGTCGGATCCCAAGTCGCCCCTGTGTGAACCGGGCCAAAGAGTAGTTGTTTCCCATGCAAAGGGAAAGTAATAGCGGTAACAATAACAGTATTGAGAGTTACATTTTGTGTATGTGGATTGGTGTGTCCCGCGCCACTGGAAATGTTTTTTGTGTGTTTGTGATTCTGTTTGCAGCTGCTGTTGTGGCCTATATTTCCGATTACGGTTCTATAGGGTAATGAAAATTGTGTGTGGTTGAACAGCGCTTGCTGGTATTCTTTATTCTGATACCTATTATTTTTCTTATAAAGTGCTGCTGTAGCCCATATACTTTTTTGTGTGATCACAGTGTTTAAAATTACTGGTATTTTTCCCTTGCACATAAACATATAACCAATAAACTTATAGCCAATAAAATTCTATCGCATTCACAGTGCTGTGTACCAATAAAATAATAATGTTATTAGATAATTGAATTATTGCTGTGTACCAACGATTATATTACTATATCACCAATATTCTTATAGCTCATAGATTTATAGAACAGGTATAACAAATCCTTCAATATTACTTGCTTAATAATCAATTTTTATACATGAAACTGTGGTCCTTGTGCGACCCCTTAATATAATTAATAAGTGACAATAGTGCTCTCAGGTGCTTTTATAGTGCATATATATATATATTGTGATTGAAGGTTCTATTTATATAAAGTGCCTGTGCTTTCTATTTTAATTCAGTTTTCTTCATTTAATATCATTTCAATTTGTGCAGTCCATTAAAAACAGTTCTTTTAAAATCTTCAAGTGTTAATCCGAAGTGCTCGTGCCGTGACTGTAGTGTAATAAAAGGACGTTCGGGTGTTATACCCCGCTTACCAGATCCTATTGACTTTCCAACCTTATGGTATGAAAAAGTCAATATACGCTTGTGGTCTACTATCCGACCCTGGATATGCTCCTCCTGATTCAATGCTCCGTCAGTGTCTTCGTTGCCGTTGATGTTATGCAAGAAAGGAAAGACTCCTCATCGTGTTTTTCGTTTTTTAAAATCCACTTTATTTGCCCATACAAATGACACTTAGGCATTGGCAGGTAACGATAACTGTACAACCCTCCGGCCGTGCTCTATCTGTGCCCTCTCCGTGCCTCGCTATTATCGCTTGCGTGTCACCTGGGCTTCCGTGTTGCGTGCCTTGCGTTCCATCTTACGCGTTTCGTCACATGTCCTCTCCGTTCCCCGCACCTATATTACAGTGTAAACCACCTGCCCAGACCAACAAGGCTAGAGGTGGTCCCAAATGACGAGCCCAGAGGACCCAACTCAATAACAAAGAAAAACACAAAATAAAGGGAAAGGGAGAGGGGTGGGGTGGGGATGGACCTCATCGAAGAGAGAGAGAGCTCCCATCCAGGATGGGGTTGGGCAAAGAGAATAAAAAAAAAAGTGTGGGGGGTGGAACGAAGGGTAGGGGGGCAAGAGCAGTAGGAAAGTAAAAAAACAAGATAAGTAGGAATAAAAGAAGAAGGTCCTGCCCAAGCAACAGGTCAGTTGGGGGCGCCCATGCTAGCCAAGGGCAGGGTTGGAAGGGCATATGACCATAGGTCCCATACTTTAAGGAATTTGGAGTGAGTATTGTAAAGGACACTAGACATTTTCTCATGGGCCATTAGGGTGGTCAAAATGCTCCTCTGCAAACTGTACTGAGATTTTTTTCCAGGCCCTAGCTATAGCCCCGTTTGGTGGCTATAGATAGGTACATGGCCAGTTTCTGTTGATGTGAAAAAAGTCCCGGGATTGGACAATAAAGAAGCGCCTGTCTAGCATCTTTGCGGAAAGAAGTATGGAAAAGGGTTGACAGGAGACCGAAGACCCTCAACCAAAACACACCAAGCGGGGGCCGGTCCACCAGGTGTGGATCTCATCTCCCCATTGGCCACAGCCTGCAAAAACCTAGCAATGTAAGATAGGTATGATGCAGGCCGGAACCCAGTACCAGCAGAGAAGTATTTTATAGGCCGCCTCCATAGTAGCCGTATTGAAAGAGCATTTACAGTAGCTACACTTAACCAGGCCTTAGTCCAGTCCTATAGGTCTGTGGGGGTTGCGATTTCGGGAAACGTAGGGAAGGGACATGGACTGACTGCCCACGTTGGAGGAGGAGTAGAGTGCAGAGATGGTGCCACGAGCTCCCAGGAAGTGGAGGTAAGTGTGCTCAGAGACCGTTTTCAGAAGAATTGTGCCAGAGTATCCAGTGGCGGAGTTGTATGTACTCAAATAATTCTACCGAGGGCTTATCCTGCAACAAGGAGAAAGGCGCAAAACCTAGTACAGTGTTAATATAAAAAAGTCCAAAGTTCAAATGATGGTATCATTATCATGGGACTTGCGGGAGCGAGGTCCAAGATGGGAAATGGCGGACATGAGTGAAACCGTATGCGGGCCACCAGGAGAAAGCAGAGCACTGTTCCAGCCTTGGGAGAAAAGAGGGTTGTTAAGCAATGGAAGGATAGGGTGGAATGGGGACATCTGATTGCCAGAATATCAGACTGAATCCCAAAGACACAAACTATGCAGCGTAAGGGGGCTCAAGGACGGGGGGCATTGTTTTTTTTTTTTTTTTAAAGCCACTTTTACCACTTTATAAAAAAACCTCCAAGTGTTAACCACTTGCCGACCGCATAACGCCATTATACGGCGGCAAAGTGGCTTTCCTGTGCCGGATCACATACCTAGTATGTGATGCGGCACCTCTGGGTAGGGGACGCGTGCCGTTTGTGCTGTGGTTAGTCACAGCACAAGCCGATCAGCGGGCAGCCGCTGATCGACGAGGAGAAAGACAGAACAGAGCTTTGCTTATGTAAACAAGGCAGAGCTCTGTTCTGTCAGCGGGCATGTGCTGGATTTTGTTTCCCTGCAAAGTAGGGGATAATATCCACCTCATCCCTTAGTAAAAGCACCACATAGTACACACAAAAACACTGGTTAGGCACACATTTAACCCTTTGTTCGCCCTACATGTTTACCCTTTCCCAGCCAGTGTCATTAGTACAGTGACTATATTTTTAGCACTGATCACTGTATAAGTGCCACTGGTTACCACAGAGTGTCAGTTAGTGTCAGATTGTCCTCCACAATATAGCAGTCCTGCTAGAAGTCACTTATCGTCGCCATTACTAGTATAAAAAAAAAAAAAAAATCGAAGTATATATATCATAGATTGTAGAAACTATAACTTTTGCACATTGCAATCAATATGCACCTTTTGGGATTTTTTTTACCAAAACTGTGTAGCAAAATACATATTGGCCTAAATTTATGAAGAAATTCGATTTTTTTTTAAATGTTTTATTGGATTTTTTTTATAGCAGAAAGTAAAAAATATTGTTTTGGTTTTTTTTTGAAAATGGTCAGCATTTTTTTGCTTATAGCGCAAAAATAAAAAAAAGTAGAGGTGATCAAATACCACCAAAATTAAGCTCTGTTTATGGGGAAAAAAGGACATACATTTTATTTGGGTAAGGCGTTGCACGACCGCGCAATTGTCAGTTAAACTAATGCAGTGCCGTATCGCAAAGAGTGGCCTGGTCATGAAAGAAGGTAAATCTTCCGGAGGTCAACTGGTTAAAGTAATCATTTATAACAGGAAGAATCAAATTGCTAAAGTGTATTTAAGTCCCTGTTCACATTGGCGCGATTTGGCATGGGATTGGACATGCCTATTGCCGGCAAAGGCACTGTCCCAATCGGTGCCTACGCCGACTTTGCGGCACCTCACCAATTTCCAAAAGTAGTTCCTGCACTACTTTTGGTGACTTTGGGGGGCCAATTTCAGTAGACATCTGGGCATGAATCCGAACAGCCCCCTGAACTTGCAATGAAAGTTTGCTGAGTTCAGCTGAACTCGCACAATTTCAAACCTGCGTTCAGTGTGAACGAGGGCTGAAGATATGTTTTTTTTAGCTTTGGAGGGTTCATAGGTGTGCGCAGCCTATTGTATTAGGGTGCATGGGCGTCCGCAGGTAGGGGCAAGGGGGGGCAATTGCCCCCCCCCTGGAATCAGGCATCAGATCAGGGGTTCCCCACTAGGTCCTTATCCTCTTGAGCCATGTATGCAGTTTCTGACAGTCTCTTGGGCCATGTATGCAGTCTCTGACCGTTTCCTGTACCATGTCCACAGTCTCTGACTGTTTCCTGTGTTATGTCTGCAGTCTCTGACTGTCTCCTGTTCCATGTCCGCAGTCTCTGACGGTATCCTGTACTATGTCTGCAGTCTCTGACCATCTCCTGTACTATGTCCGCAGTCTCTGACCGTATCCTGTACTATGTCCACAGTCTCTGACCGTCTCCTGTACCATGTCTGCAGTCTCTGACTGTCTCCTGTACCATGTCTGCAGTTTCTGACCGTCTCCTGTATCATGTCCGCAGTCTCCGACTGTCTCCTGTATCATGTCTGCAGTCTCTGACCATCTCTTGGATCATGTCTGCAGTCTCTGACCATCTCCTGTATCACGTCTGCAGTCTCTTACCATCTCCTGTATCACGTCTGCAGTCTCTGACCATCTCCTGTATCACGTCTGCAGTCTCTGACCATCTCCTGGATCATGTCTGCAGTCTCTGACCATCTCCTGTACTACGTCTGCAGTCTCTGACCGTGATAATGTAATTATGACATTGTCAAAAAGGGGCAGAGCATGGATGACCTTGAAATTATTTCCCCCCCCCCTGGAAAAAATTCTGCGGACGCCCATGTTAGGGTGTGCACCCCAAAACACAAACACACACCTTTCTCTGCAGTCTCAGCTGCAATGAACAATGAATGAATGGGAAGTGCTCTGTGCTGAGCGGTTTCCCGTTCATTCACAAACTGAAGCATAGTAAACACACTATGCTTCAGTTATGATTGAACACAGTGAGTGAGTGTATTCACTGTGTTCATTTAGAAAAGGAAGGGGCCAGTAAATGACATATTGATTAGCCCCTTCCCCCTTTCCTCATCCAGAAATTTTCCCCGCAACAGCCAGGGGGAGAGGAGAGGAAAGGAAAACACACGAGGGGAAGCCCAGGCAGTAGGGGCAGTCAGCACCGCACAGAGAAATTAGGATCTGCCCAAGCACACCTGGCACACCCCCCCGCGCACGCCTATGGAAGGGTTAGAACCACTGTCTGGGTTTTTTTCTGCTGGACCGAGTCACTATTTCTATTTGTGTTGTCATCAGGACTGAAAATGGTAAGAAATCCAAAATCTTGAGTTGTCAACAGAATAGAAATAAAGGGGAAATCTTCCAATGGGAACACTTGACCCAATGACAGCCTTCTAATACAGGATTTCCTTTACTTCAGGGAAATCACCTTACTATCTGTTGTGTCTCCGAGAACAGGCATGAAATAAAATCTCTACAATAACACATAGACTAAAAAAATAATTGACTAGAGTTTTACCCTCTCATATTAAATCCAAATTAAAAGAAAAAGAAAAAATTATTCTTTCGATCAGCCATTCTGAACCAGGGTTCCTAAAGAGGCTGTTAGGGGTTCCTAGAGCCGTGTTTGATTGACCTCAAATATGATGATGTCTGAATAGTTCAAGCGCCAATGCCACTTGGCAAAGCCAACAGAAAAAAGCATGCCAGCTTTTTTAGCTGTCTGTAATGGAGATGCTTTAGGAATCTTGTTGCCACCAATGTCAGGATTGCTAGTGCAAGATGAACTTAACCACTTCCGGACCGCCGTACATCGTTTGACGGCAGTACTTTGAAGTGGGATACCGTTGTTATGGTAGCAGATAGCTACCATAACCCCGGTATCTTTTTTTTCTGCAGGCGATTCCCTGCAAGATAAAAGTGGTCTTAGCGGCGAATTCGCTGCGAGATCACTTTTATCAGCGGCTGGAGGGGTGCCCCCCCCCTCCCGCCGCTTTCCGGTCATCTCCGCCGCTTACCGGACCCGCCGGCAGCGGCGGAGATGATCGCGTCCTTCTCCCCCAGTGTCCGTGAGCCGAGCTCACCCGGCTCCATAACATGGCTGGGCGGAAGCTACGTCACAAGTAGCTTCCGCCCAATGCTCTTAAAGGGGACATTTTTTTTTTCCCCCTGCCATTTTTTTCAAAAATGTTTTTTTCTTTTTTTATGCATTTTAGTGTAAAAATGAGATCTGAGGTCTTTTTGACCCCGGATCTCATATTTTGGAGGTCCTGGCATGCTTTTTTCTATTACAAGGGATGTTTACATTTCTTGTAATAGGAAAAAAAGTGATCAACATTTTTTTAAAAAAAAAGAAAGTTGTAAAAATAAAAATTAAAAAGTAAAATAAATAATAAAAAAAAAAAAAAAATTTTAAAGTGCACCGTCCTTGCGAGCTCACGCGCAGAAGCGAACGCATACGTAAGTCCAGCCCACATATGAAAACGGTGTGCAAACCACACATGTGAGGTATTGCCGCGATCGTTAGAGCGAGAGCAATAATT
The DNA here is from genome assembly GCA_018402905.1 of Glandirana rugosa. Taxonomy (NCBI): domain Eukaryota; kingdom Metazoa; phylum Chordata; class Amphibia; order Anura; family Ranidae; genus Glandirana; species Glandirana rugosa. The sequence goes on from BLSH010523676.1 coordinate 1,304,956, forward strand.
CTAGCCCTAGACCTCCTCTGTAACGCAAAAATGCTAACCTGTAGAATTTTTTAAACGTCGCCAATGGAGATTTTTATGGTGCAAAGTTTGTCGCCATTCCGCGAGCGGACGCAATTTTGAAGCATAACATGTTGGGTATCATTTTACTCGGCGTAACATTATCTTTCACAATATGGAAAAAAATTGACCTAACTTTACTGTTGTCTAGAGTTGAGCGAACACCTGGAAGTTCGGGTTCTGCTGGTCCGTCCGAACTTCGGGACAAAGTCCGGGTCCGGGTCCGGACGGAACCCGAACGATCGCACGGACTGGAGTGTACACACCAAACGTGTGGCAAAAGTATACACCCGACCTGAATGCATACGCAA
>BLSH010523676.1:1309930-1320062 GCA_018402905.1 Glandirana rugosa
TCTTTTTCTGCCGTCACTTCTCCATGTTTCTATGATCGCCGCCATTACTAGTAAAAAATAAAATCCTATAGTTTGTAGATGCTCAAACCAATTAATATAGGCTTATTGGGATTGTTATTAACCAAAAAATATGTAGCAGAATACATATTGGCATAAATTGATGAAGAAATTAAATTTTTTTTAAAAAAATTATTGAATGTGTTTTATAGCAGAAAGTAAAAAATATTGGTTTTTTTTTTTAATTTTCTGTTGTTTTTTTTTTGTTTATAGCACAAAAAATAAAAGCAGCAGAGGTGATAAAATACCACCAAAAGAAATCTCTATTTGCGGGAAAAAAAGGACATACATTTTAATTGGGTATAGTGTCGCACAATTGTCAGTTAAATTAACGCAGAGCCGTATCACAAAACTGGCCTGGTCAGGAAGGGGGGGGGGGTAAATCTTCCGGAGGTCATGTGGTTAAAATACTCATGTAAACACCAGCTCTATATGGCCACATAGGCTAACATAGAACTGCGTTTAGAGGCATAAAGAAAAATAAGAAATATGCCTGTAAAGGCAGCATTTTTTTTATGCCCATGTGAATGAAGTCTTATACTTAGATTGATCCAAACAAAAATATCCAAACTGAAACTTCAGCTTTAAGCTTCAGTACATTTATGTTGTTATGTTGATGTTGTGTAATTCCTTCCATGTGTAGCACACTTTTAATAATAGGGTTCAATACATTTAGATTTTGGCTCCTCTATATCCAGTGGAGAAGGATTTGATTGTTACTGGCTGTTCTGGGCTCTGCTGGCTGCAGGTTCCCCCACTTCTCCCTGCATTCCAGTAAATTTTGGAATATAGTTGGTTGGGAGAGGCAGACCCTGGACTGAATATTCACGTAGCCTCAGCCAATCCCTGGTAAAGAGAGTGACCATCAGCGGGCTAAGGTGTGCATAAATAGTCTGGAGCCTAGAGCAGCAAGGTCCTTTGCCCTGGTGGAGAGAGAACCAGCCTGAAGGGCCATTCTGCCCTCTTGGGCAAGATACTGAGGCCTGCAGGAAGCCCTAGCTTAGGGACAGCTGGAGACCTACTGCTAAAGTGTGAAGGACGGTCAAGAGAAAGTCTGTTGAGGCACTGTCCTGGAGACTTATGAAGTAGGGTCTGGCTGATACTGGAAGGAGGCGTCCAGGCAGGGCTTTTGTTCCATCCGAATGTGCCGGCACGCCTTTCCGGCATCTCTGCCAGAGCACTCCCTGTGTCATTTACTGTGTAACCTGCTGCCTGTAAAAAATCAGGATGGGCACGGAAGGATCAAATGGCTGCACTCCACTCCGAGAGGAAGCTTGTTTTGGTGCTATTCAACTTGCTGTGTGAGAGCGAGTTGTGGCGCGGCCCTGCGGATGACTGTTGGATCCTGTGGGTAGGTAGCCTGTCCTCCTCCTTAGCCTCCTGTTAACTGTTGTGTGCTGTGAAGACAGGATTTTAGTTTTCCTGTGACAATGCTACTGAATGGGGCTGTTATGTGCCTGCTGAGACTGTCTCTTTGATGCATTGGGCTGTTTCTTTAATGCACTGGGCTGTCTTTGCTGAACTGGGATGTCTCTTTGCTGGACTTGACTGTCTCTTTGATGCACTGGGCTGTCTCTTTCCTGGACTGGACTGTCTTTGCTGGACTGGACTGTCTTTGCTGGACTGGGCTGTCTCTTTGCTGGACTGGGCTGTCTCTTTGATGCACTGGGCTGTCTCTTTGCTGTACTGGGCTGTCTTTGCTGGACTGGGCTGTCTTTTTGATGCACTGGGCTGTCTCTTTGATGCACTGGGCTGTCTGTTTCCTGGACTGGGCTGTCTCTTTGTTGGTCTGGGCTGTCTCTTTGCTGTGCTCTTTGCTGGACTGGGATATCTGTTTGCTTGATGGATCTGGGCCTGTCTCTTGCTGGATATGCTGAATGTCTCTTGCTGGATATGGGGATGTCTCTTTGCTGGATATAGGGATGTCTCCTTGCAGGATATGGGCCTGTTGAAATTGTCTGGAAGTGCCTCTGAGCTTACTTTGCCAAGTGCTGGATATTTGTAATGCTTTGTGAATTTTATGAATTTTACTACATTGCATTTTATTAACAAATTCCTTAAAACTACTTGTATAGCCATCTAAATTATATTTGGTTACCTGTTCTTTAAAGGTGGTGGTACTAGGAGGGGTCTGGGGGTGGAGACAAGGGGCGGTCCTAGGGGTGGGTAGGGGTGGAGACAGGCGTGGCCTAGGAAAGGGGGTGAGTTCCTGCACCTTTTCACTGAGCCCTGCATCCAGGTATACAGGAACACAGTGAGTAGAGGCCAGAGAGTAAGAGATCCTAGAGAGACTGGCGCTGCTTTACCGCTTCTGCTCCAGACTGCTGGCTTAGGGCTGTTTCCAGTGTGAAGTCATCCCAAAGCTGTATGTTCACATTTTTGGCTCTAGAGGCCTATCTGGAGAAGGTTGACTGCTGCTACAAAGAACCCTCTGTTAAAGCTGCACTAGTCCCAGTTAGGGTTGCCACATCATCCCTTTAATCCAGGACACATATTGATTACTCAGGTTCTGTGGCTGATTAAGGTGGTAATTAAACTCACTTGGTGCCTTGTCTGCATTAAATCAGCCTCAGAACCTGTGCTATTCATATGTGTCCTGGATTAAAGGGATGACGTGGCAACCCTAGTCCCAGTGTATCCCAAGGCTCACCCTATACCCTATCCAAGTTTTCCCGAGCAACACATTTCAAAATTATGCTTTCTGCCTGGTTATTTACTTAGTCTGGTTGAAAAAAGACACAGGTCCATCTAGTTCAACCAATATTTGGTAGAGAGATTGAGAAACTGCTGTATGCCTGGCTGCCGTGTATCCAATAGGGAATAGAACCTGGGATAATATAGCCAGCCCAGCCTTGGCCTGTGCTACACATGTTTTATTCATTAGTGCTAAATCTTCAAGCCCAAAGACCTGGAGCCCCAGCATAGCTGACAGCCAATCCCACTGGAGCACCAGCAAGCTTTGGAATCCTCAGACACTCACCTTTGTGACTGGGAAGCTTCCATCGAACAATACGGCACCATTGTGGACTGTGTGATCTGCCCAGTCCAATCTGCCCCACTAATCAAGTTCCCAATTTCCCAGAGCATGGGGCCAGAGAGCATGGGGATTCCATGAACCAGCTGGGCACATAGAAATGCTGGTAAATAGCTGGCAGTCGTTTACACAGACTGTGTCCTCACGGGGAGGATGAAAGTGAAGGGCAGCGTAACATATTTTGCTGGAGCCTTCAAAGTGGGGCTTCTAATTGAATTATGCAGAATGGAAGTCCGTCTTCCTAAAGCCAAAGGGCTGTCAGTGACCCCAAGGTCTATTTTTAAATAGGAGAACAAGGACTTGGCTCATAGGGGATGCCCTGTCTGGCTCAGTGATGGATGGGTGCTTTGTGGTTTGTTAAGTTGATTATTAAAAAGAACTGGTTGGGTTACTGAGCAATCCCCATGTTTGTTGTAGAAAAGAAAAACATATCTATCCAACTACGTACACTACCAAGTATTTGCCGGTCTGAGCATCTATGAAGTAACTGGATTATGTAGGTGTTAAAGGGAACCTGACCTCCACTGTAAAGTGTACACTGGTTGGCCAAAAGTTTGTAACCATCACACCTTTGCAAGCTTATTGGATATCCAACGGCATCAATATGGGACTGTCCTCACCCCCCCCATAACCTCCACTCTTCTGGGAAGGCTTTCCACAGAATTTTGGACAATGTCTGTGGGAGTTTTCAGCCAAAAGAGCATATGCAAGGTTAAGCGTTCATGATGTTGACGTTGATTGAGAAAACTTGGCTCGTACTCTGCATTCTAATCCTTCCCAAAGGTGATCGGTAGAGTTGAGGTCAGGGCTCTGTGTAGGACACTAGAGTTCCTTCACACCAAACTGCTCACCCCATGTCTTTATTGAGTTGGCTTTGCTGGAACAGAAAAGGGTCTTCCACAAACTATTACCACAAACTTGAAAAGGCAAAATTGGCTAATATATCTTAATCAAAAAGTGATTGTAAAGTTAAAGTTTTTTTTTTTTAAATACGGTAACAAAACATGTTATTCTTACCTGCTCTGTGCAATGGTTTTGCACAGAGCAGCACCGATCCTCTTCTTCTGGGGTCCCCTCGATGGCGCTCTGGGTTCCTCCTCTTCTCCATGTGCCATCATAGGAAGCCGCTTTCTATGGTGGCACACATGCAGGCTCAATCTCAAGCCACGCTCTGCGTGTCTTTTGACACACACAGTGCAGCTCAGCACTGCCCCCCACCATCCTGGATTTGATTGACAACCAATAACTCCCACTGTTCTCACTGAGTCCAGTGGGACTGGGGAGTGAGAGGGAAAGAGCAATGCCGCTGATCTGGGGCACAGTGCTGGATCGAGATTGGGCTCAGGTAAGTATTTGGGGGGCTGACAATAGAAGGTTTTTTTTTAATTAATACAGAGAAAGTAAAAGAAAACCTTCAGCCTTTACAACCACTTTAACAGTACCCTTCCCTTCTTCTTCTTTTTTGTTTTGGACAGGGTAGGGAATGGGGTAAAACCCTTGTCATATTTTATTGCAGTCTGAATATCATTGTGGAGATTTCATTTCACTTGCTGTCCCAGAGAATTAACAGGAAGTAAAAGGAAATCTCTCCAAAGTCAGGGGAAATCTCCTCTTAAATAGTTGTCACTGGAACCTTTTCCCATTTATCTTGAATTCTGCTCTCCTCCTGGCAACAGTAAACATTCGGTGACAATGTCACAGAACACCCCCCTTTCCTCATCTACATAACATAACAGGAGGTAGGGGCGGCTGGTGCTCAATCACCTGCTTGATCACCGCTTCACTCCCTCGCTTGCTCGCCCATCGCTTGCCAGGCCGCCCGCCAACCCTACACTTACCCCATCTAGGTCGCGGCTTTGGCGGCTTACCCTCTGCATCTCCTCTTGAATCCCGGCAGTCGCTTCTCCTCCCGGCCAATCGGGTTTTAGGACTCCCGGCAAATCAGGTCTTAGGACTCCCGGCCAATTGGGTCTCAAGACCTGCTTCCTGATTGGCCGGGAGGAGAAGCAGGAAGACATTAGCAAATATTAATTCGCTAATGTCACATTAGTGGGTGGGCTCAGGCGCAGTGCTCGTTGCCCCGAGCCCACCCTTTTTGAAGACAATTAGAGCCTCAGGCTTTAATCGTGTGCTTAAAAAAAAAAACCCCATTGAAATCCATGCGTCAGGTGACCTGCATGGAAATTAGGGGGCAGGCTTTTGCCCCTTTGAAAGCAAAGCCATACGGAGGAGGGGAAAAAGAGCGATGCTGCGGGCGGCTGCATCGCTGGAGCGCGGGACAGGTGAGTGTCTGATTATTAAAAGTCAGCAGCTACACTTTTTGTAGCTGCTGACTTTTAATAGGGCAGAACTCCGCTTTAAATATTAGTAATAAAATTACATCTGAAGACGAGTCTAGCTGAGGGCTTGGCAGAGTTTTAAAAACTGAGTCCAAAAAGTTGGGAAATATTTAAAAACAAATGTGTATTTTTTAAAGGAAGTTGCTCAGCAGAAAACATGAAGCTTTCTTAATTCTTTGCAAAATAATAGTGTGGGTGTTTCTATATACAATACACATAGCTATGGATTACTGCCCTTGGGGGTCTATTTATCAGATTTTTCACCTGTGATTCACACAACTTTCACCCGATTTCTCCAAATGGACATAAGATTATACAGTATCTCACAAAAGAATACACCCCTCACATTTTTGTAAATATTTTATTCTATCTTTTCATGTGACAACACTGAAGAAATGACACTTTGCTGCAATGTAAAGTAGTGAGTGTACAGCTTGTATATATATATATATGGCAAAATTAACACGATAAAAATGGTTATTCTGCCCAAACTTCTTTATCTTTTTCGGGTCTTGCCCATTTCAATTCCACCATATTTCTTTAGAATAATACAACGTAGAATAACCTCTTTTTCTGGAGCTCTCCGAAACCTTGATTGCCAAATCCCACACTGCATTTACCTAGAAACAGAGGAGGCCTAGGCCTTCCGAATTTTGTCATCTATTATTATGCTGCCCAACTAGCACATCTTCCTAAATAACACTCTACTCATGAAGTCCCTCTCTGGGTTGCACTGGACTCTATTGACTGTGACCTTATCTCACTAAATAACCTCCCTTGGATTTGCCCATTAGATTGAGGTAAACTCATCAATCCAATCACCAAACACTTGCTTCTTCTTTGGGATGAATTTAAACTGACATATGGTTTGCACTTATCCCACTCCAATCATTTTTGAAAAACCCATCTTTTTACCCTGCCTGGACCTCTCCCCCCCCCCTCTTTTCGTACATGGTCCAATTCAAACTTTCAAACTTAATCAATCTATATGACTTGACTTCCTCTACTACATTTAAATCATTCCCTACATTAATCGAGGGCCAGGGGATTCCTAATTCTGAAATCTTCCGTTACCTGCAGATTAAACATTTTTTCGCACCATATATTCAATAATTGATTTCAATAAATTGTCCCATTTTGAAAATATATGTAAATGTGATCCTCATACTAAAGGATCAATCTTATATAACTGTCTTATTGCTAAACTCGAGGCTGAACCTCCTACATATGTAGACAAATGGGAAACTGATTTCGGAACCAAACTGGAGGCAAAGGACTGGAAAATGATTTGGAACTATGCTAAAGCTTCTTCACAAAATACAGTAGCTTTAGAAACTAACTACAAAGTACTCATGCGTTGGTACTTGGTCCCTGCCAGAATTGCAAAATGCTCCCCAAATTACTCTGCTTTATGCTGTCGGGACTGTAAATCTGTTGGCTCACAATTTCATATATGGTGGGATTACCCAATGGTTAAAAAAATCTGGATTCAAATATTTCATATTCTATCAACACTGTTTATGGAAACTATTCTTCCTGATCCTTTAATTGCTATTCTAAGCGTAAAACCAGCTAATCTCACACGCACCCACTTCAAACTATCTCTCCAGATCACTACTGTTGCTAAGCAGACCATTGCCAAGTCCTGGAATTCATCAACATTGATGTTGATTGAGAACAAGGATAGAATTAACCAAGCCATGATCCATTCTAAGATTGAAGCTGTTCAAAATGACACAATAAATACATTTGAACAAGTCCCTGGATTGAACATTAATTACCTCCTAACTTTGATGCTTCCTTAATGATGCCTTGGTAATACATATATGCCATTACCACTTTCGGATTTGGCTGGAGCCTTGGGACAAACCGCCCCGACTCTCATTCTTTCACTTCTCACTTAAGTCCCCATTGCTATTTATCTTTTTCCCAATAAAATTTTGCATTTATTATTTTTTTTTTACCATCTTCCTTACTTTATTAGCAATATCTGCTTTTATATCTATTACATTTCACCTTAAATCTTCATAACACAACTATTTACTACATTTACCATATTAACCTATCCTTCCCCACATATGACCTGTTGTAAACCTTTCTTATATTTTCCATCAGTAGCTATATTCTGGCTTAATTGTATTATTGTCATTAACTCTTATGCACGTTATTACTTTAACTAAAAATTACTCTGTATTACTGTAATATTATAATTATATTGTTGTATCTATATTTTTTATTTATTCATTTTTTCAGTGTAACCTACAACAATATTGTCTATATTATATTATTTTACTTGTTTAAACCAAATAAACAAATTTAACAAGAAAAACTGGCAAGCATTTTAATCCCTCTCCAAGTTTTACCTTTAGTTATACCTTAAAGCTGGATTGTGGCTCCCCACCATCTAAATGCCCCTGCTACTCAATTTAATTAATGGTTCTGCATGACATTGACACTTTCCAGTGGTGGAGTCCTCCCAGAATTCAGAAGAAGAGTCTCAGTGATGAGATGATGGCAAAATGGGATTGACAGGGAACAACTGGCATCGCACATCTGCAGTTTTGGATTACGGGTCCTCCACACCCAGAACCTGCACCATTGAGGGACCTGTATGGTAGACACGAGTTAAAAGTTGCCTTTCTCATAAAGATGGGTGTGTGGAAGAAGCAATGGGGGGGAGATAATTTTTCCCCCCCCGGAAATGGGTTTTAACCTGTCCACCACCCGATAGTGCTATTAGATGGCAATGGCTTATCTTATATCTCCGATCTCTCCCTTGGTTCCAAAAAATTAAATGTCCTGACACACCTTCCACTAGCATCTTTTTTGTATTTTTATTATCCAACTAGGCTTACCGGAGTATCTATTTCCATACTGGTATCTGTTCTCTATACAAGTTCCAGCAGACTTGAAATGGCCTATCTCCTGTCCCTGTACTAGTACCAGTCTCAGCTCTGGTCTCTCCAATGGATCCACAGAACTAAAAGTCCTGCTACATTCTCCACTAGCATCTCTCCTTTATACATAGACCTAAAAGTTTCATTGTGTCTCAGTGATGTGTCTCCTGTCTCTGTAGGCAAACCCAAATGTGTCCTTCTATGGTGACCCTCCTACAGGCTGGTGCTACCCCCTTGGCAGCAGCCCTGATGCCCACCTCCATAAATCACACCAATCACAGAGGATTCATCAAGATACATCCTCATTCAATATACACTATATTACCAAAAGTATTGGGGCACCGGCCTTTATACGCACATGAACGTTAATGGCATCCCAGTCTTAGTCTGTAGGGTTCAATATTGAGTTGGCCGACCCTTTGCAGCTATAACAGCTTCAACTCTTCTGGGAAGGCTGTACACAAGGTTTAGGAGTGTCTATAGGAATGTTTGACCATTCTTCTAGAAGCGCATTTGTGAGGTCAGGAACTGATTTTGGACGAGAAGGCCTGGCTTGCAGACTAATTCATCCTAAAGGTGATCTGTCGGGTTGAAGTCAGGACTGTGCAGGCCAGTCAAGTTCCTCCACCCCAAACTCGCTCATCCACACTATAGTGCCAAAAGTATTGGGCAACCCCTCCAAATCATTTGGTGGAGGGGGGGTTATGGTTTTGGGTTGTTTTTCAGGGGTTGGGCTTGGCCCCTTAGTTCCAGTGAAGGGAACTCTTAAGGCGTCAGCATACCAAGACATTTTGGACAATTTCATGCTCCCAACTTTATAGCTGCAAAGGGTGGGCCAACTCAATATTGAACCCTACAGAGTAAGACTGGGATGCAATTTAAGTTCAGGTAAAGGCAGGCATACCAATACTTTTGGTAATCTAGAGTATATTCTCATTCAAAATATTCTCCATTTTATATTCCAGATGTTCAACAGCACAATTTTGCTATAAAAGTTAAAAGTGGAATGATCCTTGAACACCTAAATACGTATGGAATAGTAATTTGCCAATTCTGCTGAGCCTATTCAATAAAGCAATATTTATAATATGAAAAAATAAAATAAGCAGAAGTCTACAGCAGCCAATCAGTTTTAAGTTTAGTGATTAGTTCCAGATAGATATTATTGGTTATTGGACCTGCACATCCTTATTACACAATGCACTGCCTTAGTGAATCCATTAACACCTGTGTAAGTATGGACTAGTGATATGCAAATTTTGCTGAGCTTATTCAATAAAGCAATGCAAAGGGAATAATAATTTAAAAAAAAGTAATCCAAAGCAGTCATTAGTGATAGGTTCTGATTGGATGGTATGGGTTACCAGACTTGCACATCCTCATTACTCCATGCGCTGTCTTTTTAACTAATCCAGTGTATGTATGCTGCTCTGTATGCTTGGCTATACATTCTTTCCCAGAATGCAACAGGTTAACACATTTGGTTCTGGTCTTTCCCTTGCATTGGCTTGACATGCAAACTAGTTCTGTATTTCCACACAACAATAGGCGCTTTGTCACTGGTAATGATGGTAATTGGCTCAAACAAAGTCTCTCAGCTTGTCTTTAAGAAGCCACTAATTTAATGGGTGAAATGTCAGGCCAAGACTCGGGCTGTTCTCCCTTCTTCCCCCTCCGTTGTATCACTTCGCAGCGTCCTAATACGCTATTATGGTTTGTTTCTTTTGCAAAAAAATATTTAGGTTGCAACACTAAAAAAGACAAAAAGAAAAAAAAAGGGGAGGAGGGGGGGGGGGGGGTATGGG
>BLSH010523676.1:1325114-1339195 GCA_018402905.1 Glandirana rugosa
GAAGAGTTACCGGACACTTTAATCAGATCCACAATAGTGACAGTAGTCTGCTGCAGATACAGGCCATTGAGAAGGTGATTACACCTAGTGTGGGGGTGCTGATAAATTCAGAATCCTGTGCAAACGGGAGGTATTCTGGATTTTCACCCTCAATACTAGGATCCCTCAAGGTATGAATTCAGAATGGGATTTGACCCACTTCTATACCTAATTAGGCTTTGTTCACTCTTTACAGCATTGCTTGACTCTAATTTGTTATGTTTGACATAATCCTTTTTTTGGGAGTTCCTGTGGTTCCACGAGGTTATTTATTTTATTTTTGTTTTTATTCATTTTCTTTATTAGCCTTGTTTAGTGTTTGTTTCATTCATGGTTTAAATACTCACATAGATGTTAAAAGAAACAAAATTCTTTTAGGCCACTTTCACACTGAGGCGCGGGCCGTGGTAGCGGTAAAACTGCGCTAGTTTTATCTGCGCTTTACCGGCTATTTTTTGTGCAAAAACGCCTGTAAAGCGCTTTTCACACTGAGGCACTTTACAGGCGTTTTTACGCAAAAAATAGCGCCCGTAAAGTGCCTATAAAATGCCTCTTCTGTCTCCCCAGTGTGAAAGCTCGAGTCCTTTCACACTGGGGCGGCGCGCTTGCAGGACGTGAAAAAAAGTCCTGCAAGCAGCATCTTTGGGGCGGTGCGGTAGCGGCGTATATACCGCTCCTAAATCGCCCCTGCTATTGAAATGAAAGCGCCTTAAAAGCACTTTGAAAGCAGCACTAAGCAGGCACTTTTAACCCCTTTTTAACCACTTCTGGTGGGTTAAAAGCGTCATGCTAGCAGTAACAAAGCGTCGGTAAAGCGCCGGTAAAACTAGCAACGTTTTACAGCTACCACGGCCTCAGTGTTAAAGTGGCCTAAGTGCTGATCCAAACATTTTTTTTCTTTTTTTCTTTGACCAGGGATCACTCAGTTTTTTCTTTTTCTTTTTATGAATTACATATATCCCGGGCTGAAAGGACTGCTATGTTTATGTTTTATGGAGTCTTACCATTCCAGTGTTTTCTTTTGAACGTCAGGGAGCCACTGCCAGATTTTTGTAGTCACCTGACACCCCGAATGGCTTACACCAGCCTGTCATGTGATTTATTTCTTATAAGCAAAATGTATGGGATTACAACTTTATGGTATTGATGAAGCACTCATAGAGTGTGAAACGCGTCTACCTACTCAACCTTCCCCTGCCTATACCTGTTTTGTGCTTTAATACTATTAAATAAAGGAACTTTGCTATATTTTTTTAATGGGAGTGCAGCCAATCCTATTTTCTTTCCATCTGACATGCTGCTGCAGTGACAGGGCTTGCACCCCGCCTCATCCTTTGGTTCCTGGATCTAGAAACTGATACGGCTCACCTGTGAGCAGAGGTACGTTCAACACAGGGTAATGGGCTTTAATTGTGCCAACAAATGAGGAAAAATAGAACCTATAAAAAAATAATTTTATTGTATCACATTTAAAAGAGGAAGTGCCATCAAGTAAAATCATATCATATAAAACCAATACAGTGTTAAACAGTCAATTTTCGACATTATAAGTGTATGGAATCAACAAGTTTCGCTGTTAATAGCTTCTTCAGGATTCACGCTTAATGATGGACACTGCACGAACAAAGAAACACTTGACAAAACTCAAAGTAGGGGTTGGGCTTGGCCCCTTAGATTCAGAGAAGGGAACTCTTAAGGCCTCAGCATTTCAAGACATTTTGGACAATTTCATGCTCCCAACTTTGTGGGAACAATTTGGGGATGGCCCCTTCCTGTTCCAACATGACTGCGCACCAGTGCACAAAGCAAGGTCCATAAAGACATAGATGAGTGCGTTTGGGGTGGAGGAACTTTTCTGGCCTGCACATAGTCCTGACCTCAACCCCATAGAACACCTTTGGGATGAATTAGAGCAGAGACTGCGAGACTATAACATTCCCATAGACACTCCTAAACCTCGTGGACGGCCTTCCCAGAAGAGTTGAAGCTGTTATAGCTGCAAAGGGTGGGCCAACTCAATATTGAACCCTACGGACTAAGACTGGGATGTCATTAAAGTTCACGTGCGTGTAAAGGCAGTCGTCCCAATACCTTTGACAATATAGTGTACAGTATATATTCCTGAAGACTTGTACTGGTATTAAAACCTTTACTTTAACCAGTTGCCGACTGCCCGCCGTGGCTTGACGGTGGCAACTTGGCTCAATATCGAGAACCGCCGTCGCCGGAGGTGCGCTCACTGTGTTACGGGGGGGGGGGGGTCAGGGAGCGGGTGGGGGGACTTGATGTCCACCGGCTACCCGTGATCGCTCCCCCGCAGTGACAGAACGGGGACCGCTAATGTAAACAAGCGGATCCCCGTTCTGTCAGCGGGGAAGGAATGGAGGAATGTGATCGTAGTCTCCCTGTGTATGGGAGCCCCAATCTCTCTCCTCCCCCAGTCAGCCCAGCCCCCACACAGTTAGTAACACCTCCCAGGGTACACAGTTAAACCCTAGAGCACCCCCTAGTGTTAACCCTTACCTGCCAGTAATCAGTGCATTTTCATAACACTGATCGCTGTATAAATGCCAATGGTCCCAAAAAAGTGTCAAAATGGTCCAACATGTCTGTCGCAGCCCCGCTAAAAATCGCAGATCACCACCATTACTAGTAAAACATAATCGCCAAAGGTGCTCTGGTCCTAAAGGGGCAAATCCTCCCGGGGCTGTAGTGGTTAAAACCAAACAAAAAAAAAGCTGCACTCATCTTCTACGAAATGCTCGATTTTGTCCCTTATAAGAACGAGACCTGAAGGCACCACCAATAAATTCCATACCCTACTGTATAACAGTAATTATTTTGTGAAAGTGATACACAGAACCCCAAAGGAATAACAAAGCTGATTACAATCTTCTTTCCTAGTAAACATACATCACTGCATGTTACTTTGCATTACACTCGAAGTAAGTAAGTCACATAAAGTACGGCGAAAAGAGCTGATTCCCAGAATCCCTCAGAATGCCCCATAGTACCCCGAGCCCTGGCAGCCTTCTACGCACATCCTCGCCCCCCCCCAGCGCCCACTCATGCTCGCTTTGTCACAGCATATAAATTAAAGGCGATTTCAAAGAAATATAATTTAATCAACACACAGCACAGGAGGAACAAAAAGTTTCTTAATGACAGATGCCGAAATTGGGCTCACATGAAACTTGTTGTGGAGGACGACAGGCCTCTGATTATGTTTATCTTAGGGAATCAGAGGAGGGAAAAGGGATGGGGTAGAATTAGGTAACGCTCTCGATTCGGCGGGTCGACGCTGACATAGCTGACACATTGCTGATAGCGAGAGATCTCTGTCCATAGCTTAATTATGATGTTTATGAAGTTGTCTTCGGGGGCTGACACTGCTTTCTATGTGGCTACGCATTGTAATTCAATTTATACTCTGCGTGGTCTTCTCCTTAATGTGGTTGCCACGGCTCAAGGTTTTTTTACCTTCATGTATTCTATGCAAACCCTGTGTGCAGCAGCCGCCCCCCTACAATACTTACCTGAGCCCCCTCTCAATCCAGTGATGTGCACAAGATCCCCGAGTTTCCAGGAGCTCTCACTCCTAATTGGCTGAGGCAGCAGCGGGAGCCATTGGCCGTCAATTACCGCCAATGAGTCGATCAGGAGAGGGAGGGGGTGGGTCCGAGCTGCAGCTCTGTATGTGAATGGTACAAAGGTAAGTGACAATCTGCGCTAAAACCGCAATAGTCCTTTTAAAAAGCAGCTGGCATCATTTTGTGATCCATAAATACATTTTGTGTGTGAATGGACAAGCAGAGCTGCGGCTCTGGAGCAAGCCTGCTTGGGTGCCACCAGAGCAAGCTGGTTGCTCTGGTAACACTTGCCAGGAGCGCCGCCACAAAGCAGGTAAGTATAACATGTTTGCTAATTTTTTTTATAAAAAAAAAACATTTACATAATTTTAATGTGAAAACCTGACCATATTCTTCTAGTTTAGGGCAGGGGTCTCCAAACGTTTTGAACATAGGGCCAATTTACTGTCCTTCTGACTTTGAGGGGGCCAGACTGTGGCCAGTGGGAGCAGAAAATGACCTGGCATCAATAGGAGTAAAGAATGTCCCATCATTGGTGTTAGTGGGAGGGATCTTGACCCATTGATGGTATTAGGGGAAGAAATAGTGCCCCATCATTGGTGTCATTGGGAGGAATAGTGCCCCATTGTTTGGATCAGTGGAAGGAATAGTGCCCCATCATTGGTGTCAGTGGGAGGAATAGTGCCCCATTATTAGTGTCAGTGGGAAGAATAGTGCCCCATCATTGGTGGCAGTGGGAGGAATAGTGCCCCATCATTGGTGGCAGTGGGAGAAATAGTGCCCCATCATTGGTGTCAGTGGGAGGAATAGTGCCCCATCATTGGTGTCAGTGGAAGGAATAGTGCCCCATCATTGGTGTCAGTGGGAGGAATAGTGCCCCATCATTGGTGTCAGTGGGAGGAATAGTGCCCCATCATTGGTGGCAGAGGGAGGAATAGTGCCCCATAATTGGTGTCAGTGGGAGGAATAGAGCCCCATCATTAGTGTCAGTGGGAGGAATAGTGCCCCATCATTGGTGGTTCCTTTCAACTTTATTTCATTTGACTATTCCCCCCATACTATGTACTTTTTTTTTTTTACAATTTTTTTCTTTTTACAAATGTTTTAATTAGATAAGAATGATGGGGCTAGCCCAGGCTAACCTGTAGCCTCCTGGGATAGCAAACTCAGGCATCCCAGGAGGCTTCAGGCACAAAATGCCACACAGCATCTGCGGCAGAAATTCTGTGCATATGGCGTTAAATATCTGTCACACTGCGCATGCATGGTGAAGGGTCATCTGGGAGCCATGAGGAAAAGGAAGCCAGCTCCCTGATGACGTAGTAAAAATAAGATGGCGGCATGGGACCTTGCATGTGGTGGTCGAGTACATATACTGCAATGGGGCGGTTCTTATCGGCACTATGATGTACCCATACGTCGCACATGCATCGCCGCCTGTTTCTGGCTTTCTGATTGGACTCAGTGGGAGTCTGTCAGCAGATCCCGGCCAATTGACAAGCAACACAGGGCTCTGAACAGAGGTAATGATTGCATTGTGTCTTTACCCTGCAAATTGATCTGTAGTAAAAATCGGCACACATTACACAGTTAACTCTTTGATTGCCCCTAGATGTTAACCCCTTCCCAGTCAGTGTCATTAGTACAGTGACAGTGTATATTATTAGCACTGATCACTGTGTCGCTGGAGATGTCAGTGGCAGTTAGTCAATTCCCACAAAGTATCAGTGTCAGGGCTGGGCTCTTACCGGCTCTCTTCTCTGTGCTCAGGCTGCTCAGCTGTCGGATTATTGTCAGCACTCATTGTTTCCACAGTGGCTCACCTGGTTATCATTACCTGCTCATCAGCCAGGCCCTTCTGGCTGTTTAAACTGCCTTGTTCATTCCTTTCGTGCCTTCGCCTGATCAACTTATCTGGAGTGTCTCTGCTGTGTTCCTATGAGAGACTTTGCCCGGCTGATGTGCCTTCTGGTTCCGTATCCTGCTTTTCTGCCTCCGACTATGCTGATTTATGGTTTACTGCATTTTCTGTCTCAGTCTGATTCATGGTTCCTGACAGGCGAAGGCCATGAATTCTGAAGATGCAGACAATCCACCTAGTGGTAATATTTTTTCAGATTGAATTAGCAGGAACACCGCATGGATCAGTTTACCATAGCATTACAGATGCTCCTGATTCGCACTGCTCACCTGGATCCACCCACTGTGGCTGTTCCGCTACAACCAGAGATGCAGGCCGTCCCTGTTGCTGCTCCAGTGTCTGTGCAGGCACCCGCCTTGAATATTACCTCTGTAAGAGGTATGTCTGGTTCTGCTCCGCTTCCCCAGAGCTTTGGGGGCAATCCAGTTCAATGCAGAGGGTTTCTCAACAAAGCAAAGTAGGCTTCATTATTTCTTTGCTTTCTGATAGAGCCTTTGCCTAGGAAGACCCTCTATGGGAAACACAAAAAAACCATTGTCTTGAGTTGCCCTGAGTTTGTGGCTTCCTTTAAAGGGGTATTTTAGGAGGAAGAAGAGATTGTGCCTTTATTGTGGCCAGGCAGGTCACTTATTGAAGTCTTGTCCTACCCGTCCGGGAAATGCCCACACCTGAGGTCCTGTAGGAGAGAGACCTTAGGTGGCATTGTTACATCCCCAGCTTTCCTGAAGGAAAAGCCTCTAGTTCCAGTTACCCTTTCTTAGTCTGGGTTGTCCATCGATACACATGCTCTAATCGACTCTGGGGCTGCAGGCCTGTTCATAGATAGTGCCTTTGTGTCTAAGAACTTGATTCTGCTGCAGCTTCGTGCCACTCCACTTGCCATTGAGGCTATTGATGGGAGACCTTTACAGCCTGCCCATGTGATTCATGAGACTGCTCCATTGACCATGGCCGTAAGGGCTCTACACCAGGAGATAATCAAATATCAAGTAATTTCCTCACCTCATTACCCAGAGGTCATCGGTTAACTTTGTGGCGACAATTGGAAAATTGTGTTTAATACTAGGACTGGACATTAGGAATACCTCGTAATGCCGTTTGGTCTCTGCAATGCTCCTGCGGTTTTTCAGAAATTCATTAAGAATGTCCTCTGAGATATGTTGTACAATGTGTGGTGGTTTATCGCAACGATATTCTCATATATTCTAAATCCCTAGAGAGCCACCACACAGATGTCTCCCGTGTGCTACAGAGGTTAAAAGATAATAATCTGTGCTGTAAGTTGGAGAAGTGGAAGTTCCATCGTGAACAGGTTCAATTTTTGGGTTATGTAATTTCTACTGCCGGTTTTTCGATGAACCCAGAAAAGCTATCTAGTTTTACAGTGACCCTGACCCGTTGGTCTACGTCCGCTACAACGTTTTCTTGGCTTTGCCAATTATTATTGGAAAGTTATTCATAACTTCTCTTCTCCGGCCAAACCCCTGACTGATATGACCAGGAAGGACAGCAACCCACAGAATTGGTCTCTGGAATCCATTAAAGCCTCTGAGTCTCTCAAGGCTGCCTTTGTTTCAGCTCCTGTCCTGGCACATCCTGATCCTATCTTACCCTTCATTCTTGAGGTTGATGCATCTGAGAATGGAGTAGGCACCCTCCTGTTTCAACGTCCTACCCCGGAGAGCGCTATGCATCCTTGGGGCTACTTTTCTAAGAAATTGTCTCCTGCAGAATGCAATTACAAGATTGGGGACAGAGAATTGTAAGCTATCGTTTTAGCTCTTAAGGAATGGAGGCATCTCCTCGAGGGTACCATTGTGCCGGCCCTCATTTTGACTGACCATAAGAATCTCACATTTTTGTCTGAAGAAAAACACTTATCTCCCAGAAGGGCATGATGGGCCCTTTTTATGTCAAGCTTCAATTACATTTAATTCTTACCCGGTACCAAGAATGTAAGGGCTGATGCGTTGTCCTCCCCTTCCAAGATGGAGTCGGTTCCCACTCCTGTGATACCTCCAGATCGCATTCTAGTCTCTATTTTCACTAGTCTCACTTCACCTTTGGGTGACAGAATTCTTGCTGCTCAGATCCATTCTCCTCCTGAAAAACCTTGTGACGGCTGCTTGGTCCCTGAGAATCTCTACACTGCTTTGCTCCAGACTTACCATTCTCCCAAGGCAGCTGGTCACCCAGGGAAGAATCAACTAATTTGGCCCATTTTTTCAACAATTCTGGTGGCCTTATCTCTGCACTGATGTAACCACCTTCGTAGCAGCTTGTTCCGTGTGTGCCCAGTGTAGAACACCACAACACCTGTTGTGGGCCTCCTACAACCAGTGGGCCTCCTACAACCCATACCTAATGGAGTTGGGTAATACAGTTATTCTTCAGCTTTCCTTCTCCTGGGCGTATAAACCACAGTCCAATGGGGCTGCGGAACGAGCCAACCAAACCTTGGAGCAGTTTTTACGTTGCTATATTTCTGACCACTATAACAACTGTTCAGACCTCTTACTTTGGGAAAAGTTTGCTCCCAATAGTGCCATCAATGCCACTTCCTGATTTTATGGCAAATTATGGGTTCCAGCCATCCATGTTGCCTGACACATTTGTTCCTCAAAAAATTCCTGTTTTAGAGGAGCATCTCCGTGATCTCCGTTCCACTTGGGTGCTGGTCCTTGCAACATGCCAGTGATAGGTACAGACTCTATGCTGACCACCGACCCCTACTTGCGCCTTTCTACTAAGTTGGGAAAATGGTCTGTCTGTCATCCCGTAACCTCCAACTCCTTGTTCCCTCACTGAAACTGGCACCGCAGTATATTGGGCCTTTATGTATTCTCCGTAGATTCAACCCAGTGAGCTACACATTAGACCTTCCTTCCAACATGCGTATTTCTAATGTATTACATGTTTCCTTATTAAAACCTTTAGTGTGCAACCACTTTACCACCTCTGCATCACGTCTTCGCCCGGTTCAGGCTGAGAACCATGAGGAGTAAGAGATACAATCTATCATCAACTTCCGTAGGTTTCCTGGGCGCATAAGTACCTTATTCATTGGAGAGGTTACAGTCTGGAGGAACGCTCTTGGGTCTCATCCTTGGATGTACATGCTCCTGCCCTCCTTCGTGCTTTCCATATACCTTTTCCCTCCAAACCTGGTGTCCCTCTGAGGGGGAGGGGTAGTTGAGGAGGGGGTACTGTCAGGACTGGGTTCCTAGCAGCTCTCTTCTCAGTGCTCAGGCTGCTCAGCTGGATAATTGTCAGCACTCATTGCTTCCATAGTGACTCACCTGGTTATCATTACCTGCTCGTCAGTCCCTCCTACAGCCAGCCTATTATGGATTTATGGCTGCCTTGTTCATTCCTTTCGTGCCTTCGCCTGGTCAACATATCTGGAGTGTCTCTGCTGTGTTCCTGTGAGAGACTTTGCCTGGCTGACGTTCCTTCTGATTCCTGATACCGTACTTCTGACTACATGATTTCTGGTTTCCTGATCACTGGCTCGTCTTCTAACCCGTTTTGGCCTCCGATCCCTGGCTTATGTTTTGACTATGTATACTGATCTCTACCATTTTTACCATTACATTAAATGTGTGGCTTTTACTGCATTTTCTGTCTCAGTCTGATTCATGGTTCCTGACAGTCAGTTAGTGTCATATTGATATAAAGTGTAGCGCCAGAAAATGTCTAAATCATAATACTAATTATGGCAATTATGGGTGCAAAGAGTTCATAAATAAACATAAGCATAAATGGCAAAACATAGTCCAATAGCATAAAAAGTGACCAAGTAAATGTGCTATCCAAATCAGTAAACTAAAGGTGATAATTATAGGTGCAGGTAGTCCATAAATAGGTACATTAAATACCAAAGCATTGTCCAACTGCATAAAACAATAAAAAATGAAAGCAATGTCACCACTACAGTGAACTTGAAGGTATACAGTATCCCACAAAAGTGAATACACCCCTGACATTTTTGTAAATATTTTATTCTATCTTTTTATGTGACAACACTTAAGAAATTACACTTTGCTACAATGTAAAGTAGTGAGTGTACAGCTTGTATAACAGTGTAAATTTGCTGTCCCCTCAAAATAACTCAACACACAGCCATTATGTCTAAACCGCTGGCAACAAAAGTGAGTACTCCCCTAAGTGAAAATGTCCAAATTGGGCCCAAAGTGTCAATATTTTGTGTGGCCACCATTATTTTCCAGCACTGCCTTAACCCTCTTGGGCATGGAGTTTACCAGAGCTTCACAGGTTGCCCCTCGAGTCCTCTTCCACTCCTCCATAATGACATCACTGAGATGGTGGATGTTAGAGA
The DNA here is from genome assembly GCA_018402905.1 of Glandirana rugosa. Lineage (NCBI taxonomy): Eukaryota > Metazoa > Chordata > Amphibia > Anura > Ranidae > Glandirana > Glandirana rugosa. Next base: position 1,335,004 of record BLSH010523676.1, read on the forward strand.
CCTTGCGCTCCTCCACCTTCTGTTTGAGGATGCCCCACAGATGCTCAATAGGGTTTAGGTCTGGAGACATGCTTGGCCAGTCCATCACCTTTACCCTCAGCTTCTTTAGGAAAGCAGTGGTGGTCTTGGAGGTGTGTTTGGGGTCGCCATCATGTTGGAATACTGCCCTGCGACCCAGTCTCAGAAGGGAGGCGATCATGCTCTGCTCCAGTATGTCACAGTACATGTTGGCATTCATGGTTCCCTCAATGAACTGTAGCTCCCTAGTGCCGTCATCACTCATGCAGCCCCAGACCATGACACTCCCACCACCATGCATGACTGTAGGCAAGACACGCTTGTCTTTGTACTCCTCACCTGGTTGCCCCCGCACCCACTTGACACCATCTGAACCAAATAAGTTTATCTTGGTCTCATCAGACCACAGGACATGGTTCCAGTAATCCATGTCCTTAGTCTGCTTGTCTTCAGCAAACTGTTTGCGGGCTTTCTTGTGCATCATCTTCAGAAGAGGCTTCCTTCTGGGACGACAGCCATGCAGACCAATTTGATGCAGTGTGCAGTGTATGGTCTGAGCACTGACAGGCTGACCCCCCACCCCTTCAACCTCTGCAGCAATGCTGGCAGTACTCATACGTCTATTTCCTAGACAACCTCTGGATATGACGCTGAGCACATGCACCCAACTTCTTTGGTCAACCATGGCGAGGCCTGTTCTGAGTGGAACCTGTCCTGTTAAACTGCTGTATGGTCTTGGGCATCATGCTGCAGCTCAGTTCCAGGGTCTTGGCAATCTTATTATAGCCTAGGCCATCTTTATGTAGAGCAACAATTCTTTTTTTTCAGATCCTCAGAGAGTTCTTTGCCATGAGGTCCTATGTTAAACTTCCAGTGACCAGTATGAGAGAGTGAGAACGATAATACCAAAGTTAACACACCTGCACCCCATTCACACCTGAGACCTTGTAACACTAACGAGTCACATGACACCGGGGAGGGGAAAATCGCTAATTCTACCCAATTTGGACATTTTCACTTAGGGGTGTACTCACTTTTGTTGCCAGCGGTTTAGACATTAATGGCTGTGTGTTGAGTTATTTTGAGGGGACAGCAAATATACACTGTTATACAAGCTGTACACTCACTACTTTACATTGTAGCAAAGTGTCATTTCTTCAGTGTTGTCACATGAAAAGATAGAATAAAATATTTACAAAAATGTGAGTGGTGTACCCAACTTTTGTGAAATACTGTGTATCAGATTGCGTCTCAATGGCTGAACCACCACCATCGAGTGAATTTCAAACTGACCGGAACAAATGGCTGCCGTCACAGCAACATGTGCTACTTACGATGTTTGTGGAAATCTCTCTGGAAGTATCACAGCATACAACTCCCGCAGACAGCTCTAAACAGAGTTCAATTGAGAATGAAAAAAGCTCACCAGGAGCCCAGATGGATTTTCTATAGTATAGTAAATCTTAATGTTCCAATGGTAAATACAGCATAAAACAAAGATAGAAAAAAACTCACATGAACAGCCGCTGGCGACCCGGAATTGCACAGTGGCAAGATGTCAGTAACCAAATGTCCAATAAGACGTTAATAAGGGGTCATTTGGCCTTGACGTCTGATTAAATATAAAAATGTAGGTGTCTCCACCTGCAGATGCGTCAAATTTCGCTAAAAAGCCGTGACCGGAAGTGGCAACATGGTCATCTTGCTAGAGGACCGAAAGTGAACCGGCCATATATGTGAAGAGTCGGAAACAGATTAACAGCCATGATTGCTGAGGACTGGAAAGAACTCGGTGGTCATATTGAATGGCAAGAAAAGGTCCACGGCCATACAGGGCTGTCTTAATGCAAGGGCACCCTTGGGCACTGCCCAGGGGCCCCAGGTGCATGGGGGCCCCATGATAATCTTACATTACATCATACTTGCCAATTGTCCCAGATCTGCTGGGATAGTCACTCTTTTTACTAAGCTTCTCCAGGATTGCCAGTGTCCTGGAATCTGTGCTTTGCCCTCCTGATCCCAGTTTCTTGCCTTCCTGACCCCCCCCCCCCCCCATACTGTGCCCTTTGTGTTGTTTTAGTCTTTTATTTATGGCATATTTTTTATGGTTTACAATAGATTTTATTGTACTAATAAATATATGTTTAATTCTATCAACTATTTATACTTTAATTCTTGAGAGTATGTGCATAAATTTGGGGAAGCCTGGTAGGGGCCCCAATGCATTACTTTGCCCAGGGGCCCATGATGCTATTAAGACGGCCCTGCGGCCATATTTAACCCCTACAGATCCACGCTATTGCCGAAGTACGGCTCCAGCGCGGATCTGAAATGCCGGGACGATGTCCAAGGACGTCGTCCCCTGTGCCCGCTCCCGGGGCGCCCCCTGGCGGCAGCGGCGGCAAGCGCGGGCGTGCCCGTGGGTCGGGCGGACTCGATGTCCGCTTGAGACCCACGATCGCCTGACAGAGCTGCAGAACGGGGAACCGCCGATGTAAACACGGCGGTTCTCCATTCTGTGACAGGGGACATGACAGATCTTCTGATCCCTGTCACTGGGATCAGTTAGATCTGTTATGTCCCGGCCAGCCCCGCCCCCCCACAGTTAGAACACACCCAGGGAACATTGTTAACCCCTTCACTGCCCCCTGCAGGTTAACCCCTTCACTGCCAATGACATTTATACAGTAATCAGTGGATATTTAAATTTCTGATCGCTGTATAAATGTCATTGGTCCCAAAAATGTGTAAAAAATGTCCGACATTTCTGCCGCAATATAGCAGTCCCGATAAAAATCACAGATCGCCGCCATTACTAGTAAAAAAAAAAAAATAATAAAAATGGCATAAATTAATTCCCATAGTTTGTAGGCACGATAACTATTGCGCAAACCAATCAATATACGCCGATTGTGATTTCTTTTTACCAAAAATATGTAGAAGAATATATATCGGCCAAAACTGATGAATATTTTTTTTTTTTTATGGATTTGTATTTTAGCAAAAAAGTAAAAAATATTGTTCTTTTTTGCAAAATTGTCGCTCATTTTTTGTTTATAGCGGTGATCAGAAATGACGCAGAGGGGATCAAAAAATACCACCAAAAGAAAGCTCTATTTGTGGGAAAAAAAGGACGCAAATTTTATTTGGGTACAACGTCGCACGACCGCGCAATTGTCATTCAAAATGCGACAGCGCTGAAAGCCGAAAATTGGTCTGGGCAGGAGGGGGGTTTAAGTGCCCAGTAAGGAAGTGGTTAAAAAGGAGCAGAAACCAGTAATCTGCCAGTGACGTAAGGCAGAACAATAGAAGCAACGCCCGCATAAACCAAGCCTTCTAGACCTACTTATTTCTTCTAAACAGAGAATTTATCAGTGGAGGACAGCTGACATTACAATTAATAAAAAAACTAAAACAATTTAGTATCGTACTGCCCGCCGCACTATCACAGTCCCACTAGTCACAGATCGCCACCATTACTAGTATAAAAAAAAAATGAAACAAAAATTGCAGTAAATATACCATAGTTTATACTTGCAATTAGAGTTGAGCGAACACCTGGAAGTTCGGGTTCTGCTGGTCCGTCCGAACTTCGTGACAAAGTCCGGGTCCGGGTCCGGACGGAACCCGAACGATCGCACGGACAAAAAACATCCCGTGAACGGGATGGGAATGGGGGTAAAATGAAGGAAAACGTCGGGAGACCCCGAAAGGTCCTGAAAGGATGTCGGTAAAAACACGGATTTTCAAGCCCAGGGGTAACTAAAGTTACCCCAAGCAACAGGCACGCTAGCAAGCCCAAGGCAGGCCTGGGCCTGGGCCTGAAACAGTGCTTCAAGCCTGCCTGGTCGTCTTGGGCTTGAAGGTCCACAAGCGAGTTGAGATTAACGTTCATATTTGATACCATATAAATGACGTTAAAAACAAAGTAAAAAAAAAATATGATCATTACCACCGCTAGACACTGATCACCCTGACACTATCACGCCGCCCGTCATGCTATGATTTAACAAAATCAAAAAAATAATTAACATTACAGTCGACAGGAGGTGACTATTTAAGAGACAAATCTTCTTTATTCATCCAGATCTTCCGAACCAAATACGCCCGCAACGAAGATAACAAGACGGAATGCAGTGACCGTCTAATGACCAAAGACGAGGAAAAATTGGTG
>BLSH010523676.1:1344878-1375422 GCA_018402905.1 Glandirana rugosa
AAATGCCAATGGTCCCAAAAAAGTGTCAAAATGCTCCGACATGTCCGCTGAAATATCGCAGTACCGCTAAAAATCGCAGATCGCCGCCATTAATAGTAAAAAATTAAAAAATAAATAAAAACCCCAAAAATGAATTCTCATCATCCGTAAACGCGACCACTTTTGCGCAAACCAATCAATAAACGCAGATTGCGATTTTTTTTATCACAAATATGAGGAAGAATATAAATCGGCCAAAACCGATGAAAAAAAAATGTTTTTTTATATTTTTTTTGGATTTGTATTTTAGCAAAAAGTAAGAAATTTGGGTTTTTTTGCAAAATTGTCGCTCTTCTTTTGTTTATAGCGGCGATCAGAAATGACGCAGCGGTGATTAAATACCACCAAAAGAAAGCTCTATTTGTGGGAAAAAAAGGACGCAAATTTTGTTTGCAGGGGAGGGCTGGCAGCCATAGGCCTGGGGGGCAAGTCCAGTCAAGTGGTCCATTGAACCACCGAATAAGCTCACCATCCATGCCCACCCAATGGGCCTAGGATCCATGGTAGGGCCGGCCCTGGGTGCCCCCCCTTTGCCTGCAGTTAGTTGGTGGCTTCGCCCCTGGGTCCTATTTCCTTCCTCCACAAGAAAAAAAAAGTTTGAGCGGGTAGCAGCCATCGGCCATTTTAAATGTAAGTTAGGGTGGCCTGGGGGGCAATTGCCACCCTACCCCCTGGGCCAGCCCTCCCCTGTTTGTTTGGGTACAACATCGCACGACCACGCAATTGTCAGTTAAAGCGACGCAGCGCCGAATCGAAAAAAGGGCTCTGGTCCTAAAGCTGGAAATCCTTTCCGGGGCTGAAGTGGTTAAAGTAGCGTAGTCCCGTATAGCAAAAAAAAAGCCCTGATCATGAAGGTGGTAAACTCTTCCGGAGCATAAGTGTTTAAGTATTTATTCATGAACGCTGTCTTTCAATTGCTCCAATTTTCTACTTGGGTTGAGTTGTGCTTTAAAATTGTAGTTGATCCTCAGCAAGGGTTAATTTGTGAGGCCAGCACATCGTGGGGGTCACCTCCATCTTCCTCTCGCGGCATCTTGTTGCTTAGTCTAGTCCTAAACTCACAAACAATGAAGTCTAATAATAGTCTGAATATTTAACGAAACCCCAATTTTAAAGGGATTACCGCTAGACCCTTGTAAAGAGTGTTCAATAAGGAGAGGCCTTAAAACCCGTGCCTGTAATGGGCTGAGAGCCTGCTTCGCAAAGCAGATCATTTCCTGAGGGTAAAATGCTCAGTATTTTTCCCCTCCACACAATCAAAAATGCAGAACAAGCTCAGGTCAATAATGGACACTTGTGAAAAGGCAGTCACCAAGCGCTTGATTGAGACCAGGTGGCCCGGGACCGCACTAACCCGTCGGTGGGAATGTGGCCTTTGTACTCGGCTTCAGCCGAGCCATATGACGTACCAAAATACAAATCCTCTCTTTCTCTTTTCTTTTCATTTTCTACTAAACGCACATTAGCCTGGATCGGCGGGGTTATAAATTTTCCATCTTTATAGACAGGTGGTCTTAAAAACAGAGGATTGACCCGACGCGTTTCGCGATCAGGTAGGCAAATATGCTATTAGAGGGGACCTGGTAGTCGCGTTATTAAAGATGGATATAAAAAGAACAGCTTCGGAAACAGACAGTCTACGGAGGTTGGAAACGAGGTGCATTAATCCTGCAGCAATCTAAAAGGAAATTAGCAAGTCGTGGAGCTTCGAGCAATGACTTTTTGAGGCCTGTTGCCGAGGCCAAGTCATTTGCAAGAGCGGTCTCGGCAAATGAACTGGGGCTGCCTCGGAATTGGCTTTTTTAGCAGGCTAAGCCCCACCTAACGATTTTCCCAAGTAATTTCCTGCTCTTCCCATTGGACTCGGCAGAATTTTTTATTGTGGAAACTTTTTTTTTTGCTCTTTTTAAAAGTGATGAAGTTTGTGTCTCGCACGTGGGTGGTCGCAACGATCTGCCGAGACGCACATGCTGTGTGTGTGCTGCTCTCATCAGTTTAACCTGTTCCTGAAGGTGGATCATGGTTAACGTTTCATCACTTTTTTTATTTGCCAGAACAAGATTGCTGCATTTACTGCGTTGTATTTGTTAAAGTGAACCTGTCCTGTAAAAGGAAAACAAACTGGCAGCACTTGAGTGATTAAAGGATATAAATAGTTTTAATATGTTAGTTTATATTTATTCTAATGGCCGCTTTATAATTAGTATCGATATCCATAGTGGTAGGATTGTGAGATGCCCTCCTACAGTTCAACCTACCGTCCAGCCGCTCTCTCTGGCCTGGCCTGTGTCTGGAGACATTGCCCTATCTGCACCTATTGGCCAGAGGTGACACTCTTGTTGCACAGTGTCACCATATTTAACCACTTTACCTCCGGAAGGATTTCCCAGTTTAGGACCAGAGCACTTTTTTGTGATTCGGTGCTGCATCGCTTTAACTGACAATTGCGCGGTCGTGCAACATTGCACCCAAACAAAATGTGCGTCCTTTTTTTCCCACAAATAGAGCTTTCTTTTGGTGGTATTTCATCCCCTCTGCGTCATTTCTGATCACCGCTATAAACAAAAGAAGAGCGACCATTTTGCAAAAAAACCCAAATTTCTTACTTTTTGCTAAAATTCAAATCCAAAATAAAAATATAAAAAGACATATTTTTTCACCAGTTTTGGCTAATTTATATTCTTCCTCATATTTGTGATAAAAAAAATTGCAATCGGCGTTTATTGATTGGTTTGCGCAAAAATGGCCGCGTTTACAGATGGTGAGAATTAATTTCTGGGGTTTTTATTTTTTACTAGCAATGGCGGCAATCTGCGATTTTTAGCGGTACTGCGATATTGCAGCGGACATGTCGGACATTTTTGACACTTTTTTGGGACCATGTCATTTATTCAGCGATCAGAAATTTAAATGTCCACTGATTACTGTATAAATGTCATTTGCAGTGAAGAGGTTAACCTGCAGGGGAAGATCTAGGGGTTAACTGTGTTCCCTAGGTGTGTTCTTACTGTGGGGGGGGGGGGGGGTTGGGCTACCATGGGCATGAGAGATCTAACTGATCCCAGTGACAGGAACCAGTAGATCTCCCATGCCGGCACTGTCAGAATGGGGAACCGCCGTGTTTACATCGGCGGTTCCCCGTTCTTTGCCTATGGCCGCTCATCGCAGCTCGTCGGCGGACATCGGCGTGCGTACGCATCCCTAGCGGCCGTCTTTTTTTTAAGGCGATTCACAGCCAGCGTCCACACTGCTGCCGTAAATATGCGGTAGGCAGTGTGGAACTGGTTAAGCAGCAGTCCAGGACTGCCTTTTCCACCTCCTCTGTCCTGAATGGCCATAGTCAGGACCGGGAGAAGGGGTGGGCGGTAAGGGCGGCTGCCCTGGGCACAATGGTTTACTGGGGACGCTTACCTTCTGTTGCAAGGCTGACAAGAGTAGTGACAGAAGCAGTGATATTGACAAGCAAGTGACTGCTGGGTGTAGGATCCCCTAAGCTTGCATATCATGAGCAGTGGAGGGGAGCACAGTTTGGAATCTTTGCCCTGGGCCCTGGGTGACCTTGTTCCAGGACTGGCCATAGCACCCCTCTATTAGAAGATCACATGCCCAGGGTTCTGGACTTCTGATGGTTTTGTCTACACTGGTTTTGTACTATATGCCTTGAACCTTGATTCTGACATTAGTAGCCTGCCTTGATCTTAGCCCGTGCCTCGATCACTCTAATGTCTGCTGCCTGTCCTGACTTCTGCTTGACCCTGGATTACACTTTGCAGCCTGATATGACCTCAGATTGTTTCTTGGATTATGCTTCATCTGCTGCCTGCCTCAATTTTGAATTGTATGTGGCTTATGCTCTTTTAGGGGACAGCACAACACTATGTTTTTATTTGTTTTATGTGGATTATGCTTATCATCTGCTGCCCGCCCTGATCTCTCATTGTTTGTGGATTATGCTTCATCTGCTGCCTGCCCCACCCTTGGACTATCTCTGGATTATACTTCATCTGCTGCCTGCTCCACCATTGGAGTATCTCTAGATTACACTTTGTCTGATGCTTGCCCTGACTTCTGACTGTCTCTGAATTACACTTATTGTCTTCTGCCTGCCCTGACCTCAGATTGTTTTGGGATTATGCTTAATCTGCTGCCTTCTACAATTTTGGATTGTATGTGGATTATGCTCTTTTAGAGGACAGCCCACCACCATGTTTTTTTTTTGTTGTATGTGGATTATGCTTATCATCTTCTGCCTGCTCTTCGGATTGTTTCTGGATAATGCTTTGTCTGCTGCCTGCCCCGCCCTTGGACTATCTCTGGATTACGCATCGTCTGATGCCTGCCGTTATTTCAAGCCTGTCTCTGAATTACACTTATTGTCTACTGCCTGCCTGGATCTCAGATTGTTTCTGGATTATGCTTCATCTTTTGTCTGTACCACCCTGAGACTTTCAATAGATTACACTTTGTCTGTTGCCTGCTCTCACCTCAGACTGCCTTTGGATTACATTTTTGTCAGCTGCCTGCTCTGACTTTGGATTGTTTCTAGATTATGCATGTCTGTTGCCTGCCCCAACCTAGGACTGTGTCTGGATTATGCTTCTCTTCTGCCAACTGCTCAACCTCTCCAAGCTTCCTTATGGGTGCTACAGTCTGCACCCGAATCCTCGAAGACCTCAGGTACTCTTTTCCTATATCCTTGCTCAGTCCATTTTGCCACCTGCCCAGAAACCATAGTATTGTGTATTAGGCCTTGATGGCAACCAAGCACCTGTAGGCCTGCTTGCCTTAAAGGAACAGGGGCTGCTATAGGTGAAGCTTCTCTCGCCAGCTATAGTTTTTGACCTCTGGTACCAGGGTGAGGTTTTGCAGCTCTCTTTAAACTGGGGATCTTTACACAACACTAAAACAAAATTAGAAAGTGCACTAGCATTGTGCGATATCTCCAATAAAACTTTATTAAATAGCAATGTACTCACAAACATTCTAGGTAACACCCAATATCCTATTTCTCATATCTCAAGATCCATCCCGGTTGACACCTGCTCAACCATCTGGAAGCCAGAAAATAATCCATTATTAATCCTTCTAAAGGACAACTTTAGAAGCCACTGTCTCCAGAGTGCATCCTGGCTGATGCGTTTTCAAGAAGCCACAGCAGGGGCTAAATACAGATTTAATGTAAAGTGAACCAAGCTTTAGCATGGGCGTCCGCAGAACTTTTTCCAGGGGGGGGGGGGGGCATAATTTCATGGTCATCCATGCTCTGCCCCTTTTTGACAATGTCATAATTACATTATCACGGTCAGAGACTGCAGACATAGTACAGGGGATGGTCAGAGACTGCAGACATGATCCAGGAGATGGTCAGAGACTGCAGACGTGATACAGGAGATGGTCAGAGGCTGCAGACATGATCCAGGAGATGGTCAGAGACTGCAGACGTGATACAGGAGATGGTCAGAGACTGCTGACATGATCCAGGAGATGGTCAGAGACTGCAGACGTGATACAGGAGACAGTCAGAGACTGCGGACATAGTACAGGAGATGGTCAGAGACTGCGGACATGGTACAGGAAACTTCAGAGACTGCATACATGGCCCAAGAGACTGTCAGAAACTGCATACGTGTCTCAAGAGGATAAGGACCTAGTGGGGAACCCCTGATCTGATTCCTGATTCCAGGGGGGGGGCAATTGCCCCCCCTTGCCCCTACCTGCGGACGCCCATGAGCTTTAGATTGTTTGTGTTTTTTCTTCAGAAAGATGGTGTACTGTTTGTTCAGTCATCATCCAGGGACCCCATCTACTGCAGAGGTCCAAAAAGCCCTTGCCAATTTTGAGCCAAACAGCAGGGAGCATCATGAGATTTGCTGATTGAAGAGATCCAGCTCTTACTCAGCAGGGGACATACTGGAGCTCTGCAGATGGACCACTGCTTCCAAACAGAGAGCAAGGGTCCTTCTCTGCACCATGCTGGCAGGGACAGAATTTTCTACTCAGGTCATGGATGAAGACATTGCACACATTTTACACCTGGAATGTGTTTAGCTGTTTCGATTTCATTTCACTGCTGCCAATCAATCTGTGCTGGACTCATAATCCGCTTTTATGATGTCACCAAAAGGAATGACGTAAGTGGCTATTCCGAGACCCCCCACAAAAATATCCTTTAAGGAATGTTAATGGGATTGTTCCTTTAAATACACCCACATGGCTTTGACTATTGACAGCGCTAATAAATACGAGTCCAAGCACAAAGATCGCACATGCCAGCAGGAATGGATCCAAACCTCCTATTCAGAGCTGTTATTAATCTGTCTGCAGCACATATCTTCAATGTGTTTCATTCCAAGCACAGAGGCCTGGCCAATGAGAAAAAAACATTGATTTAGGCTCCTAAGCATTTCATAATGTGACTTCTGGGACAAGCTGCAGGTAATTCACAGTAAATCGCACCGTCAGCAGTTGTCAATGGTCGTGTGGCTGCACCAGACCAAGGTGTCAAAATCGCTGAAGAAAATAAAAAAAACTCAACCAAATGTAAAAAAAAAACAAATATATTTATTAAATTACTTATAAAATAAAAATTCATAAATCCCTATTGCCCCTTTTTAGTTCAAAAAGGTTAACATGTTTTTATTAAAACAGATTCTGTTTAACAGTAAAATTGTACTGATTTTTTAGCCTTACATTTAAACTAAGCCAAAGTTGAAAGGCATATGCACGCACCGGCCACTTTATTAGGTACACCTTGCTAGTACCGGGTTGGACCCCCTTTTGGCTTCATTCTTCATGGCATAGATTCTACAAGGTGTTGGAAACATTCCTCTGAGATTTTGGTCCATAGTGACAATGATAGCATCACACAAAGGGTCTCTATTGGATGAGATGTGGGGAGTGTGGAGGCCATTGGAGTGCAGGGACCTCATTGTCCAGTGGTGAGATGATTGGAGCTTTGTGGTGCATTATCCTGCTGGAAGGAACCATCAGAAGATGGGGGCACTGCAGTCATAAAGGGATGGACAGCAACAATACTCAGGTAGGCCGTGGGGTTTAAACGATGCTCAGTTGGTACTAAGGGGCCCAAAGTGTGCCAAGAAAGTACCCCCCACACCATTACACCACCACCACCAGCCTGTACCGCTGATACAAAGCAGGATGGATCCATGCCCCAAATTCTGACCCCACCATCTGAATGTCGCAGCTGAAATTGAGACTCATCAGACCAGGCAACGTTTTTCCAATCTTCTGTTATCCAATTTTGCTGAGCCTGTGCAAATTGTATCCTCAGTTTCCTGTTCTTAGGTGACAGGAGTGGCACCTGGTGTGGTCTTCTGCTGCTGTAGCCCATCTGCTTCAAGGTTTGATGTGTTGTGTGTTCAGACATGGTATTGTGCATACCTTGGGTGTAATGTGTGGTTATTTGAGTTTATTTATTTATTTTAGGTACTTATATAGCGCTGTCAATTTACGCAGCGCTTTACATATACATTGTACATTCACATCAATCCCTACCCTCAAGGAGCTTACAATCTAAGGTCCCTAACTAACATTCATACTTACACATACTAGGGGCAATTTTAGACAGGATCTAATCAACCTACCAGCATGTCTTTGCAGTGTGGGAGGAAACTGGAGTACCCGGAGTAAACCCACGCAGGCACAGGGAGAACATGCAAACTCCAGGCAGGTAGTGTCGTGGTCAGGATTCAAACCTGCGACCCTTTTGATGCTAGGCGAAAGTGCTATACACTACACCACTGTGCCGCCCAGTTACTGTTGCCTTTCTATCATCTGTAACCAGTCTGCCCATTCTCCTCTGACCTCTGACCTCAACAAGGTATTTTCCTCCACACAACTTCCACTCACTGGATATTTTCTCTTTTTCTGACCAGTCTCTGTAAACCCGATAGATGGTTGTGTGTGAAAATCCCAGTAGATCAGCAGTTTTTGAAATACTCAGACCAGCCCGTCTGGCACCAACAACCATGCCCTGTTCAAAGTCACTTAAATACCCTTTCTTCCCCATTCTGATGATCGGTTTGAAATTCAGCAAGTCGTCTTCACCACGTCTAGATGCCTAAATGCATTGAGTTGCTGCCATGCGATTGGCTGATTAGCAATCTGTGTTACCAAGCAACTGAACAGGTGTATCTAAAGTGGGTGTAGATACGTGGACTGTACCCTCAAAAATATTTGAGACACTGTTGACATTGGAAAATGAATGACCACACTCAGATGCATGAAAAATCCCAAATAATTTATTGATCCATCAATCCAAACACAACACAGCTTCAACAGGCAGGAGACAATGTTAACGCAGTTCACGTTCAGGGCCACCACCGGTGCTCCTGTAGAGGGCTCAAACAGCAAGGGGAATCGGGTGAATAGGCAATTACAGAAGGATACCCTGAGAGCTGAAAGCTCGTTTCTCCCTCCTGCTGGCTATCAGCTGCTGCAGGGAGAGACACTGGGCATTATTCCTCTAATTGCTTCTCCTGCACCCTGTGCCAGCCCCCTCTTCTATCCCTTCCCACAGCACTTCCCTGCCCCACTGGCTGCTGCAGGTACAGGGCATATGTGAGGATGGAGATCGGAGAAAGAGGCTAAATATCTAATTAACTTCCTTTTTTGAATGAACACAGGAGAGATCGGTACTGATCACTTCTGTGCCCATTGATAACTGAGCATCGTAAACTGTGTTTACTATGCTTTAGTTTATGAATGAACAGGAGCCTCTGTCTCCTCTTCATTAATCTTCAGTGCAGCTGAGGCTACAGAGAAAGGAATTGAAGAATCTGTGTCCTCAATTCCTTTCTCTGTCTCAAAGGGGAGATGCCAGGGGTCTGTTTACATCCCTGACATCTCACCAATGCCCCCCCCTACAGCGTTGTAAAAAAATAAATAAAAAAAAACGATTTAAAAAATGTAAAAGATAATAATGAATTGTAAAAAAAATTAATAATTGTAAAAAATAATATATATATTTTAAAGATTTATAACAAATAATTTTAAAAACTTGTAACAAATTGTTATTAATTAATTAGTTATACATTAAAGAGCTAATTCATACGGGTTCTCTGGCTCAGGATGCAGCAGCTGTATGAACAAAGCTGCAGGTCCTAATTTGGTGTGCAGGTGTGGGTGAGTGACCCCGAATGCCCACCGTCAGTGTTCGGGGGCCATACACCATCCTCACGCCTGTCAAATGAGGACCTGAGGCTGTGTTCGTACAGCTGCTGCATCCCCATAGAGTAACATAGGCTGCCTGCACACAGCTCCAGCCACATTTAAAATAAAAAACACTGAATTACACTGCACAGGCCACAGCACCTATGTCAGTGAGCCTCATTTATACACAAAACCTTTTATACAGTTTTTTTAGCAGGAATTATGTAAGTTAACCACTTACCAACCGGAAGGTTTTCCAGCTTTAGGACCAGAGCACTTTTTGCGATTCAGCGCTGCGTCGCTTTAACTGACAATTGCGCGGTCGTGCGACGTTCACCCAAACAAAATTTGCGTCCTTTTTTTCCCACAAATACAGCTTTCTTTTGGTGGTATTTGATCGCCACTGCGTCATTTCTGATATCCGCTATAAACAAAAGAATAGCGACCATTTTGCAAAAAAAAACCAAATTTCTTACTTTTTGCTAAAATTCAAATCCAAAAAAAAAATATAAAAAAACATTTTTTTCACCGTTTTTGGCCGATTTATATTCTTCCTCATATTTGTGCTAAAAAAAATCGCAATCGGCGTTTATTGATTGGTTTGCGCAAACGTGGCCGCGTTTACGGATGATGAGAATTCATTTCTGGGGGTTTTTATTTTTTTTTTATTTTTTACTAGTAATGGCGGTGATCTGCGATTTTTAGCGGTACTGCGATATTGCAGCGGACATGTCAGACATTTTTGACACTTTTTTGGGACCAATGACATTTATTCAGCGATCAGAAATTTAAATGTCCACTGATTACTGTATAAATGTCATTGGCAGTGAAGGGGTTAACCTGGGAGGGGAGAGCTAGGGGTTAAGTGTGTTCCCTGGGTGTGTTCTTACTGTGGGGGGTTGGGCTAACAAGGGCATGAGAGATCTAACTGATCCCAGTGACAGGGATCAGTAGATCTTCCATGCCCCTACTAACAGAGCGGGGAACCGCCGTGTTTACATCGGCGGTTCCCCGTTCTTTCCTGTAGCCGCTCATCGCGGCTCGCCGGCAGACATCGGGTCCGCCCGAGCCGCGGGCACACTCCCCAGGAGTGCGGCGGGTGCGCGCGCGCGCCCCCTGGTGGCTGTTTTGCAGATCGCCGCTTATTTACGGCGATTCGCGCTCAGCATCCCGACTGCCGCCGTGAAAACACGGCGCGCAGTCGGGAAGTGGTTAAAGGGTAACTCCACTTTCGTGGGGAAAAAAATAGCAAATAAAGAAAAAACAATATAGTGTGGACAATTGCGATACAAATCGTATTGTGATTGAATGTTATTAAAAATTACCTTTCCTTTTCAATCTGCAACCGCTGTAATTTTCTGAGAATGCATTGCAATATGGCAACCAGGAGTTGTTCTGTTCGCAGAATGTGTGCTGACCACTCCCCAGAAACATCATTTCCTGCTTGTGTGATTGGCTCGCCAATATTCCCAGAAGTCTGCCTAAGATTCAAGTCAGATTTCAGGCATCCCCTGCAACAAAAATGTCATTTTTGGAGAGATACTTTTAATAGGAGCACGTCTAAAGGGATGCAGGCCCAGTAGGTTTCCTCATTAGTGCTCTCCAGCTGCACACCTGACAGTTAATTATGAAACCACTCCCATTAGACCCACTCAGTACAGAGGCACAGACAAACACACAGGGGTTTCTTCTGAAGAACAAAAGCTAGGAATCTGCAACAAAGGTTGTTATAATCCTTGCAATGTACATAGATTTCCCAGAGGTGAGTATTTTTTTTTCAACAAAAGTGGAGATATGTTTCAAGCTATGTTTGTGTCCACTAATAATGTTTTTTGTGTGTTTTTAGTGAAAATATTGATTAGATATGTTCAGGGGGAGGGGGCTCTCAGGTAGGCTGTATGGGGCCCCGTGATTTCTAACAGCAGCCCTGTTCATGCTGCATGCACGGTGCACCTACTCCTAGTGCCTGAAAACATTTTAAAATGACGCCATTGTGCAATGCAATATAGCCCTTCTGTCCTACAGGATGGGACCGCCAACTCTTATTATGATTTCAGCTGGGATTTGTGAGCAGTATTTTTAAACATATATGGGTGGCATGGTGGTGTAGTGGATAGCACTTTCGCCGGGCAGCAAAAGGGTTGCTGGTTCGAATCCCAACCATGACACTACCTGCCTGGAGATTGCATGTTCTCCCTGTGCCTGCGTGGGTTTCCTCCCACCCTCCAAAGACATGCTGTAGGTAAATTGGCCCCTGTCTAAATTGGCCCTAGTATGTGTATGAATGTGAGTTAGGGACCTTAGATTGTAAGCTCCTTGAGGGTAGGGACTGATGTGAATGTACAATGTATATGTAAAGCGCTGCGTAAATTGAAAGCGCTATATAAGTACCTGAAATAAATAAAATAAATATAATAAAGTCCATCTAAAGCCAAAACTTTTTACTATCTCTAGCGAGAGTAGGGAATGGTTGAAACCGTCGTCAGGTGCTTTGTTCTCTTTGTCTTATTGTGGAGATCACAGGAGTGTCCTATTGTGGAGAGACACAACAGGAAGTGAGAGCAAATCTCTCCAAAGTGAGGAACATTCCCTTCTTAGACAGTAGTCACCACTAGAAGATCCCCCCTCACCTCCTTTTCCAATGTCAACTGTAACATCTTTGGATTTCCTATCAGATAGACATGGTGAACCTACCCAGCAGAGAAACATCAATAAAAACCTGGCAGGAGTTCTAACCTTTTCCTACTCTACCTATAACCAAATAAAAAATTAAAAAAAAAAAATGTATTTGTAAGTTTATAGGTATCCTGGGAAAACCGCTCTACAAATCATATGGCTGATGTCACACAAATGAGCATGGAACTGGCAAGACCTTATCTCACTCTCTTGCTGGTGAGCATGCAGTGAACTTTAGAACAAAATGCATTTATTCTTTTTGCCCTCTTTCACTGGTCTAATCTAACCCCCCACCACCACCGCTAAAGATGCACAGAAGTCTATGGATTTGTGTCCCAGGGCAGGAGACAGTCCCATAGAAGTCTAAGGAGCTGTGTCCCGAGGCTTGAGATGGTCCTAGAGAAGTCTGTAAGGCAGCAGAGTCCCATTGAAGTCTATGGACTTCTGTCCTGGGGTGCCAAACGGTCCCATAAAAGTATAGAGCTGTTTCCCTAGACAGGAGATGGTCTCATAGAAGTTTATGAGGCTGTGTCCTGAGGCAGGTAAAGGTCCCATTGAAGTTTATAGGGCTGTGTTTTGAGGCAAGAGACAGTTCTATAGAAGTCTATGGGGCTATGTTCCAAGGCAAAAATGGGGCTGTGTCCAGAGATGGGAGACCACCCTATGGAAGTCTATGGGGCTGTGTCCCAAGGTGGGAGATAGTCCTATAGAAGTCTATGGGGCTGTGTCTAGAGGCAGGAGATGGTCCTATAGATGTCTATAGGTCTGTGTCCAGAGGCAAGAGACAGTCCTATAGAAGTCTATGAGGCTGTATCCCGAAGCAGGAGATGCTCCTCAAAAGTCTATAGGGCTTTATCCTGAGGCAGGAGACAGTGTCATAGAAGTCTTTGGAGCTTTGTCCTAAGGCCGGAGATGGTCCTTTACAGGTAATATGGCTGTGTCCCAAAGCAGCAGACAGTCCCATGGAAGTCTATGGATTTTAGTCCCGAGGTGGCAGCCGGTCCCATAGAAGTCTATGGGGCTGTGTCCCAAGGCAGAAGATGGTTCCATAGAAGTCTATAAGGGCATGTCCTGAGGTAGGATAAGGTCCTATAGAAGTCTATAGGGCTTCGTCCCAAGGCAATAGATGGTTCTATAGAAGCCTATATGGCTGTGTTCTGAGGCAAAAATAGTCCCAATGAAGTCTATGGATCTGTACCCCAGTGCAAGAGACAGTCCTATGGAAGTCTATGGGGCTGTGCCCAGAGGTGGGAGACCGTCCTATTGAAATCTATGGAGCTGTATCCCAAGGTGGGAGTTGGGAGATAGTCCTATCAAAGTTTATGGGGCTATGTCTAGAAGCAGAAGATGGTCCTATAGAAGTCTACAGGGCTGGGTCCTGAGGCAGGGGACAGTCCTATAGAAGTCTATGAGGCTGTGTCCCAAGGCAGGAGATTATTAGATGTCTATGGGTCTGTGTACCAAGGCAGGAGTTGGTCCTATAGAAGTCTATGAGGATGTGTCCCAAGGCTGGAAATGGTCCTATAGAAGTCTATGAGACTGTGTCCCAAGGCATGAGATTCCATAAATGTCTATGGGTCTATGTCCTGAGGCGGGAGATGGTTCTATAGAAGTCTATGGGGTTGCGTCCTGAGGCTGAAGATGATCCTGTAGAGCTCTATGAGTCTGTGTCCTGAGGCAGGAGACGGTCCTATAGAAGTCTAAGGGGCTGCGTCCTGAGGTGGAAGATAGTCTTATAGACGTCTGTGGGGCTGTGTCTCGAGACAGGAGATGGTTCTATAGATGTCTATGGGTCTGTGTCCTAAGGTGGAAGATGGTCCTATGGATGTCTATGGGTCTGTGTCCTGAGACAGGAGATGGTCCTATAGAAGTCTATGGGTCTGTGTCCTGAGGTGGAAGATGGTCCTATAGAAG
The DNA here is from genome assembly GCA_018402905.1 of Glandirana rugosa. Lineage (NCBI taxonomy): Eukaryota > Metazoa > Chordata > Amphibia > Anura > Ranidae > Glandirana > Glandirana rugosa. The sequence goes on from BLSH010523676.1 coordinate 1,358,679, forward strand.
TCTATGAGTTTGTGACCCAAGGAAGAAGATGGTTCTATAAATGTCTATGGGTCTGTGTCCTGAGGGGAGATGGTCCTATAGAAGTCTATGGGTCTGTGTCCTGAGGTGGAAGATGGTCCTATAGAAGTCTATGAGGTTGTGACCCAAGGAAGAAGATGGTCCTATGGATGTCTATGGGTCTGTGTCCTGAGACGGGAGATGGTCCTATAGAAGTCTATGGGTCTGTGTCCTGAGGTGGAAGATGGTCCTATAGAAGTCTATGAGGTTGTGACCCAAGGAAGAAGATGGTTCTATAGATGTCTATGGGTCTGTGTCCTGAGGGGAGATGGTCCTATAGAAGTCTATGGGTCTGTGTCCTGAGGTGGAAGATGGTCCTATAGAAGTCTATGAGGTTGTGACCCAAGGAAGAAGATGGTTCTATAGATGTCTATGGGTCTGTGTCCTGAGGGGAGATGGTCCTATAGAAGTCTATGGGTCTGTGTCCTGAGGTGGAAGATGGTCCTATAGAAGTCTATGAGGTTGTGACCCAAGGAAGAAGATGGTCCTATGGATGTCTATGGGTCTGTGTCCTGAGACGGGAGATGGTCCTATAGAAGTCTATGGGTCTGTGTCCTGAGGTGGAAGATGGTCCTATAGAAGTCTATGAGGTTGTGACCCAAGGAAGAAGATGGTTCTATAGATGTCTATGGGTCTGTGTCCTGAGGGGAGATGATCCTATAGAAGTCTATGGGGCTTTGTCCCGAGGCCGAAGATATTCCCATAGAAGTCCAATAAAATGTACAGGTGCGACCAGGAGAATGAAGACTTTTGGCGTTGAATGTACACAAATAGCAGAACCAGATGCAGGTACGAATGCATCTGTGGTAGGAGAAGGGGGTTAAGTTAGGTCAGGGGGGAATAAGTAAAAGCGCACTTATCCTTTAACATACAACACAATGCTCAACAATAGGGAAGGGTAGTAGCTCTTGGCCAAGGGGATGGTGTCTTTACTATTCCAGAAGCTTTATTAATCACACTATTGGTGTAAAATATAGGACTATCCTCTTTCCTTAAAGTTTCACAGTACAGGATACATAAAGCGGTTCTACAGTCAGGTTTTATACACGGAGGAAATGTACTCACAGGAACTCAGCAGAGTGTTTCTGTAATAATTGAGGCCCATCTTTACAGCATTAATGCCAGATGTGAGAATTAATTAGCTAGTTAAACGTGTTAAAGGATTAGCGGGTCTTTTCACAGTCGGGCTCTGGGGGTTTCTTAAACGTGTCACAGGTAAACAGTGCGGCTAGGGCGAACTTACACTGAAGTTTATTAAAAGCTAATCCACAAAGGCAAAAGGAAAAAAACAACAAAAACAAAGGTATTTTATTTTTATGCAGAGTGGCCAATAACAGTGACAAAAGTGACAGTTATTTTCAGCCCAATTAGATTTAAAAATTAGAGTACCTTGGCTGAAAAGGAACAAAATCACTTTTTTTCCCAATCTCTCCAAAAGAAAAAGAAAAATAATTTGGTTGGAGTTAAACTCACTTCATAAGCTGCACAATCCTTGTAGAATATCTTTTAGATTGATCAAAACTATGTAATATCAGGACCTACTCAACTTCTGAGGATCAGGCCTTTCTCTGACATTTGTTGTTTACAAGAAAAAAATCAGTATTTTTTGCTAGAAAATTACTTACAATCCCCAAATATTATGTATATATTTTTTTAGCAGAGACCCTAGAGAATAAAATTGTGGTTGTCGCAATATTTTATGTCACACTGTATTTGCGCAGCAGTCTTTCAAACGCAATTAAAAAAAAATAAAAAATACACTTTAATGAATTAAAAATAAACAAAAAACAATAGTTACTCAAATTTTTTTGTATAATGTGAAAGATGATGTTACACCGAGTAAATAGATACCTAATATGTAATTCTCTAAAATTGTGCACGCTCGTGCAATGGTGACAAACTACGGTACTTAAAAATTTCCATAGGCAACACTTTAAAAATATTTACAGGTTACCTGTTTAGAGTTACAGAGGAGGTCTAGTGCTAGAATTATTGCTCTTGATCTAACGATTGCGGGGATGCCTCACATGTGTGGTTTAAATACCGTGTACATATGCGGGTGCGACTTACGTACACCTTCGCTTCTGCGCGCAAGCACGGAGGGCTGGGACACTTTACTTTTTTTTTTTATTATTTATTTTACTTTTTATTTTTATACTGTCCCTTTATTTATTTTTTGATCACTTATTTCCTGTTACAAGGAATGTAAACATCCCTTGTAATAGAAATAAGCACGACAGGTACTCTTTATTGAGAGATCTGGGGTCAAAAAGACCCCAGATCCCTCATTTACCTTTAAAAACAAAAGGAAAAAAAATTGACATTTTTAACTTTAAAAAAAAAAATCATTTGTTTATTGCCCTCACTCAACTTCCTGCCAGCAAGCAGACTCCTGCCAGCAAGATGGCTCCAGTAATCTCAGAAATTATCGGGAAGCGGCGGGACGGGGACCACCTCTCCCACCGCTTCTAAAAGTGATCTTGCGGCGAATCTACTGCTGGGATCACCTTTATCAGAAAGTCGGCCGCCTAAGGGAAAGAACAATACTGGGGTTATGGCATCTAGCTGCAGCCATTAACTTCAAAATCATGCCGTACATTCCCAGTTAGGCAGTTGGCAAGTGGTTAAAGTGGATCTCTTTACCAAAAAGTGAAGTACTGCTGATTCTCTCCTGATTTTTGCCAGTACCCGCACCCATTTTCGCAACCCTCACCTAGACGAGGAATGAGGCCACTTGCCCCTCCCCACTCCCATCTTCCTGGGGCACATCACACATCTCAGGAGAAGCAGGACCAATCACATTGCGCCGTTCAATCTCGCTTATGCGCCATGGAGAACCTGTTGATTTCTCAGGAAGTCACATCTGGCTCCCATATCCAAGATGGTGGCCCCAATGCCAGGCATTGGCAAGTACCTGATTTTTAAAAGTCCTACTGACCATCCAATCAGTTTGCATCCAGTGAGTCAGGCCTTTGCACTGTGTAGTAGATGGTACATCTAAAGAAGATTGTACAAACAGATTATAATGTATGTGGGTGGTGATCTTGAGGCTTCATTCATTAAATTTATTTTTTATATACCAGTATTACAAGTACCTGAATTTGACTTGGTTTGAGCCCCTTGCAGCCCCTGGGCAGCACAGCTCCAATTGGTGGAGGGAGAAGCAGAACAAGAAGCCTATAAGTTTGTAGGCAGGTGCAGTCTATTTGCTCCAGGTGGCACTCGACCGTAGCAGCATTACAGTTGGAGGAGGAAATCGAGAGAAACCTCGTTCCTCTACGATTTCCTCGGTCATAGAGAGGCAGCATCCTATTGGATGCTGGCATCCCATGTGACTTTGGCGGTCATCTTGGGTCAGGCAGAGTCTATTTAAGACCTTGACTCCTGGGTTTGGTGTGCATTTAGAGTATGGATAGTGTAGGGACAGGTCACCTGTCTGTCAGGGAAAGCGCTTAGTGGAAAGCAGTGCCGTACCAACGGGGGGGGGGGGGGGAGGGGGCATTACGCCCCCCAGATGCCACACATTGGGGGGGGGTGTCGGGCCACTTAAAGCGGAACTGCAGTCTGCTCACAATGATGTAATAAAAACATCTTTGCCATTCTGAATCTTCCCTCCAACCACTTTGCATATTATTTTATATATACTGTGATTCTGTATTTGCCAAATATGCTGCAGAAATCTCCCTCCACTGAGTCTGGCTGCAATAATTTTAACTGTAGGCAGCTGAACCTGCTGCCTGTTCACATCCTGGATTTACACAGACACACAGAGGCACACCTCCAGCTCTGCAGCTCTCATTGGCCCTCTCATGACTCACCCCCCTCCCTTCCTGGCAAACTTTCACAAGAGTGAGAGAGAGGGCTGTGCATGATGTCATAAGCCTAGACTTTTTACCAGACAAGAAACAGGAAGTGGGCTGTATAAGGTATTTACTGGCAGAAAAAAAAATGTTTTACTATCCAAAGTTAAAACAACAAAGGCAGAAGATTTAATCGATGGAAAGATGAAAAAAATGACTGGAGTTCCTCTTTAAGGAGCTGCTCTGTACGCCGCTCCCTGCAAATCGCTCCCCATGGCATGGCAGCGTCCAGCAACTCCAGCTTGTCCAGATGCTCCATCTCCTCAGGTAGGTGATCCCACCTTCTACCTCCTCATCTCTGCACTGACAGATGCACCAAGCCTGCCATCTGTCTATTACTAAGCAGCAGGATCAGACTCCATGGAAGAGAGGGACAGGAGAGAAGTTCCTGGCATGGGCACACTATTCCCAGGAGGGGGGATACCTGCTATTATCACACTCTTCCAAAGAAGGGGGATACCTGGCATGGGCACATTCTTCTCAGGAAAGGGGGTGATACCTGCTATTGTCAAATTATTCCCAGGAAGGGGAGTACCTGGCATGGGCACATTCTTCTCAGGTGGTGATACCTGCTATCATCACACTCTTCCCAGTATGGGTATTTCCAGGTATAATTACACACTTTCCAGGTGGTGATGTCAGATGGGGAAGGGAGTGGGGTGCCAGATGGGGGGGGAGGTGCCAGTTAACTGATCTGCCTCGAGTGCCAAATGCTCTAGGTATGCCCCTGGTGGAAGGGAGAGGTACAAGTAGAGTAGGGAAAGTGCAGGGTCACACTATCCTTCCTGAAAGCCTCCCCACTTGCTACAGACCGGCCATTCCGCCCCGCAAGACAAACGCTGTTGGCACACCTGAGGCCTACTCCCTTACTCATCGCTGTACATTCTGTGAGTGCGCCCAGTTGGGTTGTCTTCCCTCCAGGCTAATTGTGCTTTGCTGAACTTCAATTTAAATACAGTTTTGTTTCTGCAACTGGACTCTGAGAGCCGCACCACCCCACAAGTGGTGCTGCAGTGCAAGGAGCATGATGACAGGAGGAAAGAGCATAGTAACAGAGAGGTGAGCTAATCTGTGTGCTGCTTCCCATGTCACTGTCCAGTCACAGAAGAAGATCTGCAAGTGAAAGTGAAACTGCAGCAGAGAAAAATCGGGTCCCCTCCCCTGCTAGACACAGTTGTGCTGTGAGGCAGTGCTGAGTAAATTTCAGGAATGGATGGACAGATCAACAAATCCTTTGGCAGGTAAAACAGCTCTCATATATGTATTTAATGTGCGTATTTAGCTGTTTGTCTGGAGTTCAACTTTAATGTACGAACCTCTATTCATTTTTTTTTTTTAACATTGTATTCCTGCTTGTCCGGCGTCGTCCAATATGTCCTTGGCTTTCGGTCTGGCAGCCGATTTTACAGCCTGCCGAAACGTCAAACCTTGCCACGGCTCTGAAAAGCAGAGAAAAACTGCTGGAGCGACACAAGTAGCAGCCGAGAAGTCTAGCGCCAAACACCGCGACATGGGTGGCACTTGATGCATACGCATTGTTTTTAATAATTACACTCACCAATAAATCGCTTGATTGAAAAAAAAAAAAAAAGCAGCCGTAATGAAAAACATTCCGAGGAGCGTCATTAAAAACGAGGGGTGGGAGGGACGTAATTAATTTAAGAGACGCAGACTTGCTACAGCTGAAGAATCCGCTCGTCTCATGAAGAAAATTCCTCCAGCGAAGAGGTCCCTGCAAGATTTTTAATAAAGGAAAATTGGCATCAAAGAAGAGTCAAATTTGTGGGAACGTTTTCTGGGATGCAAATAATTAGACGGAATGAGGAGATTGTAGCAGAGTCCCTGTAAGGTTTGTTCTAATCATACTGACCACAAGGCAATTCAAAGCTTTTGTAAAGTGAGAGTTTGGGGAGCGCTGGAGGGGACGCAGCTTTGGTGGAGGGATTCGATTTAATTAACCCGTTTTATGCCAAGACACAACGGATATGTCATGTAATGAGTTCTGTGATCATGTTAGTGTCAATGTAAGGGGTAATACAATGAGTATACGATACAATACAATGAATATAGCAAAAAGATACAATACAGTGGGGAAAATAATTATTTGATACCCCTGCAGATTGTGTAAGTTTGCCCACTTACAAAGAAATGAAGGGTCTATAATTTTTACCATAGGTGTATTTTACATGATAGAGACAGAATAACAACCAAAAATCCAGAAAAAAAAACACACGATACAAATGTTATAAATTGAGTTGTAGTTCAGTGAGTAAAATAAGTATTTGATCTCCAAGCAAAACATGACTTAGTACTTGGTGGAGAAACCCTTGTTGGCAAGCACAGACCTAAGACGTTTATAGTTGGTTACCACGTTTGCACACATTTCCGTAGGCATATTGGTCCATTCTTCATTACAGATCTTCTCTAATTCCTTAAAGCGGAGTTCCACCATAAAGTGGAACTTCCGCTGGTTGGATTCCTCCCCCCCTCAGGTGTCACATTTGGCACCTTTCGGGGGGGAGGGGGAAGAGGACACCTATCTTTAGACAGGTGTCCTTTTCCACACTTCCGGGAGCTCTGGCCGGCGGACGCGGCCGCTGACGTCAGAAGCCCGGCTCCCTCCTCCCTGCTCGCTCTGCTACTGGCCGCCTGGCCAGTAGCAGAGCGCGGCAGAGCTCGCGCATGCGCAGTAAGGTGCCCGGCGTGAAGCTGTACTGCTTACACGTCCGGGTTCCCTTACCCGCGATGGAGGCGGCTGCACCCGTCCCCCGATCCGCTTGAAGTTTCAGCTCCCTCCATTAACATTCTATAGGATTAAGGTCTGAGGACCTCCATGACCTTAGTGTGCATCTTCTTGAGCCACTCCTTTGTCGCCTTGGTTTTGGGTCATTGTCATGCTGGAAGACCCATCCATGACTTCTTCAGTGTTCTGTTTAAGGGAAGAAGGTTCTCATCCAAGATTTTACAATACATGACCCCGTCCATTGACTCCTCATTGTGACAAAGTCAGCCTGTACCTTTAGCAGAGAAACAGCCCCAAAGCATAAGGTTTCCACCTCTGTGCTTCACTGTAGGGATGGATGGCATTCTTAGGGTCATAGTCAGCATTTTTCTTCCTACAAACACAGGGAGTCGAGTTGTCAAAGAGCTAAATTTTGGACTCATCTGACCACAGTACTTTCTCCCAATCCTTCTCTGAACCATGTTAGATGTTCATTGGCAAACTTCAGACAGTCCTGTACATGTGTCTTCATGGGAAGGAGGACCTTGCCGGTGCTGCAAGATTTCAATCCATGGCGGCGTAATGTGTTACCAATGGTTAGTTTGGGGATTGTGGTCCCAACTGCCTAGAGATAATTCAAAAGCTCCTCCTGTGTAGTTCTGGGCTGATCCCTCACTTTTCTCATGATCATCCTCACCCCATGAGGCAAAACCTTGCATGGAGCTCTGGGCCGAGGACGATTGATAGTTATTTTATTTCTTCCATTTGTGAATAATCTCTTCAACAGTTGTCTCCTTCTCACCAAGCTCTTTGCTGATGGTCTTGTAGCCCATTCCAGCCTTGTGCAGGTCTACAATCTTGTCCCTGACATCCATAGACAGCTCTTTGGTCTTGTCCATGATGGTGAGGTTTGAATAGAAGAAAGAGATTCTGTGGACAGATATCTTTTATACACATAACGAGTTGTCGCTAGGAGCTCCTTCTTACATTGACAGGACTAATCTGTGTACCACATGAGCACCTACTGTAGCCAATCTGTGGGAGCCAGAATTATTGTTGGTTGGTAGGGGATCAAATACTTATTTTACTCACTGAACTGCATTTGCATTTGTTTCATGCGTTTTTCTGGATTTTTGGTTGATATTCTGTCTGTCATTTAGAATGATAAAATTGATATGATAAAAATTATTGACTGATCATTTCTTTGTAAGTGGGCAAACTTACACAACCTGCAGGGGAACAAATAATTATTTTCCCCACTGTATAGTTATTATTATTATACAGGATTTATATAGCGCCAACAGTTTGCGCAGAGCTTTACAACATTAGAGCAGACAGTACAATTACAATGCAATTTAATACAGGAGGAATCAGAGGGCCCTGCTCGTTAGAGCTTACAATCTAAGAGGGAGGGTCAAGTGGTACGAAAGGTAATAACTGTGGGGGATGAGCTGATGAACAAAATAAAAGAACAGTTGTTAGGTGGGGGCAGGATAGGATTCTCTGAAGAGAAAATTTTTCAGGAATTGCCTAATAGTAAATAGAGTTGGAGATAGTTGGGCTGATTGGGGTAGGTAATTCCAAAGGATGGGAGAGGCTCAGTAGAAGTCCTGGAGGCGAGTATGGGAGGAGCTGATGAGGGAGCTGGAGAGCAGGAGGTCTTGGGAGGAACAGAGAGGACGATTAGGTTGGTATTTTGAGACTAGGTTAGTGATGGGGGCCAAGTTGTGGATGGCTTTGTAAGTTATTGTTAGTATTTTGAACTTAATTTGTTGGGTGAGCGGAAGCCAATGGAGGCATTGGCAGAGAGGGGTAGCAGTCGCTGAGCGGTTTGTAGTGGATGAGACTGGGTCTGGCAGCATTCATGATGGACTGAAGGGGGGACAACTTATTTAAAGATAAGCCAATGAGTATAATAAATTTTAATATAAGAGACAACGCAGTGGGTTGCTTTACTAAAGGCAAATAGACTGTGCACTTTACATCTCTGAAGCTAAACATTGGGATTTCACCAAGGATCTGCAAAGTTCACTAAGGAAAGGTCAATCTGATATTGGAAGGAGGCAACCAAGTATCTAGGCCCATTGTGAGTGCCAGACCTAAGTGCAGGATCTGGGTGACTGAAAACGTGATTCATCAGACCAGGCCACCTTCTTCCATTGCTCTTTGGTCCAGTTCTGATGCTCATGTGCCCATTGTGGGTACTTTTGGCTGTGGGCACGGGCCAGCATGGGCACCCTGACCGGTCTGCGGCTACACAGCCCCATACACAACAAACGGCGATGTCTATTTCATCTGCTTTCAACTTCAGGGACAAAATGTTTACCTAATATATTCCACCCACATTAAGATGCCATTGTAACGAGATAATCAATGTTATTTAGTTAATAGATTAGTGATCATAGCATTATGGCTGATCGGTATACCATGCAATGGAAATATCAATAAGATACAAATACAGTGAATATAGCAACTACTATAAGATTTATACTTAAAGCTAAACTCCAGACACAACTTAATGCAACCATGTAATAAATAACACATTCTTAAATGTATTTTTTTTTCTTTTGCAAGCAGTGTAAGTACCTGAATTTGACCTGGTATCACCATCTTGCAGTCCCTGTACAGCACAGCCCAGAGAGTAAAGAAGAAGCTTGCTGCATGCTGTAGTGCAGGGTGCATGCTGATAAGGGAAGAGAGCAGAGCTCATCTCTGTGCTGCTTCTCCTTTCATTGTCCAGTCACAGCCTATGGAAATGACCTGTAACAACAAAACATGAATCTGGCCTGATATCAGCCTCTTGCAGGCCCTGTACAGCAGGGATCAGGATGGGGGGGAGGGAGAAGCAACACAAGGAGCCAAGCAGGTGAATTGCAGTGCAATGAGCATGCCAATACCAAGAGAAAGCAGAGAGATAGATGGATGATCTCATCAGTTTGCTGCTCCTCCTTTCACTGTCCAGTCACAGGCTGAGGAGAAGACCTGTAAGTGAAAATAAAACTGTAGCAGAGAACATCATGTCTCCTTGCCTTGTCAGGCAGAGTTGTGCTGTGTAACTGTCACAGCTAGATGTACAGAAATGCAAATCTTTGAGCACGTAAAACAGCTCTTATAAATGTATTCCATCTGTTTGTTTAGCTGTTTCCTTGCTCTCTGCTTGGAAACAGTGGTCTCTCTGCAAAGGTCCAACACACACCATGCTAAATCATAGCTAGAGATCTCCAAACAGCAGGGAGCATTAGCTTTGCCTATTGGAGAGCGCCAATGTTTCATTTTTTTTTTTTTTTTTTTGTGTATACTTCTACTCGTGTTTTAATACATGTTAATGCACATGTAGATGTTTGCCAATGTTTTTAATGGTGCTGAGTTCACACATATGCAATGAATTGCCATGCATTAGTCAAAAAAAGTTACACAGCATCTGAGCACCACAAACCAAAAATGCTATTTAATCCAATTTTAATATTCAAAGCAATCCCCCCCCCCCCCCCCCCATTCATCCATGTCTCCATGCTTTATTTTGTCGAGGAATCACTTTGGAAAGCACCCCCTAGCATTTATAGCAGTGGCCATCTTGAGTAAGGGCAGATGATTCATGTGCCATTTACTTCCTGGAAATCATCTTCCCTTAGTAAAAGCATGCATGCAGGAGGGTTTGTTTATTTGGGTAAGTTCCTCTTCCCATCCTCATGACATAATTTCCCTAGGCCAGAAACCAGGAAGTAACTGAAGAAATGTAAAAAAAAGTTTAAAACAAGTAAATATAATATACCTTCCTATCCTTTTACTAGTACTAGCAGCATAATGATTAAAAATAGTCAGTGTTGACTGAGAGCACGAATTTCTGCTTTAATGTTGGTTTTTTCATCTGTTGACGCACGTTCTGAATGCCCTTGATGAGAATACTAGTGCATGTCAAAAATCCCAGTGTAATTGTATTCAGTACCTTGAAAAAGTATTCACACCCCTTGAAATTCTCCACATTTTGTCATGTTACAACCAACAATGTAAATGTATTTTATTGGGATGTTTTGTGATCGACCAACACAAAGTGGCACATAATTGTGAAGTGGAAGGAAAATGATAAACGGTTTTCAACATTTTTTATAGATAAATATCTGAAAAGTGTGGGGTGCATTTGTATTCAGCCCTCTTTACTCTCATACCCCTAACTAAAATCTAGTGGAACCTTTTACCTTCAGAAGTCACCTAATCAGTAAATAGAATCCACTTGTGTGTAATTCAATCTCAGTATAAATACAGCTGTTCTGTGAAGCCCTCAGAGATTTGCTAGAGAACCTTAGTGAACAAACAGCATCGTGAAGGCCAAGGAACACACCAGACAGGTCTGGGATAAAGTTGTGGAGAAGTTTAAAGCAGGGTTGAGCTATAAAAAAAATATCCCAAGCTTTGAACATCTCACCAAGCTCTGTACAATCCATCATCTGAAAACAGAAAGAGTATGGCACAACTGCAAACCTACCAAGACATAGCCGTCCACCTAAACTGACCGACCGGGTAAGGAGAGCATTAGTCAAAGAAACAGCCAAGAGGTCCATGGTTACTCTGGAGGAGCTGCTGAAAACCACAGCTCAGATGGGAGAATCTGTCCACAGGACAACTATTAGTCGTGCTCTCCACAAATCTCCCCTTTATGGAAGAGTGGGAAGAAGAAAGCCATGAGAAGTCCCATTTGCAGTTTGTGAGAAGCCATGTGGGGGACACAGCAAACATGTGGAAGAAGGTGCTCTGCTCAGATGAGAGCAAAATTTAACTTTTTGGCCTAAAAGCAAAACGCTATGTGTGGCAGAAAACTAACACTGCACATCACCCTGAGCACACCATCCCCACCGTGAGTACAGGGCAATCTTAGAAGAAAACCTGTTAGTCTGCAAAAGACTTGAGACCGGGGCGGAGGTTTACCTTCCAGCAGGACAACGACCCTAAACACACAGCCAGAGCTACAATGGAATGGTTTAGATCAAAGCATATTCATGTGTTAGAATGGCCCAGTCACAGTCCAGACCTAAATCCAATTGAGAATCTGTGGCAAGACTTGAAAATTGCTGTTCACAGACGCTCTCCATCCAAATTACAGAGCTTGGGGTATTTTGCAAAGAAGAATGGGCAGAAATGTCCTCTCTAGATGTGCAAAGCTGGTAGAGACTTCCCCAAAAAGACTTGCAGCTGTAATTGCAGAGAAAGGCGGTTCTACAAAGTATTGATTCAGGGGGGCGCTATACAAATGCCCCCCACACTTTTCACAGATTTATTTGTAAAAAAAATTGAAAACCATTTATCATTTTTCTTCCACTTCACAATTATGAGCCACTTTGTGTTGATCTATCACATAAAATCCCAATAAAATCAATTTATGTTTTTGGTTGTAACATGACAAAATGTGGGAAATTTCAAGGGGTATGAATACTTTTTCAAGGCCCTGTAGGCGTGAATCCAGCATTAGTTATCACCTGAACAGGTGTCCCCTTTGCAATATTTCCCTGCTGTTCCTGTTCCAGTGACAACTGTAACATTTTTCTCCACCCACTAGTTTCTGTCCCGGTGACAAAGGCCACCAGGACTCCCCAGTGGGAACACAGACAGCAATAAAAACGTGAAAAAGGTTTTATCCATTCCATACTCCCTATTAAAAAAAGAAAAAAAAAACACATGCTTTAACCTTTAAAACTCAATTGAGATCCACTTTCCATCTTGCCCACTCAATTATTTTACCATTCAACCTGAAGGGCTGATGACAAATGATATTTTCTTATTTTCATTTGGAAATACAAAATGATTAGATAATAACCCAAACCATTACATAAAATGTATCTAAGCCCAAGAACAAAAATGTAAGATACTGCAGCTTGCCAGTCCTTAGATGTGGTGGCTGCATTTGTTTTCTTTTTTTAAAGTAAAACTAAAGGCAAACCTTTTTTTCATTTTGGATAGAGTAAGGGAGGGTTATAACCCCTGTCAAAATTTTTTCCCCAGTTGTGTCCCATTGGGGAGATTTCCCTTCGCTTTCTGCCCCATAGCAAATACAGGAAGTCAGAGTGGAAAGAATGGAGAAGGATTAGAACCCCTGTCTAGTTTTTATTGCCTGTGCCCCCATTAGGGAGCTTAACGCCCTCTATTTGTCCGTTTTACCATTATCATTGAAAGAGAAAGAAAATCCCACATTTTGGGCTGTCACAAGAACTGGAATAGATAGGAAATCTTCCAATAGGGACACTAGATCTGTCAACAGCCAGGGATTTCTCTAATTTTGGAAGGATTTCCTCTCACTTCCTGTTTTGGCTATGGGATAAGAAGTGGAAAGAAATCTCCCTAATGGGACAAAGATTACAGGGGTTATAGTCCTTCCTTACTCAACCAGGTTTCCTTCAGAGGTTGCTAACGGCTGCAAAGTGGCTCTGTAAGGCGAAACGCCGTCATACGACGGCGGCCGCCAGATCGCTCACTGTGTCCGGGGAGGGCCAGGGAGCGGGTGCGGCGGCTTCGATTGCCGCCGGCCACCCGCGATGCCCCCCCCCGGAGTGAAGGAGCGGAGGTCCGTGTATGTAAACACGGACCACCGCTCTGTGAGAGGGGGAAGGGCTGTGATCACATCCTTCCTGTAAGTGAAGGCTGTGACCACTTCCCTTCCCCAGCTAGGGCAGTCCCCATACAGTTAGAACACGCCCAGGGAACATAGTTAACCCTTAGAGCGCCCCCTGCAGGTTAACCCCTTCACTGCCAATGGCATTTACACAGTAATCAGTGCATTTTTATAGCACTGATCGCTGTATAAATGCCAATGGTCCCAAAAAAGTGTCAAAATGTTCCGACATGTCCGCCGCAATATCGCAGTACCGATAAAAATCGCAGATCACCGCCATTACTAGTAAAAAAAAAAAATAAAAATAAAAACCCCCGAAATTAATTCTCATCATCCGTAAACGCAACCACTTTTGCGCAAACCAATCAATAAACGCCGATTGCAATTTTTTTTATCACAAATATGAGGAAGAATATAAATCGGCCAAAACCGATGAAAAAAAAAGTTTTTTTATATTTTTTTTTTTGGATTTATATTTTAGCAAAAAGTAAGAAATTTGGGTTTTTTTGCAAAATTGTCGCTCTTCTTTTGTTTATAGCGGCGATCAGAAATGACGCAGCGGTGATCAAATACCACCAAAAGAAAGCTCTATTTGTGGGAAAAAAAGGACGCAAATTTTGTTTGGGTACAACGTCGCACGACCGCGCAATTGTCAGTTGAAGCGACGCAGTGCCGAATCGCAAAAAGGGCTCTGGTCCTAAAGGCGGAAATCCTTCCGGGGCTGAGGTGGTTAAGCAATTTCTGCCTCTCAGTTAAAGCAGATTTTTTACCCTTAAGAAGGACTTTGGTTTTATCCACCCCTCCTCCCCTCTGTTTTCTGATTAGGACTTTTTTTTTTTGTTTAATTTTTTTAAAGAACAAAGTGCATCCCTGTCCTCCCTTTAATGCCATTCGCCTAGGCGAACAATGCACACTGTCCTCCCTTTGCCTATTGAGATATGCATGTCACTTATCCCAGTAGGGATGGGCCACTGCCGCATCATCAGGAGGTGTGCCAGGAGGAGTCAGCGGGCCTCTTGATGATCAATATGGCATTGCGGGTCCAAAAAGTGGCAGAAAACCAGTGGATAACTCAGCGGGACAATACTGGATCCTCTGGGCGGGTGACTATCGGTAATGGAAGCAATGGACCACCCACTAAATGGGATGGGGTGAAAGGCGGTGGGTTGCCAAATGAAGATCCTCTTTGTTCCCAATGAAACCATTGATAGTTTTAACTATCTGTAGGGGGTAATTCTTCTAAATGATCACAAATGTAGGAAACATTCTTCCCACTGACCCTCACACTAATGCAGTGGTTCTCAACTACGGTCCTCAGGACCCACCAACAGGCCAGATTTTAAGTATTACCTTGGGGAGATGCAGACTAGAACACTGCAATCACTGAGCAGCAAATGATATCACCTGTGATGTATTTCAGTTATCCTGCAAACCTGGCCTGTTAGTGGGTCCCGAGGACCGGAGTTGAGAACCACTGCACTAATGTATTATGAGTTGGAGATATGGTAATTTTTTTTAGCAAGGGTTCCCTGAGACCAGAAAGTTATTTCAAGGGTTACTCCATGTTGAAAAGGTTGAGCAATCAAAATGAAAAAAAGTTATGCTTGCACTTCTACTTTAACAACATTTCTCAAATGGAGTCCTGTCTATATCTCCTCTGTCCACCACAACCAATTGGGCGTTTGAAACTGGTGGGGTGGCACCATCAGCTATTATGGGAGACTTGTTGATAAAAAAAAGTCCCATCCGATTGGTGAGATCCCTCCAACCATGCGCTAGAATTCCACCATCATTTGTCTTCCAATATGTCAGCTCTGTGGGTTTTAATAAGTCAAAATTCTCATTCCATGGGAGTCAGACCCGTGAAGCCTTCACAATCCATTGGAAAGCGGCTCCTGCTCACGGCACACATCTGCTGGAGAGAGATTGAGCTACAGATGAGTTGACGCTACAGAGGTTATCTAACCATCAGGAATCCTTGCGTTGCGTGACTGGTGACACTTTGTTTATACGAAACATTTTAACTAACTTCATATGTATCTGGTCTTGGAGAGACCACTTTATTAAAACACACCACCTCAAATCCTGGAGCTGTCACAGACATCCACCAAGAGCAAATAAAGTCGAGTTCCCCCCAACGTGCAGACAGAGCCATCCCCTCCTCGTGAACCCGCAGGATGAAAAGACTTTGAGATACCATCATGCGATCTTTGACCTCGCTGAATGTTTTTGTTTCACAATCATGTCCCTATTTCTAGCTCTTTTTCTATGTTTTTTTCTTTTTATTTCCCCTTGCCCACCCTTCGTCTTTCGCCTGGAGGTGAGGTGAATCCGTGTTTCAACCACAAATTGAAATTCTCTCTTCTCCACGGTCTTTGCGTTCAACTCCTGTCTTCATCCTGCTTTTTCACTTCCTGGTTAGGGTTGTGTTGTCATAGCTGTGACCCCTTGACTCCTTGCGTCTTCCCTAAACCCCCTCCAAAAATAGAAGAAGAAAAGAAAAAGAAAAACTTCATTAAAACTATAAAGAAACGTCTGGGCCAGGAAAAATAAAACAAAGGAAGAGACTGGTGTGTGGAGAAGAATCCGTAGTTATAGTCGTAGTAACTTGTGGAGGTTTTTGTTTAAAGGGAATACCAAATAGATGGGATCACAAGAAAAATAGGTATGTTTAATTAAACTTTCAGATTTAGGTAAAAACTTAAACAGACTCAACACAGAGATCTGTAGAAGATAAAAAGAAAAACATCAAATGGCTTACATAAAAGGTCTACATTGTATTTTCAATGCAAACACAAGAAGGCCCAATATTGAAGGCTAAAACCGGCTAGCATTTTTTGTTGTTGTATTGACTAGTGCCGGCTAGGTTGGGCTACTTTTAGCACAGAACATACAGTATTCAGTGGTTAGTGTGGTCCTGAAAATACATAGAACACCTTTGTTGCAACTAAAATAGGCCTACATTCTCCTTAAAGTGGAAATAAACCCTCTGATCATTTTCAGCCAAGGAAGCTGCCATCTTGGCCTTTGTTTAATCTGCAACTGCCATGATGCTGCACATGTGATCAGCTATGATACCAGTAGGGTTGTCCCGATACCGATACTAGTATCGGTACTGATACTGAGAATTTGCACGAGTACTTGTACTCGTGCAAATGCTTCCGATGCCTCATCTGATACTTGGACACTCTGGGATGACCGGAGGAGGGGGGGCTTAGTAGCACAGAGGAGGACACAGAGGGGAGGATACATGGACATTCAGGGATGATCGATGCGGCGGTGGGGGAAATTACAATCAGCGATCTCCCCTCCGCGGCATTCAGCTGCTTTATTGAAAGCAGCACTGGGAGAGTGTCCCTGTATCCTCCCCTCTGTGCCCTCCTCTGTGCTACTCTGGTCCCCCCTCCTCCTCCGGTTCCCATGTCCACCTTAGAGTTCTCCTCCAATCCCCCCCCTCTCCTCCTCCGGTACCCATGTCCACCTTAGAGTTCTCCTCCGCCCCCC
>BLSH010523676.1:1379850-1390222 GCA_018402905.1 Glandirana rugosa
TGTCCAAAATGTACCTTTTCATATATTATTTCACATATTCATACCAGTTACTGGATATCCCGCAGGCGTCTAAAAAAAGGTCCCCCCCCCCGTATTAAAGTTCCAGTAGGTACGAGACGGGGAAAAACTGTTACAGTATTAATGTAATAGTACCAGTATGCCCCCCCCCCTGGAAAAAAATCTGCGGACGCCCTATAGGTCATTGACCATACTTATACACTTTATTATATACTTTTCCATGTAAAACCTGTAAAATCCTAATAAAAAATCTGTTGAACATAATATAGGCCTACATTCAACATGGATCATTTGTGCCAATGTAGACCCAGGTTCTAAATAGATGTGATCACAAGAAAAATAATGTATGTTTAATTTAATTTTCATACTTAGATTCTCGTTGAATGTGCCTATGTAAAAATTATCTGCAGAAGATAAAAAAACATCAAATGGCTTACATAAAAGGTCTACTTTGTATTTTTAATGCAGACAGAAGAAGTCGATTTAAGGTTAAAACTCTGGCAGCTCCAGTTGTTGTAATGACTAATGTTAGCTAGGCGGGTCTGCTTTTGACTCAGATCATACAGTCTTCTGTAGTTAGTAAGGTTCTGAAAATACACAGAACCGTTTTGTTACAGGCAAGCAATCATCTGGACTGAAATAGGCCTACATTCAACAAGAATCATTTGTGGTGAAAAAAATGTAGACCCAGGTTCTCTTCACTTCCTGATGATAGTTGTTGAATTTCAAATGAACGTGATCACAAGAAATATAGGTATGTTTGATTGACCTTTAACTGTTGTTGAATGTGCCCATGTAAAAATTGTCTGCAGAAGATACAAAAAACATTGGATGGCTCACATAAAAGGTCTACATTGTATTTTTAATGCAAGTACAAGTCCCTCTACTGAAGGTTCAAACACTAGCAGTTCCAGTCACCGTAAGGCAGTGGTAGGCAACCTGGGGCCCTCCAGATGTTGCAGAACTACAAGTCCCATCATGCCTCTGGGAGTAATTGTAACTGCCAGCCTTGCAATGCCTCATGGGAAATGTAGTTCCACAACAGCTGGAGGGCTACTGGTTGCCTACCCCTGCCGTAAGGACTTGCGTCAGCTGGATAGGTCTACTTTTGGCTCAAATCGTACAGTCTGCAGTGGTTAGTGTGGTCCTGAAAATACAAATAACCATTTGGTTGTAATCAAGCAACCTTCTGAATTAAAATAGACCTAATTTTAATGAAAGGATGCTTAGCTCCACCCTTAGTTATTGTGGCCCTTTAAGGACATTTGTTGGTGGCTCTAATTTTCCTAGTAGCAGCCTGCCAAAAGTAAGAGATCTTTTAAGAGCAGCTACTTGGTCCCCGGATAGTGATTGGCCCTTTAGGAGCAGCCAGTTTAGGTTGCATTGACCCTTAATGTTGAGTAATGAGGTATCCATGCAATGTCCAACTGGCAGCAGCTTACCCCAAGTTCTTGGGCATTCTTCATCATAGCAGACTCATCTGAAGAGACTACCTCTAGGTTTTTGTTTTATAGATTTTACTCCAAGTAGACATCTCCATGTTCCTTTGGTAGATTCCTTGGGCATTTTCCTTACAGATGCTCCTTCTGGGTAGCCACCTAGTAGGTAGGTTGCCTAGAAATGTGCATTTTTGTTATAGCATATTAGTTAGCCTGTCCAGGCTGAGAGGGGGCAAAACTGCTTCTGCAGTTTCCCAAGCTTTTCTGGGCTCTGCCCTCCTCCCTGTGCTTTAAATAAAAAGGGGGAAGGCTCTGCTTAGGGGGCTGCTGTCTGCATGGGTAGAAGAGAGAGGCCAAGCCTAAAGATGTAATCTCCAGGAAGCCCCTTTTTGCTCCTGCCACAACTAATATGGGACACTAAATGGGATTACTGCACTCAGTAGTCCTTCTGAAACACTGGAAGATTGGAGAACTGCCAAGCTTTGGACGATGCCAGGAATGAAGTCTTTACTTGTCAAGGTATGCCTGAGCAGCTCAGTATAGATAGCTAGGGTTGTAATATCGTGCCCAGAAATGTACTGTTTGGACTTTGCTGCAAATCTAGTAAAGCTCTTAAACTGTTTCTAAGCCTGGTCTGAAGTTATTCAAAGGGTTAAATGGTAGATGATAGCATATCAAAAGAACTAGGTGACGCACAATGGGGTATGAATCAAAGCCTCTACTAAAAGTTTACTTGGCAAGTTGAAGGAGGAATGCAGTTGATATGGGTAACTAGTGCAACATGCAAAGCAGCTGGTCAGAAGCATGATACCTGGCGAAGGTGACAGGTCCTAGGTAGCTAGGGGGTCAGTAATCTGGCTCCCTCCCTAGTGGTCGGTTTCCCAAGGTAACTGAAACCAAACCCGCAGTACAGAGACCTCATGCACCTGGCCATGGTAGGGAGATAAGAAGTTACGTGATCAGCGGGATCCCATTCTGTCACTCGGAGTGAGGTGGAAGAGGTGAGCTGGACTAGTGGAGAGGGAATAGGCTCAGCAGTGTCTCTCCTAAATGTAACATACATTGGAAGGTGTGTAGTGACACAGGACACACAGTGGCTTATCTCTAATCTGGGAAACCATTATCATGTTTAATTTTCACATGAATGCAGTCCCTGCCTGGTCCTGAGCATTAATGAGTACATACACGAGAAAGGTACCCCCACATGCAGGGCGAGTAGGCCCTACCCTCAACTCGGAATAGTCGGCAGGATATGCCCACCCCACACCCACATTTTGGTGTCCAATGTGGGGCAAAGCCCACTGCATGCACCTGAAGACCACCTTTAAAGAGACCACAGCTCTAGTTAGTTAGTTAGTTAGTACATGTCCAGGCTTACCCAGCAACATGGCACGTGTCTGCCGTACCTTGGCTCCTGCTCAAGGCACTGTCGCCAGACTGGTTGGAATTGTGATAAGGGGTGTAAACAATGGTCAAGACCTGGAAGCCCACCAGACTCTATGTGGTTTTTGGATCTGTGGCTACACTATGGGGAGAAAAAAATGTCCATGGAAATTTGCTGCCCAGCTAATCCCAGAGCCTGACGTATTTGACACATTATTGTCATACCAGTCTGCTGTTGAACTTGTATGTCCGCAATGCCGAATGCGCTCCTCCTCTTTCTCCCCTTGGGCACTGCCAGGTCTGTGGAGTGCTCCTCTTCTTGAGGCTGGATTGTACAGAGGAGCCCCATGACCTTGGGCCCGACGGCTTTCCAATGCCCATCGGGAAAGGTGTGTAGTGACATGGGACAGTACTCTTACAGAAGGACTCTGCATGTTTCACTACTGCACACTGTGTACGGCTCATCTCTAAGCCAGAGAACCGCCATAATGTTTGATTCTTACATGAACGTGGTGCCTGGTCTCATGTGCAGAGCAAGTAGGGCCCCACCCACAACTTGGTATAGTTGGCAGGACACGCCCACCCCATGCCCACAACCTCCCTGTTTCTTTAGGACCTAGCACAGGCCAGCTAAGGTTCCTTGGGCCTTGCACAGACCCCCAGCTTGGGCCATGCCCCTAGAAGAAACAACCACCTCATTAGGGCACCCTCCCCTGGCAAAAGCCGAGGAGAGAAGGACAAGAACTCTTCTAGAAGGTTCTTCCAAAAATGTATCAGCTCACATCACTAGAATATATCCCTCAGTGATTGGCCATGACAGATAAAGATTCATAACACATACACATTGACACTAACTACTGTAAACCACTCAACAGTGATAGGCAGAAATAAGGAATGACCAGTAGGTGAAACCAGAAAAAATATAAACAAAGCTCAGGCTGCAAACAACATTAATTTAGCTAGGGACACACCAGCATACGTCAAGGTTCCTATAACCTTTACTCTGATCTGGCCCACATATGTCTTCAGTTCCTCAGAAAGACTTTATCTCCGATCAGGTGGAAGAGGGGAACCAAAGCAAGGCTCAGATATGCCTTGTGGAGCCTCCCTGGTCCCCCCCAGCATGTTAATCGTTATGCAGTGCATTATGGGAAGTGAACAGGGGATTAAAGAGGTGGCTCTGCAACCTGGGACTGATCCTCAGGTCAAGGCTGATTGCTGTGAATAAAATATTAGTTACAGTCACAGCGAGACGCCTGAAGGAGTTTGCAGGAGGAAAAAAAATACTTTCTGCACACAGATGTCATGATAAACCTTTCATCCAGCTCCCTCCACGATATCCTTCTAGCTATAGAGCAACATGCTGCTCTGACCAGCATTGTTTTGGCTTTTCCTGGCTTTAGCGATGGGAAGGAGGCCGGTTCCTGGGATTCCGGCCTTCTGTGTGGGAAGACAGGGGAAAAAAGACCATGGACTTTCCAACAGTAATGGGTATGTGAGTTAGGGACCTTAGATTGTAAGCTCCTTGAGGGTAGGGACTGATGTGAATGTACAATGTATATGTAAAGCGCTGCATAAATTGACAGCGCTATATAAGTACCTGAAATAAATATAAATAAATATATACAGTACTGTGCAAAGGTTTTAGGCACGTGTAATATAATGCTGTAAAGCTTTCAAAAATTTGAAAAGGCAATAGTTTATTTTTTATAAACAAAATGGAAAGTAAATGCACAAAAGAGAAATCCAATTCAAATCAATATTTGGTGTGACCACCCTTTGCCTTCAAAACAGCATCAAGTCTTCTAGGTACACTTGCACACAATTTTTGAAGGAACTCAGCAGGTAGGTTGTTCCAAACATCTTGGAGAACTAAGCACAGATCTTCTGTTGAATGTAGGCTGCCTCAAATCCTTGGGTCTCTTCATGTAATCCCAGACAGACTTCATGATAGGGATATCAGGGCTCTGTGGGGGCCAAACCATCTCCTTGTACTTCTTTACATTGAAGATAGTTATTAATGGCATTGGCTGTATGTTTTTGGTGGTTATCCTTCTGCGGAATACATTTGGGGCCAATCACACACTTCCCTGATGGCTTGGCATGATGGATAAGTATCTGCCTGTAGCTCCCAGCATTGAGGACACCATTGATCCTGACCCAATCTCCAAATCCATTTGTTGAAATACAGCGCCAAGGAACCTCCACCATGCATCACTGTTGGCTGCAGACACTCATTATTGTACTGCTCTCTAGCCCTTCCCCCAACAAACTGCCTCCTGCTACAGCTAAATATTTCACATCAATCCATTTGACTCATCAGTCCAGAGCACCTGCTGCCATTTTTCTACCACCCAAGCTCCTAAGGTTTCATGCATAGGATCTGGAAACAAGGGTAAGTGACTCAACTATGCATGAAAACATAGGAACTGGGGGGGGGGGGGGACATGACTATGCGGTGGCCCGGAAGTGACGCCTAAGCCTAGGCTAAAAGTCATGCAGCGGGTGCACCCAACGGTTCCGGAGGTTGTGAGCTGAGTTAACACTGTACTCCATATCCACTATTGATGAGCTTATAGTCTGTAAGTGGTATATTATCAAAACTTTGTGGTTGTTTTTGTTACTGTACCATTGGACGCTATTCCTTACTCTTTCATATCATTTGTGGTGATCAATGAGCCGGATGGAGGAATAATCTGGTGATGAGATGTATATGAAGCAAATTATGCCAGTCATGGAAATAGTTGGCATATACAGTGTGGGCCATTTATATGGATACACCTTAATAAAATGGGAATGGTTGGTGATATTAACTTCCTGTTTCTGGCACATTAGTATATGTGAGGGGGAGAAACTTTTCAAGATGGGTGGTGACCATGGCGGCCATTTTGAAGTCGGCCATTTTGAATCCAACTTTTGTTTTTTCAATAGGAAGAGGGTCATGTGACACGTCAAACTTATTGGGAATTTCACAAGAAAAACAATGGTGTGCTTGGTTTTAACGTAACTTTATTCTTTCATGAGTTATTTTCAAGTTTCTGACCACTTATAAAATGTGTTCAATTTGCTGCCCATTGTGTTGGATTGTCAATGCAACCCTCTTCTCCCACTCTTCACACACTGATAGCAACGAGCAACATCTCGTATCTTCACAGCATATGTTTTTTTTATGGTCAGTAAAAACCAATACCGGGTGAGCTGTTCCTTCCAGGAGGTACCGCCATTCTTCCAAAGCCGACTTGATGGCCAGCAATTCCCTATCACCGACATCATAGTTCCAGCAAGATGGTGCACCACCACACTATGAGTGTCAGGTTCGAGCATTCCTAGATGAACAGTTTCCTGGAAAGTGGATTGGTCGT
Source organism: Glandirana rugosa (assembly GCA_018402905.1). Classification (NCBI taxonomy): domain Eukaryota; kingdom Metazoa; phylum Chordata; class Amphibia; order Anura; family Ranidae; genus Glandirana; species Glandirana rugosa. Next base: position 1,386,053 of record BLSH010523676.1, read on the forward strand.
CGTGGGCCAGTTGAATGGCCCCCAAGGTCTCCCGATCTGACCCCCTTAGACTTTTATCTTTGGGGTCATCTGAAGGCAATTGTCTATGCTGTGAAGATACGAGATGTGCAGCACCTGAAACTACGGATACTGGAAGCCTGTGCTAGCATTTCTCCTGCGGTGTTGCTATCAGTGTGTGAAGAGCGGGAGAAGAGGGTTGCATTGACAATCCAACACAATGGGCAGCACATTGAACACATTTTATAAGTGGTCAGAAACTTGTAAATAACTCACGAAAGAATAAAGTTATGTTAAAACCAAGCACACCATTGTTTTTCTTGTGAAATTCCCAATAAGTTTGATGTGTCACATGACCCTCTTCCTATTGAAAAAGCAAAAGTTGGATTCAAAATGGCCGACTTCAAAATGGCCGCCATGGTCACCACCCATCTTGAAAAGTTTCCCCCCTCACATATACTAATGTGCCAGAAACAGGAAGTTAATATCACCAACCATTCCCATTTTATTAAGGTGTATCCATATAAATGGCCCACCCTGTACTTCTGGTGAGTTTTCTCTGAAGGCAGAGGGACTTCATGAGCAGATTCGGTGGACAATTTGGGAACAAACATAGCACTTTTTCTTTGCACTATCCTAAAAGTAACTATTTGAGGACTTTTTTATTACTATGTTTATGCACTTTTTTTGATAAATTAAGGTATTTTGGATCACAGCACTACTGTGAAGTTGAGGTGTACCCTTGTCTGTACACCTTTGTTTCATATGTTGATACATACAGTGAGGAAAATAATTATTTAAGTAAAATACTTATTTTACTCACTGAACTGCAACTCAATTTATAACATTTGTATTGTGCTTTTTTTCCTGGATTTTTGGTTGATATTCTGTCTCTATCATTTAAAATACACCTATGATAAACATTATAGACCCTCCATTTCTTTGTAAGTGGGCAAACTTACAAAATATGCAAGGGACCAAATAATAATTTTCTCCACTGTATTACATTTTTAGTTTGGGGTTTAATATTGCTTTAAATAAAGGGAATTGGAGCAGATTGAGTGCGTTTTGGATTTCTCAGTCATCTCTAGTTTTGGATTCAGGCCAGAAGTGGGCCACCAAGTCCATGGGTCTTAGTTTTTTATGTCTGCTACCCCATGAGGTGCCCATAATCTGCATTTATATTTTTCATCCAAAGGCACACCTTGGAAACAGCTTGATGGCACACTGATCCCGTAATGTGCTTTTCAGATGTTTGCAACACAGAAAATCAAATAATAATTTCCGTTTTTTACAAGAGCTAAAAATATTCCCTTAACGACCAGTCAGTGTGATTGCGCGTTCCCAGCCTGGAAGCAGACATTTGGACCTAACGTAGCCCTGGAGCTGTACAGGATGTGGGTGGCAGTTTACTGTCAATTCTTGGATTGGAAGAGAACTGCAGGGCTAGCTTGTGTCATTATTTGCTGATCTCATTTAAAACACTTCATTAAACTCTTTGTGTCCTTCTTGCAGTTGTAGGATGGGAATTGATACGCTGCATTTAAAGCTGACTTTTAAAGCAGAACTCCTGCCTACCCTTCAGCCTTGCACAGTTGTTCAGACTCCTCTCCTGCACTTAAATAGCTTACTCTGATTTCACTGCACACTGTGAGCTTCTCATAATGTGCATTATAATAGGCAGCAAGACAGCTAGCGCCCACCACATTTCTTTCCTCCCCGGCCTGACTGTCCCTGCCCTGTCCTTTCAGTCATTGTATTTTGGTTCTTTCAGTCATGGAGGCTCACATGGAGGTGTTACCTAGAGCAGCTTGCATGCAATACATAGGCATCCCTTGACATCTGCCCATCAAGGCATTTTAATATTTGCATAACTCCTCCCAAGAGCCAGCCCACTGCTTGCAATTTTTATTTTCATAATTCCTCCCAAAACTAAGCCAACTGCTTGCATTTTAATATTTGCATAACTCCTCCCAAGAGCCAGCCCACTGCTTGCAATTTAATATTTGCATAACTCCTCCCAAGATCCAGCCCACTGCTTGCATTTTTTATTTGCATACCTTCTCCCAAGAATCAGGCCACTTCTTGCATTTTAATATTTGCATAACTCCTCCCAAGATCCAGCCCACTGCTTGCATTTTTTTATTTGCATACCTTCTCCCAAGAATCAGGCCACTGCTTGCATTCTAATATTTGCATAACTCCTCCCAAGAGCCACCCCACTGCTTGCATTTTAATATTTGCCTAACTCCTCCCAAGAGCCAGCCCACTGCTTACAATTTTTTATTTGTATAACTCCTCCCAAGAACCAGCCCACTGCTTGCATTTTTTTATTTGCATAACTCCTCCCAAGAATCTGGCCACTGCTTGCATTTTAATATTTGAATAACTCCTCCCAAGAGCCGGCCCACTGCTTTCAATGTAATATTTGCATAACTCCTCCCAAGAGCCAGCCTACTGCTTGCATTCTATTATTTGGATAACTCCTCCCAAGAGCCAGCCCACTGTTTGCATCAGGGTTGAGGGCTCTTGAGAGGGGTACTGAGGCAGGGTGCTGTAATGTTTTTAAGAAGCTATGTACAGCCCCCTGCCAGCCCCTCCCACCAGCGATCTGCCTGTATTGCATAGAGAAGTACAGCGACTCAGTGATGACATCACGTGATATAAAATAAGGTATATAATGAAAACGGAAACAGTTTATTTAACAATTTAATTAGCATGTTGATGAGGGGGGAGGTATGCCAATGGGAAACAAAATCTGTTTCACCTATTCAGCTGCTTAACATTTTTTTTTATCGGTTTCTATATATTTCTGATATTTTTTTTTATTTTTATCTTACTTTATTCATGGATGTTTTGTTTTTCTTTAGTGAGTTGTGTGTGTGCGGGGTGTGTGTGCGGGGTGTGTGTGCGGGGTGTGTGTGTGTGCGGGGTGTGTGTGTGTGTGCGGGGTGTGTGTGTGTGCAGGGTGTGTGTGTGTGGGGTGTGTGTGTGCGGGGTGTGTGTGTGCGGGGTGTGTGTGTGCGGGGTGTGTGTGTGCAGGGTGTGTGTGTGGGTTGTGTGTGTGGGGGGGGGGGATGTTTTGTTGCAGGGTTACTGATTACTGTCATTTTCATTTCTATTTTTCTCCATACGGTTTCTTCCTATGGAAAAATAATAAGGATTTTAAAGGGCATCTTTCTTGGCACAAGAACAGATCATGAATAGTTAAAAAGAGCTTCCATAACCTTCAGGTGCTATTTAGTTCCCGATTGTGCCCCTTAGGTTAACAATAATTCATCTTGTTTTAACATTTCAAGTTTAATATCAATTTTTTTTCTGACTATAGCCCCCCTTATTGCAATATTTGAATTCCACTAGTTACTTTTTAGATGTGTGCACTGCAGTAGGCAATGTCTACCATCTGATCCACATGGATATAGCCCCTCCTCCACCCACTCCTGAGGAAGTTCATTTTTGCACGTAACGCGTAGAGCATTAGGATGCAGTCCTGACTGTTTTTATTATGAAATTATCCAACTACCAACCATTATTGGTCACCAATTCTAATATGTTTAACAGTTACCCCAATTTTGTGTCTGTATAGTTTTACTGGTACGAGTTTTATGAATGCTATGATTCCCATGTGATGCTACTGTGTGCAATTATCTGACCTATGTTTTTAATTCTATACCATTTTTGTCTAGAATTTACTATTACAATAAACATTTGTTCTTATATACTTTTTTGTTATTTATTGTTATGCCAATGATACATATGATACATACAGTGCCTTGCGAAAGTATTCGGCCCCCTTTGAACTTTGCGACCTTTTGCCACATTTCAGGCTTCAAACATAAAGATATAAAACTGTAATTTTTTGTGAAGACAAACTTCGGACTTTACACCGTTTTCCAGCGTTTCAAGTTTCCCCCGGCTTATGAAAGCGTTCCGTGACATACATAGTATACATAGTAACCGTATTGTTATTTATTGTTTTTTCATATATTCTTGTTTACAAATAACATTATCATTTAAGATCTGTTTTTACCATATCTTAATTTTTGTATCCAGTCTATTAACGTGTGTCATCGTAGTGTACCCTTAGTATCGTAAGTATTTTGAGCATGGTCATTTTGATATGTCTGTGTTTTAACCCCATTGACAATTTGTATAATCTTAACCACTGGTTAT
>BLSH010523676.1:1404836-1415210 GCA_018402905.1 Glandirana rugosa
ATATATATATATATATATATATATATATATATATATTTATATATAACTTAATCAAGATTTCCCTACGTCTGTTATATATATATATATATATATATATATATATATATATATATATATATATATATATATATATATATACAGGTATATATAGCAGGTAAAATAAGTATTGGACATCACCATGTTTCTGGGTAAATATATTTCTAATGGTGCTATTGACATGAAATTTTCCCCGCATGCCGGTAACAACCCATGCAATCCATACATACAAAGAAATAAAAACAAATACGTTCAGAAATTAAGTTATGTGTAATAAAATGGAATGACACAGGGAAAAAATATTGAACATGCTAAGTGAAATTTATTTAATACTGAAAGGATTGAAGGAACAATGCCCTCACAAAATAAATAGGACTATGGAGGCACACCATGGGCCAAACATATAACAAAATATAGCTTTATTCATGTTAGAACACATTGCATACATACATGGCAGCCGGTGGGGACGCACGTCTTGGCATGACCACGGTTACATGCGCTTTCTGTCCTGGAACACTCCCGGATCTTAAACAAAACCTGCCTGACTCACTGCTACATTAGTACAGAGCTATCTGTGGCAATGACGGATATCACTGTGGCCTCTTTGGGCACACATCAGCGTGCGGGGTATTGATGGTGCACCCCCAACCCCACCGGCACTGGCCAACAGAGCTGCGCTATTCCCCCTGGGACATCCTGGTCACAGTGGCATTTACATATTTTGGGTGACAACTCCCCCCTCGCCTCAATCCTACAGCAGGACTGCACCAGGGCTATATATCTATACAGTAGACATATTTATTCATACTTTGGGTCCTGTTGCACTGGGGCAAGCCTTGGCCATATTGTGGTGTTTTTATTTGATGCATGTCTCTTGTTTTCCCAATGCTAGATCCAGAACAGCAACCTCTCCCGTATGTGTCCTGAGGAAGCTTTGGAAAGCGAAACGTGTCAACACACCAGTGGAGGAGATTCACAGAGTTCCTTATGCTTGCTAATTTTAAGCTACACCTGTAGCTCCATTGTAGTCACTGTATGTACAGAACTCTTCCTCCTAGTTAGCTGGATATACGGGTGATGCTCTACTTCGCTCAGTCAAGGGTGTTTTTTAAGTATATGTTGGTATATGTCATGTATGTATGTAATGTGTTCTACATGAATAAAGCTATATTTTGTTATATGTGTGGCCCATGGTGTGCCTCCATAGTCCTGTTTATTTTTTGAGGGCATTGTTCCTTCAATCCTTTCAGTGTAATTTTGGATGACGGCACGGTGGGGGTCCTCCCTCACGCTAAATATATTTAATACTTCATACAAAATCCTTTGTTGGTAATGACAGCTTCAAGATGCCTCCTGTATGGAGAAACTAGTTGCATGCATTGCTCAGGTGTGATTTGGCCCATTCTTGCACACAAACAGTCTTCAAGTCTTGACTGTTCTGCACGCCTCTTCTATGAACTCTGATCTTTAGTTCTTTCCATAGATTTTCTGTTGGATTGAAGTCAGGAGATTGGCTGGGCCATTCTAGCAGGTTTACTTTCTTTCTTTCTTTGAAACCGATTGAGAGTTTCTTTGGCTTTGTGTTTGGGATCATTGTCTCGCTGAAATGTCCACCCTCATTTCACCTTCATCATCCTGATAGATGGCAGCAGATTTTTCTCAAGAATGTCTTGGTACATTTTTCCATTCATCCTTCCTTCCAGGATATAAAGTTTTCCAGTACCATATGCTGAAAAACAGCCCCACACCATGATGTTCCCACCTCCAAACCTCACTTTTGGTATAGGGATGTTTTTGGGGTGATGTGCAGTCAGTGGCAGCCCATCCATAGGGGGCACATGGGCACTACCCCCCCATCCATGCATCCGGCCCTAATCTGCACGTGGGGCGCTGGACGCATGGATTTCATGGGGTTTATTTTTTAAGCACATGATTGGAGCCTGAGGCTCTAATTGGCTTAAAAAAGGGGGTGATCCCAGCCAATCAGGAAGCAGTTCCTGAGATCTGAATGGCCAGGGAGTCTTAGGACTCCCGGCCAATTGACTCTCAGTCAGGACCCACTTCTTGTTCGGCTTGGAGGAGACGTGACGGCCCCGGAGCGAGGAGCTGCAGCCCGAATCTATGTCTACCTGATCTGCCTCCTTCCTAAGGTAAGGAGGCCTCTGCTCGCCGCCGCATTCTCGTTTCTCGCGCGGGCGCGCGCGGGGGGGGTCACTGCATTCCTGTCCTGGTTGGTTTCATTGGTTTCCTCCCCCCCCTCCCCAAATATTCAGCATCAGCCGCCACTGTGTGCAGTGCCATTTGACCTCCCTCCAAACATGGTGCGTATTATGGCTTCCAAAGAGTTCAATTTTCGTCTCATCTGACCAGACTATATTCTCCCAGTATTTCACAGGCTTGTCTAAATGTTGAGCAACAAACTTTAAACAAGCTTAAGCAAGCTTTATCTTCAGCAATGGAGTCTTGCGTGGTGAGCATGCATACAGGCCATTGCGGGTGAGTACATTACTCATTGTTTTATTTGAAACAATTGTACCTGCTAATTCCAGGTCTTTCTGAAGCTCTGCACAAGTGGTCCTTGGCTCTTGGACAACTCTTCCGATAATTATTTTCACTCCTCTGTAAGAAATCTGGTCATGGCCGGTTTATGGTGAAGTGATGTTCTTTCCACTTCCAGATTATGGCCCCAACAGTGCTCACTGGAACATTCAGAAGTTTAGAAATCCCTCTTTGCTTTTACCCATCATGAGATGTTTCTTGTACGACACCTTGGTAATGAGACACCTTTTTATAGGCATCAGTTGAGACTGAACCAGCTGATATTAATTTGCACTGACAAGGGGCAGGATTGCTTTCTAACTTTTGATAGATTTCAGATGGGGTCTTGGCTTTCCATGCCTTTTTGCACTTCCCATTCTTCATGTGTTCAATACTTTTTCACTGTGTCATTCTATAATATAATTTACAAACGTATTTGTTTTGGTGTCTTTGTATGTATGGATTGCATGGTTGTTGATGACATATGGTGAGAATTTCATGTCAATAGCACCTTTAGAAATATATTTACATAGATAAATGGTGACGTGTTTAATACTTATTTTACCCACTGTATATATATATATATATATATTTATTGTGACAGGAAGCCGGGAAAATCTATGGGTTGTGTCCGGGATGGGTGATATATTTATCCCAGGTTTATGCATGTACATTGATTGCTTTTGGGTTTCTACTGTGTAGTGAGCCTGTTTGGGCTCAATGAGGGTTAATGAGCTCAGGTGTAACAGATGAAACACCCAGGGCTCTATAAAACTCCCAGAGAGTGAAAAGGGGGGAACTAAAGGTATATTTGGCACTGCCTCTAATTTCTGGCGAGAGCGGCCTGGAAGACCAATTCCACAGGAGGTGACTAGAAAGTTAATTTGTTACCGTTGCCGGGAAGAGGGACATGTAGCGGCAGTTTGCCCAGCTATTGTTGAACCAATGCATTGTGACTTTCTTACAGAGAGACGGCAGTCCTTATTTGCAACTACATGAAGTGCAGTAAAGGGAAATGCAAAATGTGTTTAGATGGTAAAATGTTGTTGTATTGTTGGACTTAGGTAGCCTGGTTACCTTGGTAAAAACTGAATTAGTGGTGGGAAAAACCTTGCTCCCTAGGAAAATGGCAGTCATTTGGGTACATGGGGACACTCGAGAGTATCCGGTGACTATGGTATGCTTTGAAACCTCTCTCGGTAACCTGTGTCACCAGGTGGCTTTGGTTCCCCAACTACCACATGACGCCATTGTGGGAAGGGATTTCCCAAAATCCTGGGAGCTCTGGGATTGCCCAGATTCACAATTAAGTGGTTCTTCAGAGCCTAAAGGTTCTACTAAGAAATCCTCTAAATGTGAGGATTCTCCTGAATTTCCCTTGTCAGTATTAGCAGGGGAAACAACAGGGCCTAGGGAAGAGCCTCCAACCTCAGAAGAGGAACAGCGACCTCGGGTGTTTGATGATCTAGAGGTACACAGGGAAAGTTTTGCCACTGAACAATTGAAGGACCCCACATTACTAAGAGCCCGGGAGAATGTAGTGAAAATAGATGGGGAATTGGATAACCCTGACAACATGATTGCCCTCCCATACTTTATCATGGAAAGGGACCTGTTATACCGGGTGTCACAGAGGGTAGAGTAAACCATTGAGCAACTGGTGGTACCCAAACCTTATCACAAGTTAGTCTTAGAACTGGCCCATGGGCACATTCTTGGGGGACATTTAGGAGCTAAAAAGACCCAGGAAAGAATCACCCAGAAATTCTATTGGCCTGGGATCACTAAGGAAGTGGAAATGTATTGTTCCTCCTGTCCAGTATGTCAGATTGTTGCACCCATGCCACATTTCCGCAGTCCTTTGGCACCCCTGCCCATCATTGTGGTCCCTTTTGAGAGGATCGCCATGGATTTGGTTGGCCCCTTGCTGAAGTCTGCTAGGTGGTACCAGCACATCTTGGTGATAATGGACTATACCATTGTTAAGAATTAGCAGTAACATTTATGTCTTGTCTGCTTGCTTACCTGTCTGCTTGTGGTCAGCTTAGAGACCATGCACCCCTCACCTGTGTGCTTTAGTAAGCTTTCCTCAACAGAGCTCCACCCCAGGTCCTAATTAGGAACATTATATAACACCTAGCAGTGCAAGCCAGTGACGCCAATCAATATTGTGTGTCAGGCTTTCTGTGTGTGTGGTTCCTGCTGAGTGCTCTTCGTCTGTTTCCGTGTACCGACCTCTTCTTGTTTGTGACTATTCCTTCCTGCTTGTTACCCCAACCTTGGCTTGTTCGTGACTATTCCTGTCTGCTGGTTACCCCGATCTTGGCGTGCTCTCCTGTCTGTCCCTGTCTGCTTGTTGTCTTGACCCTTGGCTATCCCACTGACTATTCCTTGCTGTCCTGTACTGCTGTGTCCTCTCTATCCACCTGTAGCCAGCCGTGAGCATGAGCTGGGGGACCCTGGGGGCCGCGACCTGGAGCCAGTTGCAGCCAAGTCTATCCTCACCACCAGAGGTTCTGGTGAACACCTGCTGGCTCTTAGACTCCGGGCCCTGGGAAAACCTATGCTCTAGCTCCCTGCATATCTGTGTCAGTGCTCCTGCGGTCCTGCTTCCATCACCACTTAGAGTTCCATTCGCGGCAGTCAGCTAAAGGTTCACAGCCTTAGCGCTGCGCACCTGTCACCTGCCGTCAGGTGACCTGACAGCCACCCGTTACCCAGAAGTGATTAGTCTCCGAAAAACCTCTGCAAAAACCATTGCCAAAGAGCTATTTCAGGTTTTCAGCCGTGTGGGCCTTCTTAAAGAAGTACTAACTGACCAGGGCACCACGTTTATGTCTGGAGTAATCAAAGAGCTTTGCAAACTTCTTAAAGTAACCCAATTACATACTTCAGTGTATCACCCTCAAACAGATGGGCTGGTTGAAAGACTTAACAAAATGTTAAAACAAATGCTGAGGAAGGTGGTTGATAAAGATGGAAAGAATTGGGATTGTCTACTCCCTTATCTGATGTTTGCTAATAGAGAGGTTCCCCAACCAGAGACTACTGGACTTTGCCAGAGAACCATGGGAGAGTGAGTGTTCCCCTCATAGAAATGTGATTTGTGGCACAAATGCAAGACAGAATTGCGTAAGCGATGCCTATTGTGAAGGAACATTTGGCACAAGCCCAGTTGGCTCAGCAGAGGATTTACAATCGTGGGGCCCCACGGTCGAAAGTAAATTCCTAGCCAAATGGCAGGGTCCCTATGAAGTGTTGGAAAATGGGTGATATGAATTATAAAATAAGCCAACCAGGAAAACAAAAGCCTGAGCAGATATATCATGTGAATTTGTTAAAACCACTGGAGAATAGGAAATCCTTGGTCGCTCAGACTACCCCACTTTCTGTTCCGTCTAACCTGGTTATCCCTGAAGTCGGGATAGCGGAGCCTCTGTCCAAAACTCAGCAACAGGAAGCTAGAGAGTTTGTGCTCCGAAATAAAGACAAATTTTCTCAAAATCGCCAGGTTGGGTGTCTGGGGTTGAACATGACTTTGTCACCACACCAGGGGAAAGGATCAAGTTGAAACCTTATTGAATCCCCGAAGCCCGGCGAGAGGCAATTCGCCAAGAAGTAAAAATAAATTAGTGAGCTGGGGGTTATAGAAGAGTCAAATAGTGATTGGTCCAGTCCCATTGTGTTAGTGCCCAAACCAGATGGAAGTTGGCGGTTTTGTAATGACTTTCGCCAAAATCACTAAGTTTGACATCTATCCCATGCCGCGCATAGACTAACTGATTGATCGTCTGGGGACAGCCTGATCAAAGGGTATTCCTCGGAATCGGTCAAGGAAAAACCAGCATTTGTAACTCCAGAGGGATCTTTCTAGTATCAGAGGATGCCTTTTGGGTTACAGAATGCTCCGGTCACATTTCAATGGAAAATGGATCAGACCCTTCGGCCTCATGGAGCCTATGCTGCTGCATACCTAGATGACGTGGTCATCCATAGAGAGGATTGGGACTCACGCTTACCAAAGGTTCAGTCTGTGTTAGATTCCATCTGGAAAGCCGGGTTTACAGCCAATCCAAAAAATGTACCATTGGTCTAGAGAAGGCAAAGTATCTGGGATATACCATTGGGAGAGGTCTAATAAAGCCCCAAGTAAACAAAGTTGAGGCTATTCAGAGTTGGCCACGCCCCACCAACAAGAAGCAGGTTTGAGTATTTTTAAGAATCGCGGCTTTATTCCCCATTTTTCCTCACAGGCTGCTCCCCTGATGAATTTGACAAAAGGGTCTGTCTGTCGTGATCAAATGGACCCCCATAAGCAGCGTTTGAGACCTTAAAACAGGCCTTATGTAGTCAGCTAGTGTTCGCTTGACTTTTCAAGGGACTTTGTGGTCCAGACTGATGCATCAAATGTTGGGTTTGGGTTGGGTTGTTTTCACAAAGATCCTGCTGTCTGTCCATGCCTACTTCACTGTGCTGTGACCCACCCAGGGGGTCCTGCTCACCCTGCTACTGAGCTAATAATACATATAAATATATATATATATATATACTGGGATTTGATATGATGGGAATTTTTAGTCTAAAAAAATTCAAGGGATTTTTTTTTTAAAGAGAATTTAAAGTCTTTTTTTGTAAAAAAAAAAAAAACAATACTGCCAGCAGAAGCATCTGAAATTAATAATCACTGTCTATATATTTTTTCCATATTCCCTGCACTCCAGACTGAGAGGAAGAGGTCCAGCAGTGTGAAATCTCTATTGCATTGTGCAGTGCTGTAAATCTAACAGTGAGATCTAACTTACAGGAAGGGGGGGGCAAGATGTCAAAGGGGTTGAGAGGTGCCCCAAGAAGCATTGCTATTTTGGTAAAATCTGCATAAAAATGCAAGGGTCAATTATCTCTCTATTTCCACCAACCAAATAAACAAAAACCGATTTAAAAAAAAAAAGAAAAAAAAAAAGCCCTGAAATGCATTGAGTTGCCTTTTAACCACTTCCTGCCCGACCTATAGCAGAATGATGGCCAGGCGGTGGTTGCGTTATCCTGACTGGATGCCATATGACGTCCAGCAGGATTAGCCGCGATCGCACGCCCACGGGGGGCACGCAGTGCGGCGATCGGTGGTGTGGTGTGTTACTCTGACATACCGCAACTCCGATCGTGGTAAAGAGCCTCTGACGGAGGCTCTTTGCCACGTGATCAGCTGTGTCCGATCACAGCGTGTAACCAGGAAGTGCCTGTAAACCGCTTTCCTCAGTTCGCGCTGACAGAGAGCGCCGATCGGCGACTCTCCTGTCAGAAGGGGGAATTCTGTGCTGATAATCAGCTTATTGATTATCAGCTCAGCCCCCATCAGAGTTGCCCACCACATCTGCCAATCGCTGCCCATCAGCTGTCAGTCAGTGCCCACCAACGTGCCAATCAGTGCTCATCAGTAATGCCTGTCAGTGCCCATCAGTAATGACTGCCAATACCTCATCATCAGTGCTTCCTATCAGTGCCATCTATTAGTGTCCATCAGTACCGCATGTCAGTGCCAATCAGTGCTGCCTGTCAGTGCCTATCAGTGCCGCCTATTAGTGCCCGCCAGTGCCACCTATCAGTGCCGCCTATCAGTGCCCGTCAGTGTCGCCTATTGGTGCCCATCAGTGCTGCACATCAGTGCCGCCTATCAGTTCCCATCAATTCTACATATTAGTGCCTCCTCATCAGTGCCCATCAGTGCCACCTTATCAGTGCCAACTTACCAGTGCCCATCAGTGCTGCCTCATCAGTGCCAGACAGTGCAGGAGAAAAGATTTTATAACATTACCAAAAAAAATTGTTTTTTCAAAAATTTCGGTCTTTTTTAGTTTGTTTAGCAAAAAATAAAACCCCAGTGGTGATCAAATGTCAGCAAAAGTAAGCTCTATTTTTTGATAAAAACGTAGTATGGGTACAGCGTTACACGACTGCGCAATTGTCATTTATAGTGTGACAACGCTGAAAGCTGAAAATTGTCCTGGGCAGGAAGGGGGGAAAGTGCCCGGTGTTGAAGTAGTTAATTCATTGAAGTCTAAATTCTTTTTTTTTTTTACCCGTACCATTCTTGCGGAATTAATTACATAGCGCTGTTGTTGTGATGATTTGCACACATCATGAACCTTCCCTTGTGAGTTTATTACTTTGTAATTAAATTGTTCCATTAAAGGCCATGCATCTTGTTAGATAGCAAAGAGGTGGCTAATCCACTTTTTTTACTGCCCCCCAACTGCCCACCTAAAGCTTACCACAGAAGCCGAGGGAGGGTGGGTAGTATGCAAGCCGTGGCTGCAACAAATACAACTCAGCTTGCCGAGTTTGATGCAATGCTCCCATTGCAGGACTGCGCAATGGGAATACACAAAACACCAAACGCCTGGCTCATGGTGGCAGCGTGGTATTCTAATAAAAAAAATCACCCTCTGAATTAAAAAAAAAAGCTACAAACTCGAAATTTACAAATTTGAAAATCCGTAAATTCGAAAATCCGAAAATTCTAAATAATAACTAACTATTATAACTTGACTATTACTAACTATTAAATTATAGGTATTGGGAATTCCCTTTAAAATTTGGCTGTTAGTGTACATAAGGAATACGAAGTTATCCGAAGTTACGAATTATTTGAAATAACGAATGTCGCATCTAAACAATTGGAACGGAATAAATAATAATAAATAATAATAATAGTAAAAAGTTTTTATTATTATTGTTATTTATTATTATTATTAATTCGTTACATTCCATTCGTTTAGATGCGGCATTCGTTATTTCATATAATTCGTAACTTCAGATAAATTTGCATTCGTTACGTTCACTAACAGCCAAATTTGAAAGGAAATTCCAATACCTATAATTTAATAGTTAGTAATAGTTAAGTTATTATAGTTAGTTATTATTTCAGATTTTTTAATTTTCGGGTTTTCGAATTTTCGAATTTCCTAATTTTTTGGAATTTTTGAATTTATGAATATTTGACTATTCGAATTTACGAATATTCTGAAAAATTTGGTAAACAGATTTTCGCTAATTCAGATACTTCCGAATTAACGAATTTGTCAAAATAAGTTAAATAAACAAATTCGGAACGTGCACGTGTCTAGGACGTCCCCTCCCGCCGCCTTCCGCGACTTGCCCGGGCTCTCCCGTCCCACCGGAATCAGCTTCGATCGGGTCTCGGATTTGGTAACCCGGAAGCGACGTGAAGACTTAAAGGCGCTAGATTTAAAAAATGACAGTATTCAAAGCAGCCAAACTTGGCCTTTTGATTTCTTTTAAGTGCAGAGGAGGGAAGTGGGGTCTTATAGATCCCAGATCCCTCCATAAAGAGTACCTGTCACTGCCTATTACTGTCATAAGGGATGACAGCGATAAAAGTGAACAGAATTTTTTTTTAAAGGGACAGTGTAAAAATAAAAATGAAAAATTAAATAAAATAAAGAAAAAAAAGAAAGAAAAAATTTTAAAGCGCCCCGTCCCTCCGTGCTCCCGTGCAGAAGCAAACGCATACATAAGGCGCGACCGTAAATGTAAACAGTGTTCAAATAACACATGTGAGGTATCGCCGCGATCGTTAGAGCGAGAGCAATCATTTTAGCACTAGACCATCTCTGCAGCTCTAAATTGGTAACCTGTAGAAATCTTTAAATCGTCACTTATGGATATTTTTCAGTACCGTGATTTGTTAAAAAGTAAAAATAAAAATGTGACAGGGAAATTTTTTTTTAAGACAAGTGAAAATAGCGACAGTAGGGAATACTGTCATTATCCGTCACTGTC
>BLSH010523676.1:1421802-1441131 GCA_018402905.1 Glandirana rugosa
GTGTTGCTAGTCTAACACCCTAGCATGTGTTGCTAGTCTAACACCCTCATTAAACTCTAAAGTGTATGACGACGAAACTCGCTAGACTGACGTGATCCATCTCCGAAGACGAATCTCCACAAAGTCCTGGCAAGTGCTAGAGGGCTGCAAAAGGAAGTAAAATGGGGGTAAGAGTAGGGCAAGTGCCCTACAAAAAAATTGGGATAGGGAAAATAAATTAAAATCAAATAAACTAGGAGATGATTTTTGAACAATAATGTGTCACTTACAGCTGCAACTAGAACCTCTCCCTTTAGAACTAGGAGATGATTTTTGAACAATAATCTGTCCCTCTAAGCAGAAGCCTCTACCTAGTGCAGTCAGATCGCTCAAAGCAGCAGTATGTGAAATCTCAAATTACTCCCACAATCTGATCGTTGTGTACGATCCCACAATCTGATCGTTGTGTACGATCGAATCGATCGTTGTGTTAGGCGGGGTTTGATCTGCAATCTGTCACTCAAAGCAGCAGTATGTGAAATCTCGATTCTCAAATTTCTGCAATCTGTCCCTCAACAGCAGTAGTAATCTCAGGATGCAGGATCAGATGTTAAAATGTCTGCAATCTGTCCCTCACAAAAACGCTGGCAGCTTCCTCTCCCTACACTATTCAGAGTCTCAGAGTCTCAGAGAGCATGTGACTGCACCATCAAGTGACTCCAGCTTATATAGAGGCTGGGTCACATGATGCACTGGCCAATCACAGCCATGCCATTAGTAGGCATGGCTGTGATGGCTTCTAAGGGCAAACCAGTGAAACGCTTGTTGATTGGCTGCCCTGCAGCTATTCAACATGCGTGATCAACTACCAGAACCCAGAACCCGGACGTTTTTTGAAACGTCCGTGTTCGGGTCCGGGTTCCGGACACCCCAAAGTTCGGTACGGACCCGAACGTTACAGTCCGGGTTCGCTCAGCACTACTCTTGTATTTTATTGTACTGAAACTGTATTGTCTTCCTTTTATATTGTAAAGTGCTGCTTAAACTGTTGCTCCTGCATAATAATAATCTCTGTATTTTGCCTAATATGTTTATTTCTTATGATTGACAGCTCCACCTAGTGGCCATAATGCAGTGTTTTCCTGACTGTGGTATTTCAGTAAAATGCAGCATTATGGCCACTAGATGGAGCTGACAATCATAGGGAATACTCATATTAGACACAATACAGCGAATATTTGAGATGGCTGTGAAATGCTTAAGACAATCCCACATCGATTTGATTTTTTTTATACTAGCCCCCTTATTGTTTTAGCAAACCAAATGTTGCCCAGTTAGGGTTTAGATTTTACTTTTACATCATTTTTTATATAATTTACGTTTTTACGAGGTCGCTTCTCTGCATTCACTCCATTGCTCTAAACCAGCTTCCTGATAGCGACAACAATGGCCCATGCCTGTGTAATGTGTCAGCACAGCCATGTTGTCTCCATCAGGGTGACAACAAAGGCACACAATGGGCAGACAGTTGTCACTCCATAAGAGTAAGTAGCTGAATAACAGATCCATGGCAGGATCACAAGGTATTATTTTAATGAAAGCTTTGAGATCTGTTCTGTCGCACCTATTCATATTTTATTTTGGTTGTTGTATTAAACTGTATCAGGTTGCTATTGTTTGTTATGTATGCTGACATCTAGTGGTGGTTTAGGGCCGCTGCAACTTGTTTGCTTATGTGATTTAGTATCTCCGTTGTCCTTCCCTCCTGTTTAATGCTAGTTAGTTCATTCAAGTTCGTCCAAGCTAGCCTTCCATGTTCCCCCAGTCAGTGTTAGTAATTCACAGAGACAAGGCCTAGGAAAATCTTATACTTCAAAGGACTAGAAAAACCTCCTCTGCATTGCACTTATGCAAAGTTAAAGTAAAATTCCGGGATAAACCTAATTAGGCCTTAAAAATGCTCCTTCTCTCCTCCTAACACCTATGCTGACTAACCTTTGTAAGAATATGTATATACTTACCTATTTTTTAACCTGCGCCGGTCTGGACATGTTGCCCCCTATGTCAGCCAGCTGCAGGGGAGAGAAGAGAGCGCTCCACAATGGCTAGTAAAGCCTGGAGTGGTGACATCACACATAGACTCCTATGCCCATCCGTTGTTGTCCCACCCTCCTTTCAGCATACTTACCTATTTTCAGCCAGCTATGGTCCGGTCACCTGACCCAGCTCTTCTATGTCAGTGAGTAGCAGCTGCAGGGGAGAGGAGGGAGTGCCAAAAATGAATGGCCCATTGAAGCTTATGGGTGGCATCACTGCTTCAGGCTTTACTAGCCATTGTTGAGCACACTCTCTCCTCTGCCCTGCAGCTGGTACTGGATGACAGAGGGGATTATGTGACTGGAGCTAGGCGGGCTGAAAATAAGTAAGCATATACAGGTACATCGTTCTTACACAAATTAGTCAGCATAGGTGTTAGAAGGGAGGAGGGAGCATTTTTAAGACTAGCTAGGTTTATCCAAGAATTCTTCTTTAACCACTTGACCTCTGGAAGATCTTACACCCCTTCATGACCAGGCCATTTATTTATTTATTTTTTAATAATGGCAGTGATCAGCGACCTATAGTGGGGCTAAGTGGTGGGAAATCTGACACTAACTGACATTGACATTTGGTTTGTGTGAAAGTTATAGCGTCTAAAAACTATGGTATATATATAGTATCTCACAAAAGTGAGTACACCCCTCACACTTTTGTAAATATTTTATTCTATCTTTTCATGTGACAACACTGAAGAAATGACACTTTGCTACAATGTAAAGTAGTGAGTGTACAGCTTGTATAACAGTGTAAATTTGCTGTCCCCTCAAAATAACTCAACACACAGCCATTAATGTCTAAACCGCTGGCAACAAAAGTGAGTACACCCCTAAGTGAAAATGTCCAAAATGTCAATATTTTGTGTGGCCACCATTATTTTCCAGCACTGCCTTAACCCTCTTGGGCATGGAGTTCACCAGAGCTTCACAGGTTGCCACTGGAGTCCTCTTCTACTCCTCCATGACGACATCACGGAGCTGGTGGATGTTAGAGACCTTGCGCTCCTCCACCTTCCGTTTTAGGATGCCCCACAGATGTTCAATAGGGTTTAGGTCTGGAGACGCTTGGCCAGTCCATAACCTTTACCCTCAGCTTCTTTAGCAAGGCAGTGGTCATCTTGGAGGTGTGTTTGGGGTCATTATGTTGGAATACTGCCCTGCGGCCCAGTCTCCGAAGGGAGGGGATCATGCTCTGCTTCAGTATGTCACAGTACATGTTGGCATTCATGGTTCCCTCAATGAACTGTAGCTCCCCAGTGCCGGCAGCACTCATGCAGCCCCAGACCATGACACTCCCACCACCATGCTTGACTGTAGGCAAGACACACTTGTCTTTGTACTCCTGACCTGGTTGCCGCCACACACGCTTGACACCATCTGAACCAAATAAGTTTATCTTGGTCTCATCAGACCACAGGACTTGGTTCCAGTAATCCATGTCCTTAGTCTGCTTGTCTTCAGCAAACTGTTTGCAGGCTTTCTTGTGCATCATCTTTAGAAGAGGCTTCCTTCTGGGATGACAGCCATGCAGACCAATTTGATGCAGTGTGTGGCGTATGGTCTGAGCACTGACAGGCTGACCCCCCACCCCTTCAACCTCTGCAGCAATGCTGGCAGCACTCATACGTCTATTTCCCAAAAACAACCTCTGGATATGACGCTGAGCACTGCACTCAACTTCTTTGGTCGACCATGGTGAGGCGCTGTTCTGAGTGGAACCTGTCCTGTTAAACCGCTGTATGGTCTTGGCCACCATGCTGCAGCTCAGTTTCAGGGTCTTGGCAATCTTCTTATAGCCTAGGCCATTTTCATGTAGAGCAACAATTCTTTTTTTTAGATCCTCAGAGAGTTCTTTGCCATGAGGTGCCATGTTAAACTTCCAGTGACCAGTATGAGAGAGCAATAACAACAAATTTAACACACCTGCTCCCCATTCACACCTGAGACCTTGTAACACTAACGAGTCACATGACACCGGGGAGGGCCACTTTTGGCATGGGCCATTGTTGTCACTATCAGGAGGGGTGAGGGGTGTACTCACTTTTGTGAGCTACTGTATATACTGGAATGTATGCAGCTATAGACACTATACTGGTAATGGTGGTGATCAGCGACTTATAATGGGACTGTGATAGCGTGGCGGGCAATCTGGCGCTAGCTGACCCTGGCTGGGAGGTACACTAACTGACATCAATAGTGATACTAATACAGTGATCATTGCTAATACTATACACTGCCACTGTAATAATAACACTGGCTGGGAATTGGTTAACATATAGGGGCGAGCTAGGGGTTAAATATGTGCTATTTAGAGCTGTTGTTTACAACACAGCGCTCCCTTCCCTGAATGATGGAGCTGATCATTAACGGCGATTAATCAGTGGTGGGCTCCCACTGATAAGCTTGCGCAGTGACTAATCACAGCCGGGGCAGAGGGCGCGCGCACATGCGCCCCCTACCCAGAAGGGCTGGATCCGGTATCAGATACATGATCAAGGACAGCGAGGCTGATTTGCAGGCATACTTGTAAGTGAAGCAGTCAGCAAGCGCTTAAATTACTTTGGGTTCAACATCTGTGAGAGTTAAGCTGCCTGCGGATGGCGCCAAGTCAGGAGGTGGCCATACTGCCTGGACAGACTGGGTCTATGAAGGTAAGTCAATGCATTAGGGGGAATTGAAACAAATCAACTTTGAAATTACATTAACACGTTAAAGCTTACATAGGATTTTTACCAATTGGGTTTAGAGGAATATTAACCAGTAGAGATTGGCTATAGCGCGGATCTCAATTGCCAGGGGGGCGTCCATGGATGTCCGCCCCTTTGCATACTCCCGGCGCACACTCACAGGCAGCAGCGGCGCACTCGCGCGGCCGCAGCGTGCTGTGTTGGTGTGCCCGTGGGTCGGGCGGACTCGATCGCCTGTTAGATCGGCAGAACGGGGAACCGCCGATGTAAACACGACAGTTCTCCGTTCTGTGAGAGGGGACATAACAGATCTACTGAACCCTGTGATCAGGATCAGTGAGATCTGTTATGTCCCTGCCAGGCCCGCCCCTCACAGTTAGAACACTGTCACTGGGATCAGTTAGATCTCTCATGCCCATGTTAGCCCAACCCCCCCACAGTAAGAACACACCCAGGGAACACAGTTAACCCCTAGCTCTCCCCCCCAGGTTAACCCCTTCACTGCCGATGACATTTATACAGTAATCAGTGGACATTTAAATTTCTGATCGCTGAATAAATGTCATTGGTCCCAAAAAAGTGTCAAAAATGTCCGACATGTCCGCTGCAATATCGCAGTATGGCTAAAAATCGCAGATCGCCGCCATTACTATTAAAAAATAAAAAATAAATAAAAACCCCAGAAATGAATTCTCACCATCCGTAAACACGGCCATTTTTACGCAAACCAATCAATAAACGCCGATTGTGAATGTATATGAAAATGTTTTTTTATAATTTTTTTTTGGATTTGAATTTTAGCAAAAAGTAAGAAATTTGGGGTTTTTTTGCAAAATGGTCGCTCTTCTTTTGTTTATAGTGGCAATCAGAAATGACGCAGAGGGGATCAAATACCACCAAAAGAAATCTCTGTTTGTGGGGAAAAAAATTACGTAAATTTTGTTTGGGTACAACGTTGCACGACCGCGCAATTGTCAGTTAAAGCGACACAGTGCCGAATCGCAAAAAGTGCTCTGGTCCTAAAGTGTGAAATTCTTCCGGAGGTGAAGTGGATAGCAAAAAGTAAAAAATATTGTTCTTTTTTCAAAATTGTCGCTCTTTGTTCATAGCACAAAAAAATAAAAAAGAGCTGATCAAATACCACCAAAAGAAAGCTCTATTTGTGGGGAAAAAATGATAAAAAATTTTGTTTGGGTGCAACGTCGCACGGCCGCACAATTGTCATTCAAAAAGCGACAGCGATGAAAGCCTAAAATTGGTCTGGACATGAGGGGGGTATAAGTGCCCTGTAAGCAAGGGGTTAAAGCGGTAGTAAACCCATGCATTTAACAGGTTAAAAACCAGTCACATTTCCGGCACGTGCCGGAAATGTAACACTCCCATTGGTTGTGCTCTAAACCAAACAGTCAAACCATCCAATGGCTGGTGTCATCGCTGATCACATGTGCAGCATCATGGCAGTTGTAGATTAAACAGAGGCCAAGATGGCAGCTTCCTTGCCTGAAAATGATAGGAGGGTTTACTACCACTTTAAGGAATGGTGGTCCACATACATGCATAGACTATGCACTAGACCAGGGATATGCATTTAGCGGACCTCCAGCTGTTGCAAAACTACAAGTCCCATCATGCCTCTGCCTCTGGGTGTCATACTTGTGGCTGTCAGAGTCTTGCTATGCCTCATGGGACTTGTAGTTCTGCAACATCTGGAGGTCCGCTAATTGCATATCCCTGCACTAGACTTTCCCTTTAAATAGAGGCAGTGAATAAGTTCTATTTAGTCCTTCTAATTAAAGACATTTCCATGGAGTACAGCCTTACATCTCAGGTGATGGGACTGAAGGAGACAGAGATGGGCAGTTATGGAACTTGCAGCATCCAATTAAGTATAATGAAATTATCTTCCAATGTAGAGGCTCTCTTCATAAAGCCAGATCAGATCTTCGAGTCACATGCCCCCCTCTCCGAAACATCTCCCCTTCTCAGCCGCCGCCATCCCTTTCATCTCTCCGGGGACAAAAAAGCATCTCTTCGCCGTCTAATGGGTTGATCTAATATTGCTGCGTGCATCACATTTGTGTAATCTATGATGTGCCGGCGGCTTGTGGTTGTCGGGGAAGAGTCAGGTTGGAGGCTGGAAGGATCGCCCATAGAACAGCCCGGCTGATATTGGTTTATAGAGAAGGCCTCGCCGCTTGAACAAACTTCTTCATTGAATTTATTTCTCCGCTTCGACCTCCGGAGTCATAATGTTTGTCTTGTGGAAGCGACAAAGGATAGCCATTGGCAGGGGCATCGATAACATGTGCCAGTCTGGCTAGCTAGAGGCCGATCAGAAGCAGTCCATGTGTGTCTGAACCAATTACACCATATTGTCAAAAGTATTGGGACACCCTTGCCTTTTACACGCACATGAACTTTAATGGCATCCCAGTCTTAAGCCTCATACACACGGGACGACGATCGTGTACAACAGGTCGTACTAATGCGAAATCGATCATTCGTATGCGCGATTAGAACAGCCAACATACGACGGTCGTACAAGGGGAGTTGTAAGAGCAGACTAGAAAACGTGGTCGTACAAACAAGCGCTCATACGACCGTTGTATCGTGTGTACAGAGCAGTTGGTACAACAAGTTGTATTGTGCAAAACACGCATGCTCAGAAGTCAGGAACGGCCGGATGCTAATTACATGCACCTGAACGTTCTTTCTGTGGTCGTACGATCGTGTAGTGCAGTCAGTATGCAATTTACATTATGCAACATACCATTTGAGACGATCGTAAGTACGATCGTCGTCCCGTGTGTACGAGGCATTTGTCCATAGGGTTCAATGTTGAGTTGGCCCACCCTTTGCAGCTATAACAGCTTCACCTCTTCTGGGAAGGCTGTCCACAAGGTTTAGGAGTGCCTATGGGAATGTTTGACCATTCTTCCAGAAGTGCATTTGTGAGGTCAGGCACTGATGTTGGATGAGAAGGCCTGGGTCACAGTCTCCACTCTAATTCATCCCAAAGGTGTTCTATCGGGTTTAAGTCAGGACATTCAAGTTCCTCCACCCCAAACTCGCTCATCCATGTCTTTATGGACCTTGCTTTGTGCAATGGTGCGCAGTTGGAACAGGAAGGGGCCATCCCCAAACTGTTCCCACAAAGTTGTACAAAATGTCTTGGTATGCTTTCCCTTCACTGGAACTAAGGGGCCAACCCCTGAAAAACAACCCCACACCATAATCCCCCCTCCACCAAAGGATTTGGACCAGTGCACAAAGCAAGGTCCAAGAAGACATGGATGAGCGAGTTTGGGGTGGAAGAACATGGCTGGCCTGCACAGAGTCCTGACCTCAACCCGATAGGAATAACAAACAGATAGCTGCTCCAGGTGAGTATGAGGATCTATAGATGGGAGGACTGAGTGCTATCCCCGGATCGCGTCCGTAAGCGAGTGATGATGAAGGAAGAAATGACTGCACACCTACGCCCGTCCAACAAGTTTATTGAGTGTGCAAAACCTTCCACCAGGACCACGACAGACCAAGGAGACCAACCTGACAGAACACCTTTGGGAATTAGAGTGGAGAATGCGAGCCAGGACTTCTCATCCAACATAAGTGCCTGACCTCACAAATGCCCTTCTGGAAGAATGGTCAAACATTCCCATAGACGCTCCTAAACCTTGTGGACGGCCTTCCCAGAAGAGTTGAAGCTGTTATAGCTGCAAAGGGTGGGCCAACTCCATATTGAACCCTGCGGACTGAGACTGCGATGCCATTAAAGTTCATGTGCGTTTAAAGGTAGGTGTCCCAATACTTTTGACAATACAGTGTATATCAGGGATGGTTTACATCTATGCGTTACAAGAATGCACGCTGCAACTTGTTGCGATTTGTAATTTTGACCATCCAGTCCTGAGATTTATACTACCACACAGCACAGCCCTATCTGGCAGGGCAGGGGGTCTGATTTTTCTCTGCTGCACTGCAGTAACACTTACAGGTCTTGTACCTCCCCCAGCCTGTGAATGGACAGTGAAAAGAGAAGCAGCAGATTGATCAGCTCCTCCTTCTGTCACTCTGCTCTCTCCTCCTATCAGCATGCTTCTTTGCACTACAGCACAACTCCTTTTTCTGATTTTCCCTCTTCCCATCAGAGCTCTGCTGTACACAGACTGCGGGAGGTTGATACCAGGTCAAATGTAGGTACAGGCGGTCCCCGGGTTACAAACAAGATAGGGACTGTAGGTTTGTTCATAAGTCGAATTTGTTTGTAAGTCGGAACAGATACATTTTTTAAGTGTAGCTTCAGCCAAAACAAATATTTTTAAGCTTTTTGGATAGCATAGGGAAGGGTTAACACCCCTGTAATGTTTGTTTTGCTGTCTGTGTTTCTGTTCAGAAGATTTCACCTCACTTCCTGTCCCAATGATAATTGGATTTTGAAAATTTTGGGTTGTTGTGGAAGCAAACCTTGGTGATAAAGCATCAGTGGAGACACCTTTTTCCCATAATAACGCTTACAGGAGTGAATTTCCCTTCCTAGGGGGAGATTTCCTCTCACTTCCTGTTGTCTCCCTCCGTTTGTAAGTAGGAGTCGTTCATAAGTTGGATGTTCATAACTAGGGGACTGCCTGTACTTACATTCCTTTTAATAAAATTTAGGATGTATTAATAATTTAGCTTAATTAATTTTAATTTTTTATATCCAGCACTTTAGTTTGACGTTGTAAACCTCTGAAATGAAAAATGAATAAAGCATATCCTTCTAGTGTACTTGCCTCAATCCAAAGCACCTAATATGATTTCTGTTTCTTCTCCTATTCCTCTGCTGTCTGCATGAGTCATCAGGTTTGACAGGTGATGCTGACTCCAAAGGGATCCAGGGGGATAGGGAAGGGAGCTCCAGCATGCCCAGGAGGATAGGGAAGGGAGCTCCAGCACGCAGCAGGTGACTGACAGCCTCAGCTGTGCATGTTTCTCTATTAGACTGAGTAGAGGGGGGTGTGTCCATTCCCTCCACTCAGGTCTCAGATTACACTCAACTTTCCTTTCCATGCTGTGCAGTGTGTGACATCAGATCCCTGGCCCCGCCTTCTGACATCGGAAATGGGGTGTAAAATGCATGCTTTAGAAAGCTGTAGAGGAGAGGTAGCTGCAGATAAACAGGTACAACTTGTGTGGGAGGATTTGTTTCATCTCTGTGTATCCTCTGAGGCTATTCACTTCATTGGGTGTATGGAAGGGTTTACAACAGCTTTCCCTACTTCCTGCCCGCTCTTTTGTAAAATGATGGCTGAGTGGGAGCAATACTATCCTGGGTGGACATCATATGATATCCTCTAGGTGCACGCCTCCACGCAGCGTTGCAAGCTGTCACCCACTGTGTCCAGCGGACAAAGAGCAAGACAGATTGTTTTACTGGACTGACCCTGTCACTGTTACATGAATAGTACAATGGCTTTCATGCATTGCCATCCATTGTGTACTATTGTGATCTCTATTATGGGTCACAGTGATCACATAGCGCAGGGGCCAATCACAGTGGACCTTTACCATGTGATAGCTGTGGCCAATCACAGCTATCACAATAGTACATAATGGGGGCTATCACAGCTCTCACAATAGTACATAATGGGGGCTATCACAGCTCTCACAATAGTACACAATGGTTGCCATTCATAAACACGATTGCTTATAACAGTGATTAGATCATCACTGTAATAAGCAATCCCAATCCTGATCCTGATCATTGACTATCACACAATCTAATCAATACACGCTTTTGGGATTTTTTTTTTATTTTACCAGAGAAGTAACAGAATTTTGGCCTAAATTTATGAAAGTTTAAGAAATTAGTTTTTTTTTCTTTTATTATTGGATAAATTATATAACAGAAAGCAAAAAATATGGGTTTTTTTCCCCAAAATGTTTGGCCTTTTTTTTGTTATATAATACAAAAAAAAAAAACCCAGTGGTGATCAAATACCACCAAAAGAAAGCTCTATTTGTATAAAAAAAATTAACTTGGGTACAGCGCTACATGACCGTGCAATTGCCAGTTAAAGTAGCACAGTGCTGAATAGCAAAAAATGGCCTGGTCATGAAGCCTTGCGAAGGTCAAGTGGTTAACCACTTCAATACTAGGCACTTTTACCCCCTTCTAGCTCAGACCAATTTTCAGGGCTTTCGCACTTTGAATGAGGATTGAGCGGTCATGCAACGCTGTACCCAAACAACATTTTTATAATTGTTTTTGAGACAGATAGAGCTTTCGTTTGGCCATGTTTAATTACCACTGGGTTTTTCATTTATTTTGCTAAACAAATGAAAGAAGACTGAAATCTTTGAAAAAAAAAAGTTTTTCTTAGCTTCTGTTATAAAATTTTGTAAATAAGTAGTTTTTCTCTTTGGCTGATGAGGCTGCACTGACGGGCACTGATGAGGAGACACTAATATGCAGCACTGATGGGCACTGATAGGCAGTGTGAAAAAAATGCTATAAATTTAATTTGTGTACTGTTTTGCTTGACCGCATAATTGCCAGTTAAAGCAGCACAGTGCCGAATAGAAAAAAATGGCCTGGCCTTTAAGGGGGTAAAATATTCTAGAGCCAAGGTGGTTAAGGTAGCACATTTATTATGGATGGGCTGCCAATGCCCTGACACCAGAATCAAGAATCAACACGCCCGACCCTTTTTTTCAAAACGCAGTACACCGCGGCGCACAGTATATGCAGTGCCTTGTGCGTTGGGCTGTATTGTACAACACATTCACATCGAATGCCATCGCAACGCACTGCACATAGAGATGGTGCATTGTGGCAACACGCGTTAACGTGTGCGTTTCAGTGTACGTTGCCACAATGCCTAAGGGTAAATTGCATACCTCCCAACTTTCTGAAATGGGAACGAGAGACACCTATTATAAGTATGTAGGCATAGGACACACCCCCTGCCACGCCCTCCTTAACAGCTTCCCCACCGCCTGCCGTGTATTCATGGCGGCAGTGTGGATGCTGTGCGCGAATGGCTGCTAGGGGGCGCGCGCCCGCCGCAATCCTGAGGAGTGTGCCTGCAGCTCGGGCGGACCCGTTGTCCGCCGGCGAGCGGCGATGAGCGGCCACAGGGAAAGAACGGGGAACCGCTGATGTAAACACGGCGTTTCCCCATTCTGACAGTGCAGGCATGGGAGATCTACTGATCCCTGTCACTGGGATCAGTTAGATCTCTCATGCCCATGGTAGCCCAACCCCCCCCCCCCCCACAGTTAGAACACACCCAGGGAACACACCTTCACTACATCCTGCAGGTTAACCCCTTCCCTGCCAATGACATTTACACAGTAATCAGTGGACATTTAAATTTCTGATCGCTGTATAAATGTCATTGGTCCCAAAAAAGTGTCAAAATAGTCCGACATGTCTGCCCCAATATCGCAGTCCCGCTAAAAATCGTAGATCACCGCCATTACTAGTAAAAACTAAAAAAAAAATAAAAACACCAGAAATTCATTCTCACCATGCGTAAACGCGGCCACTTTTGTGCAAACCAATCAATAAACGCCGATTGCGATTTTTTTTATCACAAATATGAGGAAGAATATAAATCGGCCAAAACCGGTGAAAAAAAATATTTTTTTTTTTCTTTTTTTGGATTTGAATTTTAGCAAAAAGTAAGAAATTTGGGTTTTTTTGCAAAATTGTCGCTCTTCTTTTGTTTTGTTTATAGCGGTGATCAGAAATGACGCAGAGGGGATCAAATACCACCAAAAGAAAGCTCTATTTGTGGGAAAAAAAGGACGCAAATTTTGTTTGGGTACAACGTCGCACAACCGCGCAGTTGTCAGTTAAAGCGACGCAGTGCCGAATCGCAAAAGTGCTCTGGTCCTAAACTGCGAAATTCTTCCGGAGGTGAAGTGGTTAAAGGAGAATTGTACAAAAAAAAGTTTGGTTAAAGCCACAAATACTTTTTCAATCATTACTATTCCTTTATATTGGCTTTTGGAATTTACAAATGCAGTGCTTTGGAAATTGGGTGAAAGGTTTAGCACTGGGAAATACTTTTTAACCACTTCAGCCCCGGAAGGATTTCCCACTTTAGGACCAGAGCCCTTTTTGCGATTCGGCGCTGCGTCGCTTTAACTGACAATTGCGCGGTCATGTGGCGTTGTACCTAAACGAAATTTGCGTCCTTTTTTTCCCACAAACAGAGCTTTCTTTTGGTGGTATTTGATCATCGCTGCGTCATTTCTGATCGTCGCTATAAACAAAAGAAGAGCGACAATTTTGCAAAAAACCGCAAATTTCTTACTTTTTGCTAAAATACAAATCCAAAAAAAATATATAAAAAACCATTTTTTTTCACCGTTTTTGGCCGATTTATATTCTTCCTCATATTTGTGATAAAAAAATCGCAATCGGCGTTTATTGATTGGTTTGCGCAAAAGTGGCCGCGTTTACGGATGATGAGAATTCATTTTTGGGGTTTTTATTTATTTATTTTTTTTTATTAGTAATGGCGGCGATCTGCGATTTTTAGCGGTACTGCGATATTGGGGAGGACATGTTGGACCATTTTGACTCTTTTTTGGGACCATTGGCATTTATACAGCGATCAGTGCTATATAAATGCACTGATTACTATGTAAATGCCATTGGCAGTGAAGGAGTTAACCTGCAGGGGGCGCTCTAAGGGTTAACTGTGTTCCCTGGGCGTGTTCTAACTGTATGGGGGCTGCCCTAGCAGGGGAAGGGAAGTGATCACAGCTTCCATGTAGAGGAAGGCTGTGATCACAGCACTTCCCCCTCTCACAGAACGGAGGTCCGTGTTTACTTACACGGACCTCCGTTCTTTCACTCCGGGGGGGGCATCGCGGGTAGCCGGCGGCGATCGACTCCGCCGCACCCGCTCCCTGGCCCTCCCCGGACACAGTGAGCGCGCGGGCGTGCCTCAGGCGGTGCGCGATCTCGCAGCCGCCATCAGATGACGGCGATTTGCGATATCGCACCACTTTGTCGCCATCAACCTGCGGTTGGCAGTCGGCAAGTGGTTAATAGATAAATAGTGCATTTTATATACATATATATATATCAGACCAAAATGAGTGACAAATGAGGAGGAAAGAGGGACTTTGTTCCGAATGAGGGACAGTCCCTCAAAATCAGGGACAGTTGGGAGCTATGAAATTGTCCCTGAAGGATCTGCTCAATGGGTGATAAAACTAAGTTACGGGAGGACAACTGTCACTTTTTTCTCATAGTTCTACTTTTAGAGAATATAAATGCACGGCGATATTCATTTATTCTGGCCACTAAGGGGTTAAGCCAGAACTGCAGCTTAAAGCGTATCCGAAAAACGTCAGCTCTTCGCCCCTGCGCTCCATCATCTCCATGGCAGGACCAAAGCCTCCGATTTTGGGGATTGTCAAAGAGAAGTCCCAGCGGATCCCGTGTCAGTTTGTGTAAAACATCCACAGCGCAGTGTACAAACCCTGGAATTGAGGGGGCTCTGCTTCTCTTTACTGGGACAAACACCAGGCCCCACACATCCTCTAACTGCGCGGCTCGCATAATTACCTTCCCTGTCTGTGCCAGAAATCTGTTCAAACGAAGGCTCCGAATTTTCCGAGTCTGGCTCTGGCCATGGACGCTCCATTTTTCCATAGGAGCCTGTGCAGATGGAGGCATGTCCAAGGTTTGTCCAGCTCTCCCCTGATTGGCCCTGACAGAAGGCCCTTTCTTCTCCACTGGCCTTAGTGGAAAAAAAAAAATGGATTCCCAGAATCCTCCGCTTCCTCGGCCCCAATCACCCAAAGTGTGAGATTCTATACCTTGTTTACAGTGAGGCTGAGACGCCAAAAGCAGAGGTGACCTTGGAGCTTAGGAAATGGTGAATGTGAACACAAGGCCCGGTTATAAGAGACGACTGAGACATTGCGCAGCTCTCCGGTGTCACTGACCTCACAAAACGCCATTGGGTATTGGATATCACGGCGAGGGAGGAAAATGGGGCAAAAAAAGACAAGAGGGGCAACTGGCAGACATGAGATGTGCAGTGGTTCTCAACTCCTGTCCTCGGGATCAACTAACAGGCCATGTTTGCAGGATAACTGAAATGCATCACAGGTGATATCATTTGCTGCTCAGTGATTGCAGTATTCTAGTCTGCATCTCCCCAAGGTAATACTTAAAATCTGGCCTGTTGGTGGGTCCTGAGGACTGGAGTTGAGAACCACTAGCCTACAGGATGAGTAAATATAATTTCTCAAAAGGACTTTATGTTTCCTAAAATTTTGTTTGGCAACTGCTTTGGTACAAATTTGGTTGGTTGGGGTCTCGTGCAGTGTACTGACAACATGCACATTGCAATTACCACCAGCAACCAATCAGATCTCAGCTTACGGTTTTCAGATCAGTAAATGAATTGCAGTTGGTTGCTGTTTGTGCAGTTTTCACAGAATAAACTCATTGGTTTGATTAGAGAGCTTCCTATCGGTAGGAGGTTCTGGAGCTCTGCCACTGGCAAAGGTAAGTTGGGGTAATATCTCCCAACTGTCCTTTATTTAAAAGGATTTCCCTCTTTTTAGAAATAATATCTGTCCCTGTTTATAGTTTAATATGGGTTTTACCAGAGGTTTCAGGGCCAAGATCAATCCGCAAATTAGGGCTCAGCTCTCCTCCATGACCATGGCCAATTGACATAGTGTTCCCCTACAGACCAGCGAATTTGAACTTAGCACATTGCCTGAGCAACGCTTGTTAAAGGTAGGTGTACCTCTCAGAAATAGTACTGCTCAGCCTCGAATATATCCTACTCTATCCAACTTCTGTTTACCAACCCCAGGTAGTATCCTGGGTTTCTGTGTCCATTCCCTGCCCTGACCTCTGTCTTGCATCCTGGCTATTTTCCTGCTGCCTGCCCGGACCTCTGCCTTGTATCCTGGCTATTTTCCTGCTGCCTGCCCTGACCTCTGCCTTGTATCCTGGCTATATGTGTCCGCTGCTTGCCCTGACCTCTGGCTTGTATCTTAGTTATCCACATTTGCTGCCTGCCCTGACCTCTGGCTTGTATCTTGGTTATCTGTGTCTGTATTGATCTTTTGCTTGTATCCTGACTATCTGTGTCCACTGCCTGAACTGACCTCTGGCTTGTATCCTGGTTATCCATGTCCGCTGCCTGCCCTGACCTCTTGCTTGTATCCTTGCTATATGTGTCCACTGCTTGCCCTGACCAATGGCTTGTATCCTGGTTGTCCATGTCCTCTGCATGCCCTGACCTCTGCCTTGTATCCTGGCTATATGTGTCCATTGCTTGTCCTGACCTCTGGCTTGTATCTTAGTTATCTGTGTCTGCTGCCTGCCCTGACCTCTTGCTTGTATCCTGACTATCCATGTCCCCTTGCTGCCCTGACTTCTGGTTTGTATCCTGGTTATCCATGTCTGCTGCCTGCCCTGACCTCTGCCTTACATCTTGGCTATAGGTGTCTGCTGCTCGCCCTGACCTCTGGTTTGTATCTTAGTTATCTGTGTCTGTTGCCTGTCCTGACCCTTGGCTTGTATTCTGGTTATCTGTGTCTGCATTGATCTCTTGCTTGTATACTGGCTATCTGTGTCCACTGCCTGAACTGACCTCTGGCTTGTACCCTGGTTATCCATGTCTGCTGCCTGTCCTAACCTCTGGCTTTTAACATGGTTATCCATGTCTGCTGCCTGCCCTGACCTCTTCCTTGTATCCTGGCTATAGGTGTCTGCTGCTTGCCCTGACCTCTGGCTTGTATCTTAGTTACCCATGTCTGTTGCCTGCCCTGACCTCTGGCTTGTATCCTGGTTATCTGTGTCTGCATTGATCTCTGTTGCCTGCCCTGAACTCTGGCTTGTATCCTAGTTATCCACTTCTGCTGCCTGCCCTGACCTCTGCCTTGTATCCTGGCTATATGTATCCGCTGCCTGCCCTGACCTCTTGCTTGTACCTTGGCTATTAATGTCCCCTTCCTGTTCTGACTCCTGGCTTATATCCTGGTTATCCTTGCCTGCTGCCTGAACTAACCTCTGCCCTAGTAGAAGACTCTCTAGCACCATAGCTTTGCATTGGAATACAAAACGCAATTGAAACGAGCAAAATCACAATGACATGTGGAGGGGGTTCTGCGTATGTGCAGACACGGAGAGGTTGGAGAACGTCATACATGCACCAACTTCAGCCATGCGCAGATGTGCTACAGGACTCTTCTGGGACCTGAAGCTCTATGGCACATCTGCATCCAGGGGATGGAAGGGGGGCAATGTCATTCTTTCTGAGGCGAGAAAGACAGGAGTGCTGTGTTTGATAGATTAAAAATAAAAGACAGGGAAGACAACTTTTATAGGTGAAGATTTGCTGTAATATGGGCCTATTATATCTGCCTGGAGTTCAGCTTTAGAAACCTTAGAATATATGATTGGGCTATGCCTAAGGAAGGCAGTGATGTTAATTAATTTTTTAGGATTACATACAATTTAAATTAATTCACACTGAATTATTCTGAAATGTGCACAAGGGGAACATTTAGGAGGCCATGTTTTGTGATATTTTCCATAGAGCTGCATGCAGTGAACGTTGACTGAGAAGCTTTGATGTCACTTTTGTGAACAGCTCCACTGCTAGCTGCCGTGCATCAGTAGCCTCGGCCTACAATGAAAAATACAATACAAAGGCAGCTAATGAGTGACACAACAACTCTTCAAAAGAACCAGTCAAAATTGAAATGTATTCCTAGTATGACATTTTCTACATAGTTACATTTGTCCAGCTTGGACCAATGAAATTATGTATATGTTGTACCATTGTGTAGCGACCCATAGTGAATAGGTGCATGGGTGATAGATTTTTGTTTGGAGAGGCAAATTTAGTCAGGCCTGACTGTTGTGCAGGCCTGAATGTTTTGATCTGGGCAGGGGAGTGGCCCAGGGAGGGCTGGGGATCGCAGGAGGTAACACCCCCTTGGTTACCCCTCCTTTTTGGCTCCAGAGTGTTCTGGAAAAGGGAATGGAGGAGGAGGTGGGACTTTCTGAGGTATGTTGAGGAGCCCTGGCCAGTCCCCAGCCAGGATTGGCAGGGGGCAGGCCTCCTTAAATACTGTGGTCTGCCCAGCTTGGGGAGGAGAGTGTCGGGTGGAAGAGTGGAGATGTAGCAGAGGTTGAGGAGGCCGGGTAGCCCCCAGTCTGGGGGGGTGACCTTGGGGCCTGGGAGCTTGGGTGCAGCCAGGAGGAGAGAAGGAGATCCTGGAGCATCACAAGGCAGCAGGAGAGCAACAGAGAGGCTACAGGAAAAGACTCATCCACCGGTGTTGGTGTCGGTGATTGACATACCTGGGAGCTGGGGAAGAGGACTGGAGCAGGCTGGGAGGATACAGTGGACAGTCTGTGGAGGTCAGAGGAGCCAGTCAGGGGAGCGGTGTCACTGGGCAGTGGAGTAGGCCGGACCCAGTCAGGAGGGCTGAGGTGACCTGGAAGAGGTTGGGCTAGGAGCAGTAGTCCATCAAACCCCGCTAGTACATTTGTACTTCGAGGGCCCGTGACCCTTGCCTGTAATGGTTGGTCCGGAGGTCCTGCCGTCAGGAATGCAGGCCTCACCCATGTGCTAGCTAGGGTGGAAGAAGAGGTAATGGAGGTCTGATAAATATCCTTTCAGGCCTCACCGTGAAGAAGAAAGTTTGTGCAGGAGAGAAGTGAAGGAGTGTAACGTTCAGCAAATGTCAGTGCTGGAGGAAAAAGGAGTGTATATACAGAGGTGTATATAGACGGTCCTGTTTCTTGATCTATTGGGCATCCCACAATCGTCCCTACCCCATCCAAGTTTATTCCCCTAATAAACAACAAAAAAACAACGTACCAGCCTGTTCCATGACTCCGGATGACAGGACAAATGTGTGATTGAGGGCAGGGTGACAGGTGGACCAGATGAACCAGCCACCCCTAAGTGGGCCATTGGCTACACTTGGGATACCTCTAGAAGCTGGAAATCACTGTAGCAGGCACCCCAGTTGGAGCACAGGGGTCAGTAGTGCACATCTCACAGAGTGCAGGTGTCAGGAGTGCATAAGACACAGACAACAGGTGTCAGGAGTGCATAAGACACAGACAACAGTGGTCAGGAGTGCATAACACAGAGCATAGGGGTCAGGAAAGCATAATGCACTGATAATTAGATCAGTACAGCAAAAAATAACCTCCCTCCCCAAGCCCACAATACGTGAGGACTGGTGACAACAGACACAGAATACGTGAGGACTGTGGACAACAGACACAGAATACGTGAGGACTGTGGACGTGAGACACTCTACACGTGATGACTGGGGACACGAGGTTGACCCCACGGACGATGTCACTAAAGGTCGAAGATCTCCATAGGGTTCACATCGGTTACCGGGTGAATCCCCACCGACCAAGTAGACCAGGTGGACAGTGGGACGGGAGTTAGTGTGTAAACAGGACAGTAGGCCTCAGTACCTTGTCCGACCATGCAACAAAAAAACAACAAATAATCCCCTTATTTGAACCTACCCCATCCCTGCTAACACCCTACGGGTTATCT